>NC_069488.1:22333743-22390407 GCF_026875155.1 Cherax quadricarinatus | reverse complement strand
AAGGTGTGTTTTGGGTGAGAGTATAAGTAAAGGGTTTTGTTTGTTTTTTGGTTTTGGGTGTAATAAGTAAGTTGGGGGTGTGAGAGTAAAGTAAGGTTGTGTTTGGGGTGAGGAATAAGTAAGGTTTGTGTTTGGGTGAGAGTAAAAATAAGGTTGTGTTTGGTGTGAGAGTAATAAGTAAGGTTTGGGTTTTGGGGGAGTAATAAGTAAGTTGTGTTTTGGGGTGAGAGTAATAAGTAAGGTTGTGTTTGGTGTGAGAGTAATAAGTTTAAAGGTTGTGTTTGGTGTGAGAGTAATAAGTAAGGTTGTGTTTGGTGTGAGAGTAATAAGTAAGGTTGTGTTTGGTTTTGAGAGTAATAAGTAAGGTTGGTTTGGTGTGAGAGAATAAGTAAGGTTGTTTTTTGGTGGGGAGAGTAAATAAGTAAGGTTGGTGTTTGGTGTGAGAGTAATAAGTAAGGTTGTGTTTGGGTGAGAGTAATAAGTAAGGTTTGTGTTTGTGGAGGTTATAAGTAAGGTGTTTTTTGGTGTGAGAGTAATAAGTAAGGTTGTTGTTTGGTGTGAGAGTAATAAGTAAGGTTGTGTTTGGTGTGAGAGTAATAAGTAAGGTTGTGTTTGGTGTGAGAGTAATAAGTAAGGTTGTGTTTGGTGTGAGAGTAATAAGTAAGGTTGTGTTTGGTGTGAGAGTAATAAGTAAAGGTTGTGTTTGGTTTTGAGAGTAATAAGTAAGGTTGTGTTTGGTGTGAGAGTATTAATAAGGTTGGTGTTGGTGTGAGATAATAAGTAAGGTTTTTTTGGTGTGAAGTAATAAGGGTAAGGTTGTGTTTGGTGTGAAGTAATATAGTAAGGTTGTGTTTGGTGTGAGAGTTTTAAAAAGTAGGGTTTGTTGTGTGAGAGAAAAAAGTGGTTGTTTTGGTGTGGGGTAATAAATAAAGGGTTTGTTTTTGGGTTTTTTTTTGGTTTTTTTTTTTTTTGGTGGAAGTAAAAAGTAAGGTTGTGTTTTTGGGTGAATAATAAGTAAGGGTTTTGTTTGGGGTTTGGGGTAAAAAAGTAAGGTTTGTTTGGTGTGAGAGAAAAAGTAAAGGGTTTTTTTGGTGTGAAGTAAAAAAAGGGTGTTTTGGGGTTTTAAGTAATAAGAAGGTTGTTTGGTGTGAAAAGTAATAAGTAAGGTTGTGTTTGGTGTAGGTATAAGAAAGGGTTTGTGTTTGGTGTGAAGTTTTTACCTAACGTGTCGCGTGTCGGGGCCCTCGTTGTGCCCCCGGTTTTCTGGTGTTTTCAGGGTCCCCTTTACGTGCTAAACTTTTTTGTTTTTCCCAACCCTATACGTACATCCCTCTAGCGCCGGAACAATCTTGGCGAAAACATTATATATGATAAAAAAAAGGAAAATTTGTGTGCACTCCCTAGCAATTTTTACCCAGGGGGAATATGGGCCCGTCCCGTTGAAAAATAATAATATTGAACTTTGTGTCAGGGGGAAAAAAAGTTCCCTAAAAGCATTGAGTATCTTTGTGTTAGTGAACTACAGGGCCCCCTAAATTGATGAAAAAGGCTAAAAGTGTCATTTGAAAACGGTGAATCTGTAAAGAAGTGAAAACCTTAGAGGCAGGTGCCAGAAGTCGCCAAAAACTTACCACAGGTCAGTGTTTTTAATAATTTTCCCTTGCTTGCTAGTGTACTCGCATTAATTATGATACCATAAATAGCAAAAATACTGGAGTGCAACAACCCGTATTATAGGTATTAGGGGAGTGGGTGACTTTCATTAGTTTCTTTTCTTGAAATCCCAGACGTTACTGTGAATTTCATATAACCTGTAGTTACCAGGGGTTTCGCAATATACACAACGAGAAGAAATTATTACTACAGAAAAAGCGCCCTTCCTCCAAAATTTGCACCAGTCAACTATAGTGATAATATAGCATTTATTGTGGTGGAGACGGAAAAAAAAAAAAAAAAATAGAGAAGCTAGATACAGCGATTGATAAACAAAGGTGGAGGCTCGACCGTTCGTCATTGTAGGAGTGCCAGCAGTCACCGGCTCTTCAACACGCAAGTTATACTTTTGTATCAATCAAATCACATATTACTCGGGTAGATAATTTCCAGTAGATCCTTCATGTGTTAGCTCAATTCACCGACCAGTATGGTTTAAATAAGTGACCCACTGATCAGATCAGATAGACTGGTCCGAACCCTTGACTGGTCCGAACCCTTGACTGGTCCGAACCCTTGACTGGTCCGAACCCTGGACTGGTTTCAAACGGTTTCGTTGTGCACCACCTAGCAGGTTATTAATAGAATATTCAAGAGGTTGCTAGTAGAATTGCAGTAAATCAACCATTCAAATCATTATGAAGCTGTGTGTAGTCTGTGGTCAGTCAAACAAACGGGCTTCCACATGCATAAATTGTCATTTCTGTTGAATTTGGTGTCACGCCCCTTGTGCAGATATCCAAGAACTAGCTACAAGCAGTATTAAAACAGGGAAGTGTTTTTGGGTATGCCAAATGAGATAAATCTGTGGACTAAAATCACAAGGGTATTAAAAGAGGTCAACATCAAAGCTGCTTTCATAGAAAACCTGGAAGCTTTCTACAACAGATGGGAACATAAAAAGTCCGGGCTGAATGGTACTGCCCTTGATACTGGCCATGTAGTCAGAAACTGTAAGGCTGGAGATGATGTCCTGGTAGTCAGGAAATGGGGGGCTGATAGTGCTGTCCTGGGAGACAGTAATGGGGAAGCTGGAGGTGCTGTCCTGGGAGACAGTAATGGTGAAGCTGGAGGTGCTGTCCTGGGAGACAGTAATGGTGAAGCTGGAGATGCTGTCCTGGGAGACAGTAATGGGGAAGCTGGAGATGCTGTCCTGGGAGACAGTAATGGTGAAGCTGGAGATTTTGTCCAGGTAGTCGGGAATTATACGCAGGAAGGAATACATATGAATGACCTCATAGGGGACAGGAGCCATAGTAGGGAAACAAGTGTAGTCAAAGATAAGATAAAACAATATTGCAAACTAGAAATACCGCAGGAAATAGCAAACAAGAGGACTCCACTAGCAATAGTGAGGATATATTACCAAAACAAATGGTGGGAGCTCCATTGTTGGTGCTGGGAGGATAGAAGTAAGACAGGGAAACATGCACCAACAGGGAATACAGTCACAGAAACCAAGGCAAACGGAAACCAAGCCTGTGCACATACTATGCACTCGGTATCTGCTGGCATGGGAAATCTGGAAAAACAGATGGGACGTGCGACTATGACCACCCTAGGAAATGCCATGCCCATATGACAAACAGGAAAATGCAAACTCCCTTCCTGTAAGCTTTTTCACCCTGAAATGTGTACCTCTTCAGTACAGGAAAGACTGTGCTATAACTTAAATTGCCAGGCATACCATCTAAAGGGGACAAAAAGATACAAAACATCCAGGCCATGGGAAAACCTGGGTAGCCACAGCCACTCAAGAGGGAGAGGTTTTTTAGTGCCAGGAAGGAAAAAAAACTGGCAGGAATGGCAGAAATCGTACACCAAATCCAGTCATTCCTGGAGTGGAACCACAGTCGATGGCCTCCACTCCAAACCAACAGATACAGATACTAATGCCGGAAAAAAAAATCCCCCCCCCAGTACCAACAATACCACCAGTCCGATAACATTCTTCTTTGCAAATATACAGGGTCTAAAGCCAGCAACAAACAACAAAATACCTTTCATCCATGGACTGCTTGCAGAGGCAAAGGCAATGTTCGCGGCTTTCACTGAGACCCACATAAAGGATCACTTGGACAACGAAATATGGATCCCAGGTTACAACCTATACAGATGTGACAGAGTGAACAGGCAAAAGGGGGGGGTTGGCCTGTACATTGCAGAGTCACTTGTTTGCACAGAACTGCTAAATGCCTCAAATGATGTAGTGGAAGTTTTAGCAGTAAAGGTCGAGAACCAAAACCTAGTCATTGTGATAGTCTACAAGCCTCCGGATGCAACATCCCAGCAATTCCAGGAACAGCTGTTAAAAATTGACCACTGTCTGGAAAACCTTCCAGCTCCTGCACCCAACATCTTGCTCCTGGGGGATTTCAACTTAAGGCACCTAAAATGGAGGGATATAGCAAATAATATTGTTGCAGTAATAACACCAGGAGGCAGCTCTGATGAAAACTCACACTCACGCGAGCTTTTAAATCTCTGCACAAAATTCAATTTAAACCAGCAAATAATAGAGCCTACTAGACTGGAGAATACACTAGACCTCATCTTCACTAACAATGATGATCTGATAAGAAATATCACCATATCAAAAACAATATACTCAGATCACAACATAATTGAGGTTCAGTCATGTATGCGCGGAGCCCCAGACCGACATAATGAGATTAGTCACGAGGGAGCATTCACCAAATTCAACTTCAATAACAAAAACATAAAGTGGGACCAAGTAAACCAAGTCCTAACCGATATAAGCTGGGAAGATATACTAAGCAACACAGACCCCAACTTATGCCTAGAACAGATTAACTCGGTAGCACTCGATGTATGCACAAGGCTTATTCCTCTAAGAAAAAGGAGGAGTAGATGTAAAACAGAAAGAGACAGGCGCTCCCTTTACAGGCGACGGAAAAGAATAACAGAGCGGCTAAAAGAGGTCAATATATCTGAAATGCGTAGGGAGACACTGGTCAGAGAAATAGCAAGCATCGAACTTAAGCTAAAAGAATCCTTTAGGAGTCAGGAATCGCGGGAAGAACTAAAAGCCATAAATGAAATCGAAAGAAACCCAAAGTATTTCTTCTCCTATGCCAAATCAAAATCGAGAACAACGTCCAGTATTGGGCCCCCACTTAAACAAGATGGGTCCTACACAGATGACAACAAGGAAATGAGTGAGCTACTCAAGTCCCAATATGACTCAGTTTTTTAGCAAGCCGCTAACCAGACTGAGAGTCGAAGATCAAAATGAATTTTTTTTATGAGAGCCACAAAATTTGATTAACACAAGCCTATCCGATGTTATCCTGACGCCAAATGACTTCGAACAGGCGATAAATGACATGCCCATGCACTCTGCCCCAGGGCCAGACTCATGGAACTCTGTGTTCATCAAGAACTGCAAGAAGCCCCTATCACGAGCCTTTTCCATCCTATGGAGAGGGAGCATGGACACGGGGGTCGTCCCACAGTTACTAAAAACAACAGACATAGCCCCACTCCACAAAGGGGGCAGTAAAGCAACAGCAAAGAACTACAGACCAATAGCACTAACATCCCATATCATAAAAATCTTGAAAGGGTCCTAAGAAGCAAGATCACCACGCATCTAGAAACCCATCAGTTACACAACCCAGGGCAACATGGGTTTAGAACAGGTCGCTCCTGTCTGTCTCAGCTATTGGACCACTACGACAAGGTCCTAAATGCACTAGAAGACAAAAGAATGCAGATGTAATATATACAGACTTTGCAAAAGCCTTCGACAAGTGTGACCATGGCGTAATAGCGCACAAAATGCGTGCTAAAGGAATAACAGGAAAAGTCGGTCGATGGATCTATAATTTCCTCACTACAGAACACAGAGAGTAGTCGTCAACAGAGTAAAGTCCGAGGCAGCTACGGTGAAAAGCTCTGTTCCACAAGGCACAGTACTCGCTCCCATCTTGTTCCTCATCCTTATATCCGACATAGACAAGGATGTCAGCCACAGCACCGTGTCTTCCTTTGCAGATGACACCCGAATCTGCATGACAGTGTCTTCCATTGCAGACACTGCAAAGCTCCAGGCAGACATCAACCAAATCTTTCAGTGGGCTGCAGAAAACAATATGAAGTTCAACGATGAGAAATTTCAATTACTCAGATATGGTAAACATGAGGAAATTAAATCTTCATCAGAGTACAAAACAAATTCTGGCCACAAAATAGAGCGAAAGACCAACGTCAAAGACCTGGGAGTGATCATGTCGGAGGATCTCACCTTCAAGGACCATAACATTGTATCAATCGCATCTGCTAGAAAAATGACAGGATGGATAATGAGAACCTTCAAAACTAGGGAGGCCAAGCCCATGATGACACTCTTCAGGTCACTTGTTCTATCTAGGCTGGAATATTGCTGCACACTAACAGCACCTTTCAAGGCAGGTGAAATTGCCGACCTAGAAAATGTACAGAGAACTTTCATGGCGCGCATTAACGGAGATAAAACACCTCAATTATTGGGAGCGCTTGAGGTTCCTAAACCTGTATTCCCTGGAACGCAGGAGGGAGAGATACATGATTATATACACCTGGAAAATCCTAGAGGGACTGTACCGAACTTGCACACGAAAATCACCCACTACGAAAGCAAAAGACTTGGCAGACGATGCACCATCCCCCCAATGAAAAGCAGGGGTGTCACTAGCACGTTAAGAGACCATACAATAAGTGTCAGGGGCCCGAGACTGTTCAACTGCCTCCCAGCACACATAAGGGGGATTACCAACAGACCCCTGGCAGTCTTCAAGCTGGCACTGGACAAGCACCTAAAGTCAGTTCCGGATCAGCCGGGCTGTGGCTCGTATGTTGGTTTGCGTGCAGCCAGCAGCAACAGCCTGGTTGATCAGGCTCTGATCCACCAGGAGGCCTGGTCTCAGACCGGGCCGCGGGGGCGTTGACCCCCGGAACTCTCTCCAGGTAAACTCCAGAGTAATAAGTAAGGTTGTGTTTGGTGTGAGAGTAATAAGTAAGGTTGTGTTTGGTGTGAGAGTAATAAGTAAGGTTGTGTTTGGTGTGAGAGTAATAAGTAAGGTTGTGTTTGGTGTGAGAGTAATAAGTAAGGTTGTGTTTGGTGTGAGAGTAATAAGTAAGGTTGTGTTTGATGTGAGAGTAATAAGTAAGGTTGTGTTTGGTGTGAGAGTAATAAGTAAGGTTGTGTTGGTGTGAGAGTAATAAGTAAGGTTGTGTTTGGTGTGAGAGTAATAAGTAAGGTTGTGTTTGGTGTGAGAGTAATAAGTAAGGTTGTGTTTGGTGTGAGAGTAATAAGTAAGGTTGTGTTTGTTGTGAGAGTAATAAGTAAGGTTGTGTTTGGTGTGAGAGTAATAAGTAAGGTTGTGTTTGGTGTGAGAGTAATAAGTAAGGTTGTGTTTGTGTGAGAGTAATAAGTAAGGTTGTGTTTGGTGTGAGAGTAATAAGTAAGGTTGTGTTTGGTGTGAGAGTAATAAGTAAGGTTGTGTTTGGTGTGAGAGTAATAAGTAAGGTTGTGTTTGGTGTGAGAGTAATAAGTAAGGTTGTGTTGGGTACGAGAAAGTGAAAGGAAGGTAAAAATATTAGTTTATTAGATAGTTTTTATTATCCTTGGACTCGTAGTACAGTTTTCATGTGTCAGACCGTGACTTTTAAATCCCCATCAAACAAATGTACTATTGCTATACAGTATTGTAACCATTATGGGTTACAGGTCACGGTATGGTTTGGAATAAATTTATGAACATCATATGTATATGATGTGTAAATAAGAGTCAGTTATTATTTATTGGTTGTAACCTGTCTTACCGAGCTCAATAATTACATCATTACCTAATGTTTTAATTAGTGTGGACTGATTTGTCTAGTCACTTGACAGTGGACATAGTTTCACTTGTATGGAGTTTGAAGGATAATTTTGTATTGTATTGTCATTGTCGTGTTAAGTCCACTTAGTTGGAAACTGTTTCCTATATTATGGTTGTTGTTCACTGTATATGTATAATGTCATTATTGCAGATGAGTTTAGTTTTAAATTTACTGGGCTCCTGAGTATTAGTTTGTTCTTATTCGTATTGTCAAAGTTAGATAAGTTTTCCCCGACCTATCTATGTATTATATAGATATCAGTTATCGTATCGTTTTATGTGTTATTTATTGTTTCATGTACTGTTAAATAAAATATATATGTTTGTGTATGTATGTATATGTATGTGTGAATGTATATGTATATATGGATGTATAAGTGTGTATATATATATATATGTATATATATATATACATATATATATATTATATATATATATATATATATATATATATATATATATATATATGTATGTTTGTGTATGTATATGTATATATATGTATATGTGTGGATGATGTGCGTGTGTATATGTCCTACCTATCTATGAATTTTATATATACCTGTTGATGGTTTGTTTTCTGTGTTAATTATTATTCCATGTACTGAAATGTTTTAATAAAATATAAAAAAAAAAAAAAAATAATAATAATCTGGAGATTCTATGGTTTGAAGTGCTGCTTAAGCCCCAAGACTAAACCCATCTTAGTAGGAACTAGTTACCGCCCTCCTAACCAGGACCAGTTCTAGAAAACTTTTCCAGTCTTGGCCGGACTTGAAAATAATTGCGAGACAATAATACTGGGCGACTTCAATATCTGTTTTCAGCAGCAAAATAACGGGCTATGCAAAAGGTATAAGCAAATTCTAGGATTAAATAGTTACACTCAACTAATTAATACTCCAACCCGGATCACACAGTTCTCAGCCACCCTAATTGACCACATACTTTGTAACCGCTCTGAGAACATTAGTCAGTCAGGCGTCAGTGATCATCTCATCATTTACTGCACCAGGAAAATCACTAGGTATAGGATGGCCCGGTGGCCTGCTGGCTAAAGCTCCCGCTTCACACACGGAGGGCCCGGGTTCGATTCCAGGCGGCCTGGAGTTTACCTGGAGAGAGTTCCGGGGGTCAACGCCCCCGCGGCCCGGTCTGTGACCAGGCCTCCTGGTGGATCAGAGCCTGATCAACCAGGCTGTTGCTGCTGGCTGCACGCAAACCAACGTACGAGCCACAGCCCGGGTGGTCAGGAACCGACTTTAGGTGCTTGTCCAGTGCCAGCTTGAAGACTGCTGGGAGGCAGTTGAACAGTCTCGGGCCCCTGACACTTATTGTATGGTCTCTTAACGTGCTAGTGACACCCCTGCTTTTCATTGGGGGGATGTTGCATCGTCTGCCAAGTCTTTTGCTTTCGTAGTGAGTGATTTTCGTGTGCAAGTTCGGTACTAGCCCTCTAGGATTTTCCAGGTGTTTAATATGTATCTCTCCCCCCTGCGTTCCGGGGAATACGGGTTTTAGGAACCTCAAGCGCCCCCAGAAATTGGGGTGTTTTTCTCCGTTATGCCCCCGTGAGGTTCCTGTCATTTTCTGGTCAGCAATTTTTACCTCCTTTAAAAAGGGTGCGTTGTGTGCAGAAAATATTCCAGCCTAGATAAAACAAGTCCCTGAAGAGTGTCATAGGGCTTGACCCCCCTAGTTTTGAAGTTCTCTTACCACCCTGTCATTTTTCTGTGATGCGTTTTGATACAATGTTTGGCCCTTTGAAGGGAGATCCTCCGACATGATCACTCCCAGGTTTTTGACGTTGGGTTTCCTCTATTTGTGGCCAGAATTTGTTTTGTACTTGATAAAGTTTTAAAATTTCCTCGTGTTACCAATTGAAAAATTGAATTTCTCATCGTTAAACTTATATTGTTTCTGCCCCCCACTGAAAGTTTGGTTGATTCCCCCTGGAGCCTTGCTGTCTGCAATGGAAGACACTGTCATGCAATTGGGGGTGCATCGCAAAGGAAGACCGGTGTTTGTGGTGAATCCTTGTCTAGTCAGAATGAGGATGGGAACAAGATGGGAGCGAGTACTGTGCCTTGTGGAACAGAGCTTTTCACCGTAGCTGCCTCGGACTTTACTCTGTTGACGACTACTCTCTGTGTTCTGTTAGTGGGGAAAATTATAGATCCATCGACCGACTTTTCCTGTTATTCCTTTGCACGCATTTTGTGCGCTATTACGCCATGGTCACACTTGTCGAAGGCTTTTGCAAAGTCTTATTTTCATTCATCTGCATTCTTTTTGTCTTCTAGTGAAATTAGGACCTTTGTCGTTTGTGATCCAATAGTTTGAGACGGGACAGAGCGACCTGTTCTAAACCCTTTTTTTGCCTGGGTTGTGAAACTGGAGGGTTTTCTGATGGGTGGTGATCTTGCTTCTTGGGACCCTTTCAAATTTTTATGGATAGGGGATTTAGTGCTACGGTTTTGTAGTTCTTTGCTTTTTGCTTTACTGCCCCCTTTGTGGAGTGTGGGCTATGTCTGTTGCTTTAGAAATTTTGGGGACAAACCCCGTGTCCATGCTCCCTCTCCATGGATGAAAAAGGTTCTTGATAGGGCTTCTTGCAGTTATTGATGAAACGGATTTTCCATGAGTCTGGCACTGGGCAGAGTGCATGGGCATGTCATTTATGCCTGTTCGAAGTCATTTGGCGTCAGGTACATCGGATGGTTTGTGTTAACCAATTTGTGGTCTCTCTTTAAAAAATTCATTTTGATCTTCGACTCTCATTTGGGTTTAGGGCTTGCTAAAAACTGGTCATACTGGGATTTAAAGTAGGTCATTCATTCTTGCTGTCATCTGTGTAGGGCCATCCGTTTAATAGGGCCCAATATGGACGTTGTTCTCGACTGTGATTTGGCATAGGGAAAATACTTTGGGTTTTTTTCGATTTCATTTATGGCTTTTAGTTCTTCCGCGATTCCTGACTCCTATAAGATTCCTTTAGTTAAGTTCGATGCTTGCTATTTTTTCTGACCAGTGTCTCCCTAGCATTTCGATATATGACCTCTTTTAGCTGCTCTTTATTTTTTTTCCGTTGGTAAAGGGGCGCCTTTTCTTTCTATTTTACATCTACTCCTCCTTTTTTTGGAGGAAATAGCCTTGTGCATACATCGAGTGCCACCAATTTAATCTGTTCTGGGCATAAGTGGGGTCTGTGTTGCTAGTATATCTTCCTAGCTTATGTGGGTTTAGGACTTTGGTTTACTTGGGTCCACTTTATGTTTTTGTTTATTGAAGTTGAATTTGGTGAATGCTCCCCCCGGGGACTATCTCATTATGTCGGCCCTGGGGCTCCACGCATACATGTCTAAACCTCAATATGTTGGGGATCGAGTATATTGTTTTTGATATGGTGGACATTTCTTATCAGATCATCATTGTTAGTGAAGGATGAGGTTAGTGTATTCTCCAGTCTAGTAGGCTTTTTATTATTTGCTGGTTTAAATTGAATTTTGTGCAGAGTTTTAAAAGCTCGTGTGAGTGTGAGTTTTTTTCTCAGAGCTGCCTCCTGGGTTATTACGCAACAATTATTATTTGCTATATTCCTCCATTTTGGGTGCCTTAAGTTGAAATCCCCCAGGAGCAAGATGTTGTGGGAGGGCCCTGGAAGATTTCCGGGACAGTGGTCAATTTTTAACAGCTGTTCCTGGAATTGCTGGGATGTTGCATCCGGAGGTTGTAGACTCCCACAATGACTAGGTTTTGGTTCTCGACCTTTATGCTAAAACTTCCACTACATCATTGAGGCATTAAGAAATTTCTTGCAAACAGGACTTTGCAATGTAAGGTGGCGGTGGAAACATTCGAACGTTTCCCTTTACACCTGTTGTCCGTTAACCTAGCAGCAAAAGTACTGGGTCTTAGTCAAACTGGTGTGGGTCGCTCCTGGGGGACAAGTTTAAAGACCCCAATGGAAATAAGTTAGACATTCCTCGATGACGCACTGACTTTCTTGGGGTATCCTTGGTGGCTAGCACCTAGGTGTTAAAATCCGAACGAAATTTTAATTCTTATTCTTACTCACATCAGTGGCCAGGTTCAAACACCTTTTATTGTACAGCAAAAAAGGAATGGAACAGACTGCGCGCGCCTTTGCCCAAAGCCATCATAGCTGAACCAGTTCAGAAGGTGAGATAAGTATAGATTTCGTTGGGATTTTAACCCCGGGGGGTTAGCCCCCCGGATAACCAGAAAGTCAGTGGCGTCATCGAGGATTGTCTATTTTTTTCATTGGGTCCTCAACCTTGTCCCCAGGATGCGACACACACAGTCGACTAAACCCAGGTACCTATTTGTGCTAGGTGAACAGGACAACAGGTGTAAGGAAACGTGTCTAAATATTTCCACCCGCCGGGAATCGAACCGTGAAGCGGAGCTTCAGCCACCGTCCCACCGTGCCACCGTGCCAAAAGGTGTCTGATAATTAGCTACAGAAAGGGAGGAGAATGATTTTTTATTTTTAGCTAACACACTTTAAATTTTACCTTTCCCTTATTTAATGACCTTCGTATGTGATAGTTCTTAATGACCCTCGTGTAGTAGATAGTTTTTTAGTTTGATAATAAGATGTTTATCTTATTATAGAATAAATAAAAAATTATTATTAACCTTTATATAATAATAAGGTAAAAAGGACCCCAATGGAAATAAGTCACTCCGGACTTTTTGGGTTATCCGGGTTTTATCTACACAAAATGCTGCTATGTATGATAATCTATTTGTGTATTTATTTATTTATTAGTAATTTGGCATACATACAGAGGTACAAAAAATACAGGTAAGAGCAGCAATGCCAAAGCCACTTGATTGCTGCTTACGGGTTGGCTTTAAATTAACTTAAGATTAACAAGCCAATGATGAATCCAGTGAAAAAATTATTGTAAACAGATAACTATAAAATACAAATGTATTCAAGACAGGTCATATGGTTGCATGCATTGCTGTCATTCAGTAGAATGGAGTATTCTGTTAGGTAGTGTATTTAAAAAAATAACAAAGTTGATTGGGTCCTAGTTTAACATTTGTGTGATATATTGTGAGTAACATATAGGATATAAAATTTATAAGGTTCAGTTATTCAGAAATTTATTTGGTTTTGGGTGAGTAAGTGAATTTTTGAGAAGAGACTTGAATTTATAAACGGGTTTATTTGTTTCTTTTTATTTAAGGTAATGAATTCCAGATTTTAGGGCCTTTTATGTGCATTGAGTTTTTGCATAGCGTGAGATGGACACGAGGAACATCAAAGAGTGATCTGTGCCTTGTGTTATGGTCATGTGTTCTGTTGAGGTTGGCAAGGAGATGTTTGAGGGGAGGGTTAATATCAGAGTTAAGTAACGCGACGGGCTGGAGTTTTGAGACTCTATGACCGCGGGTTCAATCCCGGCCGGGGGTATGGTTCAGAGTTAAGTGTTCTATGTATGTAATAGGTGCAATAATAAGTATGGATGTTTTGTATGGTGAGTAGGTTGAGTGTTTTGAATATTGGTGGAGTGTGCTGCCTGTAGTGGGAATTTGTTATCATTCTAACTGCAGCCTTTTGTTGGGTAATTTTTTTTTTTATATTTTATTTAAAACGTCATATAACAACATATTAAATATATAAAAATCCATCCTTCTTTAAACAGGTATACAAAACATAATACATGAACATAATACACCTTATAAAGTATGCTGCATCACATATCCGATATTTACACCTAAGCCAACTAGTATTTCCCTAAACCATACATGATGAAATATCATATAAAAGCATACAACCGTACGTATAACATTATAACAAAAAGTAAGCCTTAAAAATTAATACATAAAGAAATGAAATATATCAAACATGTATCCTTATATTGGGACTACATAAAAATGTATCCTTATACTTGGACTACATAAATGTATCCTTATACTTGGACTACATAACATGTATCCTTATACTTGGACTACATAACATGTATCCTTATACTTGGATACATAACATGTATCCTTATACTTGGACTACATAACAATGTATCCTTATACTTGGACACATAACATGTATCCTTATACTTGGACTACATAACATGTATCCTTATACTTGGACTACATAACATGTATCCTTATACTTGGACTACAAAAACATGTATCCTTATACTTGGACTACATAACATTGTATCCTTATACTTGGACTACATAACATCATAATTACAAAGTAGTATAAATTATTAAATACCACAAAAATTTACAGGATCTGGACAAGATTACCAAGAATTATATAAGTGCAAGAAAATAATTATGAAACACGCAAAATACATACACACCATGCACTGACACACATTATACAAAATAATATATCTGACACATACACACAAAACTGTTGGAGGGGGGACCCCCCCCATAAAAACCATCTATAAATACACACACATCATTCACCACGTATTGATCACAGCAGTGATCAAACATAAATTTTTGTAACTTTATATAAAACATGCAATGATTATGAGATTTAACTTAAGAAAAAAACTTGTTTAATTATCCGAAAACATTTCTCTATAACAAAAGTAAGCATTACACAAAATTACATAAGCGTATAAATCATCAACAACTGCAAGATGTTTACAGCATACGTTGCATCAGCAACCAAACTTAATAACATTACAAAAGTTGTGGAAAACAAATTATGTAAAAACAAATATTAACCCCATCTAAGAGGAAAGAAATTCCCTACAAAATTACAATAAAAAACTGCGAAAATACATACCAGAAAAATTATCTTTGCAACAACTGGTAGACTAACATGGACAATGACTTCTATAACTCTCTTTTAATCACAAGGACCTATTTTATACAAATCTTGGGCTAATCAAAATCTTGCACACAAAACTTACATGTCAACACAGCACCACGCAGTACATACCTTCCTGACCCTCACATTCCTTCGCAAGTCCTGCACCTCATACACTCTCCCTCCGAAAAAAACTAATGGCAACCCGCTTATAAAGGAAACCAGTCCATTACGTATAATTAGCTCGCCAACTGAGTGAGGCCATTGACCGTAAGTTTGCAGTAGGTCCCCGGGAAAAACGGGGTCCCCCATGTCCCCCGTAAATAAGTTTGTTTCTGCAAACCGTTCTATATAGGGCCGGCCGCAATTGCCCTAACCCTAATTCTTCCTCCTCCCGTTGTCCCTCATCCCCCAGGAAATATACAAAATCCACCACTACATACATAATCGCCCTTTTCACTTCTCTTGAGACCCCGCGTACTTCTAATGTTAAGGCTCGCAGGGTCCCTACATTACCCCACCCATCAACCTAAAACCTTCGCTAACACACCCTACCTCCCTAAACTTTCACAGAAATAAACCGCATGAAAAGCTGTTTCCTGTTCTCCACAGTGATCGCAGGTCTGTTCCCTCCCCAAATTTCCCATTGAACACAAAACAGCTTTCGATGCTAATATCCCCATTATGAACCTATATACAAACTCCTTTACTCTCGGCATTAACTTAAGTTTTCGAAAGTCATTCCATATCATACCCCAATCATACAAGGGATAAACCGATCCCCCCTGTATGATTTCCTGCCTTCTACTCATCGTCACCAAACGCCCCACCCTAAGTTTTTCCACCTCCCTAATCAATAACAATAACCTCAGATATCCTCGCATTCAATTAATTCTTTTCCGCTCCACCATCTCCGCACATCCTTCATCACTTTTCCCCACTCTAACCCCTCTTTCCCCCCCCTCCCTAACGAACCTTTGTTTCACATATAAAGCCTTTACTCTCGGCCCCAACGCTAAAAGACCTACTCCTCCACTGCATATATTTGACATCACCACCTCCTTGCTTAGCCATGCCCTCCCGAAACCCTAAACATAACGTAATGCCCTCCTCTGAATCTCATGTATGTCTGGAGTCCTCATTGGATACACCACAGCCATACTCCATACTTTACTATAAACTAATGAATTTACAATTATCGCCCGCTGTTGTAAGGTGACGTCCCCCGCCCATAAACTCCTTAACCTTTTTACTGCCTTCTCCACCACCACCTCCGAATTCACCTGCCTAGCCTCCTGTGCATCTGCCATGTATATAACTCCACAAATTTTTAGCCTATCCACTACTTCCCACCCAAACTCCAACCCCAAGTAGGACAGCTCTCCATCGGGCTGCTAACGGAGTCACTGGCTTCTTGGACCTCTTGGGGAGGGTCGATGGTGCTCGTGCAAGCAGCAGATCCCTGGGCAACTTGCTGCTGTTTGCAATGGCTGTCTGCCGAGGAGAGACAGGCACCTAGCAACATCTGTTGTTGGGGCATTGGATGAATTCCCTACTATGTTTGTTAACTGCTCATTACTCTGTAATTTGTCTATGATTGTAATCATGTCATAACGTGTTTATCATTCATTACCTTTGAAACTTGTCATGATTGTGACCAGCTCTACCTGGAGCTCATTACCTTTGTAAATTCTCATGATTAATGTGTTTATGATTCATTACCTTTGCAATTATTCATGAGTGTGACCAGCTCAACCTGGAGCTCATTACCTTTGTAACTTGGTCATGATTATGACCAGATCTAGTTCTTACCATTGTAACTTGCTCATCTACAAAAACTTTGGAGTCCAGTCCCTGGACCAATTATGTACCTCTGTAATCTTTTGACTACCGCCCACAGGATGGGTATGGGGTGCATAATAAACATATTAAACTTAAAACCTCCACTCCTGCCATCAGAACAGTGGTATCATCCACATACCCCACCACATCTATACACCCATCCTTCTCCCCATTTAAAATCCCCCTCCCCTCAACGAGCCCATAAAAAGGATGCTGCATACACGCAAACAATATTTGAGACAGGGGACATCCCTGTCTCAAACCCCTCTCCATCCTTACAGGCCTTCCCAACCTACCATTAATTTGTACTCGCACCATTGCAGACGAATACATTGTATCAACCCCCCTCACCACTCCCATGCCCAAAACCGAGATGCAACAAACTAGCCCTCAGAAAGTTTTATCTACACAGTCGTATGCATTTTCCCAATCAATGCCCAAAAGCCCTCCCCCGCCTGCAACCCCCCAAAAAATCCCTAATGCGGCCATGCCCATTTTCTCATGCTTCTGCCCGGAATACCCATCTGCCCCTTATGAATAACCCCACCTAAAAACCTTCTTCATCCCATTGCCCAATATCTTCGCGAAATCTTGTATCGGCACACATTAGCGAAATAGCTCTGTACTCACTCAATACTCTTCCCTCTTGCTTTTTGCGTACTAAGACGACTACACCCGTTCTCTGAGTTTGTCCTAACTTTCCCTCCCGTCGCATACAATTCATGACCCTCACCAGACAAATTTCTTATGTGCTCCCATTAATTCTATAAAAATCATTTGATATCCCATCTATACCCGGCGCCTTGCCAGTACTCATATTGAACACAGCCCCCCTCAACTTCCCCCATTGCTAATCTCACCTCCCATCCCCATGCCTCCTCTTCACATGACCCTAAACCCCTCCCCCCCACACTCAATAGCATCGCCCTCCTCCCCCTTCCCCCCCCTTCTTTTGGAACCAGAAATCAGCATAATTGCTCATGCCCTTTTGTAGTATTCAGTACCTATCCCTTGTGATAACCACCCATATCCCCACTTACCTCCAAGTTTAAAATAGTCGAATCCCTCTGCCTTACCCTAAAACCTCGCAAAACACTTCACGAAGGTTTATCACCCCACAGCACAGCCTCCATTCCCGCCTTACACGTACTGCATCAAATCTACCATTATGTAAAATCAGCCAACTGTCCTTGAGTTGCACCATGTGTCCGTACTGCCCCCCCCCCCTTCCTCATAACACCCATTTAGCTGATATTCAAAAAAGTTTTTTCAACCCATTTCCTCCACCCTGCCTCTTCCCCTTTCCCCTTCCCCTTATAGAAACCTGCTATACCCGGCTTAGCGTGCCTTTCCCCCCATTCTAAGACACACGATCTACCTCTCTAGAATCCCCAAAAAATTTTCCACCATTCCCAAAGCCATACTCACCCCCTCACTCCTCACGAGTCTTGCATTTAATTTCCAGAAACCCGATTGTATCCCAACCATACCTTCCCAATCAAGATCTGCTATAACTGCCCCATGATCAGAAAACCCCACATCAAAAGTCCTGACTCCCAACACACGTACAGCTTCCGTTGCATAGATCCTATCTAATCTTGCAGCATAATCCCGTCTGACAAACGTTTTACTCAACCTGCCAAACCCCCCCCCCACAAAAATCCAAAACCCCCACGTCTCCAAACACATTACGTAACAAGCCCAACATACACCCGCCCCCTCGGTTCCACACCCCCCCTAATAACACAATTCCAATCTCCCCTATTACAGTGACTAAGGTAAACCCCTTAAATAGTACATCAAAAAAATTTCTCCACAAGTTCTCCTTAACTCTGCGTTCCATCTCCGGCTTATATACTCTATAAAACAAACCCTCGTTGCACCCACCCTCCCCCTCCACCCCACGACCCTCCCCCCCTCCACCCACCCCCAAAAAACGCAATGGACTGGTTTCCGTTTCCAGCCACAGCAACCCCACCTTTCAACCTCAAGAGCCACTCCATTCAACTTTATCCTTTCAAAGACAACTCACAACCAAACTTATAATTGTGCTCCTGAAATGAAACTTATCTACATTAAATCTCTTAAAAGCCATTCCACCCATACCTCTTTTAACCTCGCTCTCAGGGGCCCTAACATGATCGTTACAACCTTTAATTATGGACAGTAGAGCGCTTTCCCGCCGCCTTGGAATTGGCACCCGCCTGACCTGGCTGCTGACTAGAGCCCCGTTTGTCACCTTGCCTGTTCCCGTCCCCAACCCCCCCTTAACCTTTGAACCTTTCAGTACTTCAGCACCGCTACACCACTCTCAGGGGATCCAACCTGGGTTTCCAGCCCCCTTCCCGTTCTGCCTGGCGTTTAAAACGTCATCCATATCAGACCGTCCCAGCTGTTCTCTTTCGTGAAATCCGTCTCCACATGTAACCCCCTCTTCCCTGCACGCTCTTTTGCACCTCAGCCACTACCGTGTGCTTCTTCCCCTCGTTGCACACGGTCTTCCCACGTCCCGATGAGACTGTAAACATCCTCAATGAGCGTCCATGCTGCTCATCATCCAGACTCCCCTCCACCTCACTCAGGAAGTTATTCAAAACCTCATCCAAAAATTCCTCCTGTTGCATTACAGGCTCACCGTTTATCGTTCGTCCCTCGTCGTCGTCGTCGTCGTCTGCTCAGGCCCGTCCCCACAGGTAACGTAAACACAAGAGACCGTCTCCGCCCCTGCTTTTTCCACCCTTTCCCCACTCCAACTGTATGATGCCTGCCTTTCAGCCGCATCTGTCTCCTGTACCACAGGATCCAACTGCTGATCCACCGTTGTTGGCATTTGTTCCCTCCGTCCTGCTTTCCTGTGGCACTGGGCTGCCATATGGTCAAATGATCCGCACAGCCTACAAGTCCGCCTCTGTCCTGCATAGTATACATATACCTGCGTTCGGAACTCTTCCAGCAAAACATATGAAGGAATTGATTGCCGTAGCGTCATCTTCAGATTGAAGGATCCTTCGGGCAGTCCCACATAAGCCCCATCCTTCCACACTCCCAATTCCGCAGCATGAATCTTGGAGATTGAGACACTTATGCAGCATATGGGAATCTTTATTCAGGAAACGTTTCGCCACACAATGGCTTCATCAGTCCAATACAAAGAGGAAGGCGTAAGGAGAGGAGGAGAATGAGGTAATCAGTCCCTCAACCTGGAGTCGATGTGTTCAGTCCATCAATCTTGTAGAATGGACTGAACACATCGACTCCAGGTTGAGGGACTGATTACCTCATTCTCCTCCTCTCCTTACGCCTTCCTCTTTGTATTGGACTGATGAAGCCATTGTGTGGCGAAACGTTTCCTGAATAAAGATTCCCATATGCTGCATAAGTGTCTCAATCTCCAACTTGTCGGTTTTTCAAACCATTCATCACAGCATGAATCTTGCCATAACGACGGAATACCGCAACCACATCATACTCTGTAGCTTCAAAGGGCACATTCCTTACTTTTACGTATGTCACATAGCTGGATACATCATGTAGACATACCTCCACTGCTGCATTCACGGCCATCCTCTTCTCGTGGTACTTGTCAACTATGCTTGAGTAAAATCCAGCATTTATAAATTTGATGAAAATCCTCTTAACTCCGTTAACAGCCACACCATAAAGCTCTTCATTGGGTATCCCATACACATCACGAATAATCGTAGGGAGTAGCACCTGCATGGTAGAACTGCTTAGGGCCCCACGTACTAATTCCACACAGACAGTATTCACCCTACGTCCATGTCTGTCCGCCATTTTGATTGCTCAAAACAGGTAAACTGCGCAGAAAATCAACTGAATCGGGAGCGCCTGCGCAGCACGTCCACTCAGCCCAGAAGCGAAGAGGACAATGTTTGTTGGGTAATTAGTGGTCTGAGATGGTTAATTGTTGTTGAGCCCCATGCACAAATTCCATAGGTGAGATAGGGGTAAATAAGAGAGTGATAAAGGGCCAAGAGGGCTGACTGTGGAGCATAGTACCGTATCTTCGATAGTATGCCTACAGTCTTGGAAATTTTCTTAGAAATTTGTTGTACATGTGTATGAAATTTGAGTCTATTATCAAGGTGGATTCCTAAGAATTTTCCCTCTGTTAGCTTTGTGATAGGTGATCCTTTTATCGTTATGTTAAGAGGGACATCTGTAGCTCTGTTACCAAACTGAATGAAGTAGGTTTTGTCAATGTTTAGTGGGAAGTTTTTAGTCCTCATCCAGGTAGATATTTTCTGTAATTCGGTATTTACAGTATTGGCTAGCGTGACTGGGCTCGGGTGAGAGAAGACGTAAAGTAGTGTCATCTGCAAAAAGTGTGGGTTTGAGTAATTGCCCAAGCATTTGGTAGGTCATTTATGTATGGAGAAAGAGAAGAGGGCCAAGGACACTTCCCCGTGGGACACCAACTGTAATTGGTTGTGGGAAGAGCTTGCCCCACTTGCGTACACATATTGGCTTCTGATGCTGAGGTATGACTTGAAGTAGTTGAGGGAGTGCCCTCTTTATACCATAGTGTGACAATTTTACGTGGAGAAGTCATGGTCAACTGTACAAAAGCTTTACGTAAGTCAATGAAAATCCCAGTGGGACTTCTTTTTTCTCTGTTGCAGTGTATATATGTTTCTAGCATGTGTATATATGCATCATTAGTATTTTTATTAGGCCCTGAATCCAAATTGGCAGGGGTTGAGTATTGTTTTGGGAGATGAGGTAGGAGTTAGATTCGTTTATGAATTAATTTATCGAAGATTTTTGAGAGAGGGTGTTTAAATTTGGGTATTGGCTATAGTTATTCAACTCTGTTTGGTCTCCTCCTTTATGGATCGGGGTGCCTTGCTTTTTGGGGAACTGTAGGGAGGTGGAGGATTCAATGGATTTGTTAAGGGGTGTTTTCAATGATTAGTGATAGTACTTGTGACACTTTTTTGTATATAAAGGGTGGTTAAAGGGATTTAATTCCTGCCCTTTTTTTTTAGTGGGGTTGATAATTTAAGGGAGACTTCGTTGGGTTAGTCGGAGCTAGGAACAGTGTGTTCGGGTTGTTGCCAGTTTAGGTAGTCATTTGGTTTGGGGGATCTGAGTTGGGAATTTTATTGGCAAGGTTTTGTCCTATAGTGGGAAGAATCATTGAGTCTTTTGCTGTTTCTGTTGGGGGGGAGTTGGGTTTATCTGATTTTGCTAATTTTATTTCGCTATTTCTGATATTTTTTTGTTCCCCAATTTCTGATAGGGTCTTCCAGGTCTTTTTTATATCACCTGTAAGTTGGATAATCTGTTCTCATAATACAATTTTTTTGCCCTTCTTATCAGGCTGGTTAGGATTGACGAGTAACGTTTTGTTTGGTCTCTGGTTATGTGACCCATTCTGTACTGTTTTTCATATCGGTGTTTTGTATTTATGGATTTGAGAATGCTGGGTGTTAGCCAGGGACTGTCCAGTCTCTTAGCTGTCATCTTTTTAGTTTTTTTAGGGCAGTGCTTGTTATAGAGGTATTGGGTCTTTTTTTATAAATTATTAAGGGGGATTACCAACAGACCCCTGGCAGTCTTCAAGCTGGCACTGGACAAGCACCTAAAATCGGTTCCTGACCAGCCGGGCTGTGGCTCGTACGTTGGTTTGCGTGCAGCCAGCAACAACAGCCTGGTTGATCAGGCTCTGATCCACCAGGAGGCCTGGTCACAGACCGGGCCGCGGGGGCGTTGACCCCCGGAACTCTCTCCAGGTAAACTCCAGGTAATATCTGTATAGATTTCTAGCTCAGTGTGCCAGTCAATGTTTGTTACTGCTGTTGTGAAGTTATTAATGGCTGCCTCATTGTGAAGTCTGAAGGTGACTTTAGTAGTGTCTTGGGGTATTTTACCAAGAGTTGTTATGAGGAAAGTAGGGTAGTGGTCTGTGGTATTATCTGTAATTATGCCTGATTTTAAAGGGGATATGGTGTTGGTCCAGATGTGGTCAAGTAGGGAAACACTAGTCTCTGTAACTCTTGTAGGTTTTGTTACTGTTGGTAGCAACATGCAGTTACTCATAGTGTTTGTGAATTTAGTAACGTGTGGGTCCTGGTCTTGCAGGAGATTTATATTGAAGTCACCTGAGAGTAGTAAGTGATCTTTGTTCATGCGTGCATCAGTTATCATACTTCCTAGGTTTTGACTAAAACGGCTAATGTTTGACTGTGGTACTCTGTAGATGTTTATCACTGTGAGAGGTTTTTGTAGGTATTTGGATTTGAATTTAGCTATTATATATTCCCCATGTTCATCCCTTGTGCAAGTATTAGTGATACATTCTAGTTGGTCTGAGTAGTATATACCTGAATAAACTTACTTACTGGATCTGTGCTCCAGTTCCCTGAATTGAGTCTGAATATCTTCCATCCCCCCACATGCGCTGTATAACCCTTCGGGTTTCGCGCTTCCCTGTGATTATAATAATATTTAAGCCAAAATTACAAGCTTTCCTATTCGGCACGACACGTTCATGTGTGTATGTATGTACGTATAAATGTATTTATTTAAAAATTTATACGCTGTATAGCCCTTGTGGCCTAGCGCTTCTTTTTGATTATAATAATAATAATAATATAAATTTATTTATTTATTTAATAAGAGTATCATAATTTATGCATTAGTATGCTTTATTAGTATTTAGTCAGCGCTGCATGACCCTTGTCGGTTTAGCGCTTTATTTGATTATAATATATATGTGTTTTAGTATTCAAAGGTACAATAAATTTTCAAGAAATAATGTTATATAAATTTTATTGAAATTAACGGTTTCTTTTGAAAGCATTGAATAATTTTAATATGTTTACGCAAAATTGAATGATAATCAATAATATATAGAAGGTAACGCGGGGCAGCGCGTGGGGTGGAGGCGCATGCGCGCTGTTGTAGGCTCAGCGGCGGGCCAGAGATACACTGTGGTTGGTGGAGGCACCTGGAGCAGCCAAGCAAGGAAGCTGATTGGTCAGTATCCTATGTGTGAAGCACGTGATTGGGTAGCGTCGTAGGAGAGCACTAAAGCGAGTCTCTGTGCACTACGCCGTCTGCACACAACACGCACAATCGATCCGCCTGAAGGCTACATTTTGATCAACCTATCTGAGAAATAACCTGATGGCGGACCAGGAGATGGAGCAGCAGGACTTTACGGAGGACTACAGTGGCGGCGACTTCCAAGAGAACGGTGCTGGAGCGACGGGGAGTCAAGAGCAGAGCGGCGAGGGTCACACTGGCAACGTTGAGGACAGTGGTGCTGCTGACGCCCCCGGCCGGGACGACGATAGGTATGATGCTCGACGGTCACCTCTGCTGACACTGGGGCACTTTTCAAAGTTAGAATCGTGAGAATTATTGTAATTATTGTATGCCAGGAGTTGAAGGTACATTTAGAATGCGTAAAGAGCGTTGATTGGTTTTGAAAACTACGACGCGTTGACTAGCGTTGTCTACGCCAAATATAGCGCTGTTTTTTTTTTTTTTTTTTTTTTTTACATCCATATATCATTAAAATTTTGTATGATTGAGTAAACAGTTATAATTCACAAAGGAAATGCGATTTCCGTTGTCGAATTTCATAATATAGGTTAGCATGATTACTTGACGTGTTTTGACGACAACAACGCTATTGTATATTTGCTTTTATACTCTATTGTTTATTAAATTTTCCATATCGCTTATTTTTATTTTATGTAGACTTGTGGCATCCAACATGCTAGCCTAGTTTCACACTTTGGTAACTTATCGAGCCCTTTTAAATACTTGTAATGTAACGTAACCTCTGATCCGTCGTAAGTTTTGTCAATTTTTGGTTCTGAGGCAATAATTTGCTGGACCCATCATGTCTGCGTCCCCATATTTAACTAGGTAATATTTAAACTAGGAAATACTACGCTTATTGTATGTTGCTCCTGCATTTGGCTAGAGAGGTTCGTCAGCACTCCCTTTTTCCCCACTCCTGTGCTACATAAACTTAAATTTAGGGTTGAGGGACTAATTGTGCACTATATATGTTACCATGTTCAGGATTCAGAACAATTTAGCAAAAAAGTGTCTTCTCAAAACTTATCCCTTTATGTGGTTAATTTGAGGGAAAAAAGTGTTAAAATAATTTTAGTTAAGGTTTATGGTCAATATTTAGTTTATTCCTAGGTCAGAAATGCTAATTTTGTTTTTAAAGTTTATTTTGCTCCCCGGTCTCTCCTCTTTTTTTTTTTTTTTTTTTTTTTTTTTTTTTTTTTTTTTTTTTTTTGTACCAACCTAATCCCAACCTAACCTAATAATAAATGTTTCATTCTATTGAGGGTTAGAGTGCATGACATTGCTTCAAGGAAGTGGAGTGCATTAGAGTGGTGGTGGGGGACCAGCAACCCAACCACCAGATGCTTAGTTGCTGCTTCCTGCATTTAATAAATAATAATAATAATGATAATGCAAATATGTTACAAAATTTCCACAACAATATATTTTTCCCCATGCTATGAATACGGTTATCTTAAGTACAGTAAAATAAAAAATTGACCCAATATTTTTTATTTAAAAAGCAAATTGTTGTATAAATTGCTTTTAGAAATATTAGACAGTTTTTAGAAATGAATCCATGGCAGTGCACCTTTGATTAGCCAATAAACACACTATTTAGTCATGTGACACACCTAGCTAAATCACAGCTCGTGCCAGTAAACATTTTTGCCCTTAGTTCCAGACATACTTGCACCAGGATGTCTTGTCATTGTAATATGCTAAATTGAGTGTGGTACCACTCTTGATTATTAGCTTGTATAATGTTTTTGGAAGTTTGGTTGGGTTATCTTTAACATTGCAGCAATGTTATCAAACATAAATTATTCCACACTGACAGGGTCAACAGGAAAGGTGGTGGAGTAGCGATGTATGTCAGAGACAATTTAAATTGTTGTGTTAGACAAGATATTAAATTAGAAGCGTCAGCCACTGAATCTGTTTGGTTACAGCTTCTCGAGGGCCGAGAAAAACTAATTTTGGGTGTGATTTACAGGGCCCCAAATCTTGATAGGGAGTGCAGTAAACTTCTATGGGACGAAATTCGTAAGGCATCTACATACGAAAATGTTGTGCTAATGGGATTTCAACTATAGACAGTTTGACTGGAGCAATTTGACAGGAAATTTAGAGTCGGTGACTTTCTTGATACGATCCAGGATTGTTTTTTAAAAAGTTTGTGACAGAGCCAACTAGGGGAAATAACCTCCTTGACTTGGTTCTTGCCAGTAGGAAACACTAATTAATAATCTTGAGGTTAATGATGAGCTTGGGGAGAGTGATCCAAATCACTCTATTTTTAAACATATCATGGAATTCCCCTAATAATGGCAATCAAGTCTCCGTCCCTGACTTTCGCTTGGCTGATTTCATAGGACTGAAAATTACTTAGGTGGGCTGAACTGGAATGACCTGACTAGGGGTCAGGTAGGTGGTGATGGTTGCCGATATGATGCTTTCCAGGGCATAGTTCTAGCTGCTCAGTCAAAATGTTCCAAATAGGGAAATCAGATCAAACAAAAATGATCCTAAATGGATGAACAATTGTTAAAATATTGATTGGTCAAAAGAGAGGCATATATAGGCAAATCAAAAGAGGAGAGGGGCAATTAAGAAATCGATATATTCAGTTAAAGAGAAATAAAAAAGGGAATTAGAAAAGCAAAAAGAGATTATGAGGTTAAAGTTGCAAGGAGAATCGAAGACTAACCAAAAGGATTCTTTCAGGTATACAGAAGTAAGTTCAGGGACAAGATAGGCCCATCAAAAGTTCCTCGAGGTCAGCTCACTGACAGTGATAAGGAAATGTAGAAATTTTACACATACTTCCTCTCAGTTTTTACACAGAGAGGATACAGCGATATTCGTAATGATAAATTATGTAGAACAGGACGATAATAAACTGTGCACTATTAGGGTCACAAGTGACATGGTCCTTAGGCAAATAGATAAATTAAACCTAAAAATCCCAGGCCCTGATGAACTGTATGCAGGGTTCTAAAGATTGTAAAGAGGGCTTAGCAACACCTTTGGCTAATCTTTTCAACATATCACTACAAACTGGCATGTGCCAGATAAGTGGAAAATGGCAAATGTGATACCTATTTTCAAAACAGGTGACAGGTCCTTAGCTTCGAACTATAGACCAATAAGCCTAACCTCCTAGTGGGAAAATTTATGGAATCAATAATTGCCGAGGCAGTTCGTAGCCACCTTGAAAAGCATAAATTAATCAACGAATCTCAGCTGGTTTTACAAAGGGGCGTTCCTGCCTTACGAATTTATTAACTTTTTTCACTAAGGTATTTGAGGAGGTAGATCATGGTAATGAATATGATATTGTGTATATGGACTTCAGTAAGGCTTTTGACAGGGTCCCAATCAGAGACTATTGAGGAAAATTAAGCACATGGAATAGGAGGAGAAATTTTTTCCTGGATAGAGGCATGGTTGACAAATAGGCAGCAGGAGAGTTTGCATAAATGGGAGAAATCAGAGTGGGGAAGCGTCACGAGCGGTGTTCCACAGGGGTCAGTGTTGGGCCCCCTGCTGTTCACATTCTACATAAACGACATTGATGAGGGCATAAAGAGCGACATCGGCAAGTTTGCCGATGACACCAAAATAGGCCGTCGAATTCATTCTGACGAGGACATTCGAGCACTCCAGGAAGATTTGAATAGACTGATGCAGTGGTCGGAGAAGTGGCAGATGCAGTTTAATATAGACAAATGCAAAGTTCTAATGTTGGACAGGACAATAACATGCCACATATAAACTAATAATGTAGATCTTAATATTACGGATTGCGAAAAGATTAGGAGTTCTGGTTAGCAGTAATCTGAAACCAGACAACAGTGCATAAGTGTTCGCAATAAAGCTAATAGAATCTTGGCTTCATATCAAGAAGCATAAATAATAGGAGTCCTCAGGTTGTTCTCAACTCTATACATCTTGGTTAGGCTCATTTAGATTAGCTGCACGTTTTGGTCACGTATTACAGAATGGATATAAATTCTCTGGAAAATGTACAAAGGAGGATGACAAAGATGATCCCATGTATCAGAAACCTTTCCCTATGAGGATAGACTAAGGGCCCTGAAACTGCACTCTCTAGAAAGACGTAGAATTAGGGGGGATATGATTGAGGTTTATAAGTGGAGACAGGAATAAATAAAGGGATGTAATAGTGTGCTGAAAAATATCTAGCCTAGACAGGACTCGCAGCAATGGTTTTAAGTTGGAAAAATTCAGATTCAGGAGGGATATAGGAAAGTACGGGTTTTGGTAATAGAGTGTGGATGAGTGGAACAAAATCCCAAGTTACCGTTATAGAGGCCAGAACGTTGTGTAGCTTTAAAAATAGGTTGGATAAATACATGAGTAGATGTGGGTGGGTGTGAGTTAGACCTGATAGCTTGTGCTAACAGGTCGGTTGCCGTGTTCTTTTCCCTTAAGTCAATGTGACCTGACCTGACTAGGTTGGGTGCATTGGCTTAAGCCGGTTTAGGGAATTGGACCTGCCTCGCATGGGCCAGTAGGCCTTCTGCAGTGTTCCTTCGTTCTTATGTTCTTATGTTCTAACCCAACCCAAATGTAACCAGATATAACCCATCCTAGAAATCCTTGTTACCTAATAACTGTTATACATTGGTATCCACATTTTAGTATGTCAAATTGTAAAATTGCTGTAACAAGGCGTCTTGTGGCTCGGTTGGCAGCACGCACTGAGTGTCCCTGGCATGGGTGGAAATGTTGGACATGTTTCTTTACACCTGTTGTCCCAGTTCACTTAGCAAGGTGTTAGTAGACAGTTGTGGGTCGCATCTTGGGGGACTGGTAAAGGACCCAAATGGAAATAAGACAGTCTTGATACACTGACCTTGTTTGATTATCCTAGGTGGCTAACATTCTGGGTTAAAAATCTGAACAAATCTTATCTTAGTCATTTTAGGCGTGTCACATGTTTGGAGCTGTAAGTGGATATGTTAGTTACAATTAGCCAGGTGTCACATGACTAAATATTGAGTGTTCATTGGTTAGTCTGAGGTACATAGGTGTAAATTCAGTTTTAAAAATATGGCTAATGGAGCCTAAAATAATTTGGATAAGTAATAACAAATCCATCCATGGTATGGATAGCATTTTTGTTTAAAATAAATTATTGGAGTTTGACTTATGAATGAACTAAATATTGACCAGTTTTGCTTTGTTTAAAGTGTATATTCCTTATGAGTTCAGCACTGTCACATGAATGTAGTATAGTATATATAATGCGTATAATTTATCCAAATGAACTGTTTCGAACTTGTCGGGTCACTTTTGTGTGGTGGTTTGTACTTTCATATAATCTAAGAAAATGTGAAAATAGTGATTAAAGGTGGGTAAATTTAGAAAGTATACCGGAAAATACTGGTAGGTAAGACATAGGCAACATATAGGCAACTTTATTCCGAAAACGTTTCACCTACACAGTAGGCTTCTTCAATCGAGTGCAGAAAGTAGGCAGGAGCAGTAGAGATGTGAAGATGATGTAATCAGTTCATCACCCTTGAAGTCGTAGATTTGAGGTTGTCAGTCCCTCAGCCTGGAGAAGTTCTGTTCTAAAGTCTGGAACTAACTGAAGAGAAGAACTACTACTACTACTACTACTACTACTACTACTACTACTACTACTACTACTACTACTACATTACTACTACTACTACTACTACTACTACTACTACTACTACTACTACTACTACTACTATACTACTACTACTACTACTACTACTACTACTACTACTACTAACTACTACTACTACTACTACTACTACTACTACTACTACTATACTACTACTACTACTACTACTACTAAATACTACTACTACTACTACTACTACTACTACTACTACTACTACTACTACTACTACATACTACTACTACATACTACTACTACTATACTACTACTACTACTACTACTACTACTACTACTACTACTACTACTACTAAATACTACTACTATACTACTACTACTACTACTACTACTACTAAATACTACTACTACTACTACTACTACTATACTACTACTATACTACTACTACTACTACTACTACTACTATACTACTACTACTACTTTCTATACTACTACTTTCTACTACTACTACTACTATACTACTAATACTACTACTACTACTACTAGTACTACTATACTAGTATACTAAGTACTACTAGTACTAGTACTAGTACTAGTACTAGTACTAGTACTAGTACTACTAGTACTAGTACTAGTAGTACTAGTACTACTACTCTACTAGTACTACTACTACTAGTAGTACTACTACTAGTACTACTACTCCTCCTCCTTCTTCTTCTTCTTCTTCTTCTTCCACAAATATTTAAGTCTGAACACTGTCACTTGATCTTCAGTTAGTTCCAGACTTACTCGTTCACTAAGAGTGTCCCTCTAGCCATGAAGCCATACTAATAATTACTCTTGGGCACATTAAGTGTCTTATTTTATGTTAATATAGACATTACTGAAAGCAGTAAAAAGATTTTACAAGGATAGTGAGGCTCAAGTTAGAGTATGTAGGAAAGAGGGAGATTATTTCCCAGTAAAAGTAGGCCTTAGACAAGGATTTGTGATGTCACCTTGGTTGTTTAATATATTTATAGTTGGGGTTGTAAGAGAAGTAAATGCGAGGGTCTTGGCAAGAGGCTTGGAGTTAAAAGATAAAGAATTGCACATCAAGTGGGAGTTGTCACAGTTGCTCTTTGCTGATGACACTGTGCTCTTGGGAGATTCTGAAGAGAAGCTGCAGAGATTGGTGGATGAATTTGGTAGGGTATGTAAAAGAAGAAAATTAAAAGTGAATACAGGAAAGAGCAAGGTTATGAGAATAAAAAGATTAGGTGATGAAAGATTGGATATCAGACTGGAGGGAGAGAGTATGGAGGAGGTGAATGTATTCAGGTACTTGGGAGTGAACGTGTCAGCGGATGGGTCTATGAAAGATGAGGTGAACCATAGAATTGATGAGGGGAAAAGGGTGAGCAGTGCACTTTGGAGTCTGGAGACAAAGAACTTTGTCCTTGGAGGCAAAGAGGGGAATGTGTGAGAGTATAATTTTACCAATGTTCTTATATGGGTGTGAAGCATGGGTGATGAATGTTGCAGCGAGGAGAAGGCTGCAGGCAGTGGAGATGTCATGTTTGAGGGCAATGAGTGGTGTGAAGATGAATGCAGAAATTCGTAGTTTGGAATTTAGGAGGAGTGCGGAGTGTGAGCAAATTTGTCCAGACGATTGAGAAGGTGTTGAGTGGTTCGGACATGTAGAGAGAATGGAGCGAAACGCATGACTTCAAGAGTGTTAGTCTGTAGTTGAAGGAAAGGCGGGTAGGGGTCTGGCAGGAAGGGTTGGAGGGAGGGGTAAAGGTTTTTTTGTTGCGAGGGGCTTGGACTTCCACTGTGCAATGCTTGATGTGTTGATAGAAGATGAATGAGACAAAATGGATTTTATTAACCCCTTGAAGTTCTGTTAGTAGTGCTGAGCAAAGTAAACATTATGAGGTGTTTCAGGAAACCGGCAGGCCGGACTTGAGTCCTGGGATGGGAAAGCTACAGTTTCCTGCACCTGAAGAGAAATGTTAATGTTGGCAGTTTAAATAAACTGTATTTTGTAAAACACCCTTCTGGCAAGGACAGTGATGGAGTGAATTAAATGGTGAAAGTTTTCTGTTTTCGGGCGCACCCTGCCTTGGTGGGATCGTTGTGATAATAAAAAAAAAAATAAAAAATAAAATTCTAGCAGCTTCAAATCAAGCAGGAGAAAGCTGGTAGGCCCATATTTGAGAGAATGGGTCTGTGTGGTCAGTGTGCACCATATAAAAAAAATCCTGCAGCATGCAGTGCATGGTAGAAAAAAAAGCCTCTGACCATTTTTTTTGGATTAAAATGCCAACTGTGGTGTATTTTTGTATAGTATTTATAGCTGTATTCTCATTTTCTTGATCTAATTTGATAAATGGAAAACATGTAGAAAGAGATGATTTTGATTGGTTTTACTATGAAAAGAACCTTGAAATGGAGCTCAAAGTAGGGGAAATGTTTGATTTTTGCCGATGTTCAAAAGAAAACAAATGATGTCATTGTCCAATAAATGTCCAACTAGCTTTTCTAATATGCAGTCATGAATGGGTTGACATTATTTATACAATTATTACAATATTGTAGTCTGCATAACAGTAAATCATCTATATTTTGTTTGAATAAAAATTCAAAATAAAAAGCAAGAGTAATATCAGAGGGGCCTGGAGACGAGGCTGATGAACAACAAAAATGTTATTTTAGAGTCAGGAATGTCTGCATTGTTCATTCTGGACCCTATTTTGAAATTGGCATATTTTTTAATTTACATGAAATTGGCCAAATTGCAAATTTTTGACCACATTATTGGGAGTTGAAATCAGTAAATGGGCAGTTTATTGTACTAAGTCGATAGAATAAATGGAGTTGTAAAGAAATAGCTATGAGTTTGGTCGACTGGAAAAATGGAATTAGCCAAAAATAGGGCTCAAAGTGGGAAAAATCGCCGCTTTGTAAATATCGCCGAGGTCGCTAACTTCGCAAGAGCATAATTCCGTGAGTTTTCCGTCAAATTTCATTCTTTTGGTGTCATGACAATCGGGTGAAAAGATTCTCTATCATTCCATAAGAAAAATAATAATTTTTTTCGGAAATTTTGCGACACCAGGAGACACCTCAGGATTTGGGGTTGCGACAGTCAAGGGGTTAATTGAATTTACATTATTTCTTATGGGAAATATTAACAAAAAATACATTTCACAGAATAGCTATAGTTTTACATACAGATAAGGGATGATGAAATTCGAAGGTCCACTGTACTGGCAAAATAGCTAAGAAGTTGGTCAACTGGAATAATGTAATTGGGCTAAAATGAGAGTCTAAGCGAGCAAAATTACCGATGCATAAATATCGCTGCCGGAGCAAAATTCGCGAACGTAATTTCATCAATTTTCCATCAACTTCTGTACTTTTTGTTTTATTACCTTCAGAAAAAAATTCTCGCCCATTTCATGAGAAAAAATAAAAAAAATTTTTGTTTTAATTCTTGGACCATGTGGACAAGTTTTAGATCGGGGGTCTGGACCCTGAAAGGGTTAAAGGTTCCATCGGGAAAAGAATCCAATGAACGTAATAAAACAAAGCCCAAGATTGGATGGATAACAGCGGAGCGTAATTTGGGTTCTTGTAAACAAACAAATGGGGGAAAACTACGAGAGCAACACCTGATAAGCTCACACCGGTTACCTCCGAGGCCACGGATATTCCACTGTAAATAAGCCATGATTTGCAAAGAGAAAAATACAAAAAAAATCTGAAGGTACAGGTATTTACAGACTAGAGGGGTTAAAAAAATCCACGTGGAGGCAGCAGAAAATGCACAAGCAGCGAAAGATTGGGATGCAATGAAGAAAGGAGTTGTGCAGATGGAAAAGAGTGAAGAGGAACAAGAGGTGGGTCGGAGTCCATCAATGGTCTAGTCTCCTCAACATATTTGGTGATAACTTCAAGTGTGTCAGAGGACAAGGATGTATGTGGGACAAAATTAAGAGATGGAAGGTGGAGGGCAAGTACAGATCAAGGCAACGATGGAATGTACCAAAGTTGGGGGGGGGGGAGCGAAAGGGTAGAGGGAACCGGAGAAGCAGCTTGGGAGGGGACAGGAGAGGAAGCAACCTGGGAGAGGCGAGACGAGGAAGGTACTGTACAAGGAGGAGGAACCTCCATGCTCTTAACAGAGCCAGTTAGAGGTGAAGAACCAGGTAGAGACTGGAAAGGAAAAATGTGCAGGTAGAAGGGAAGGAGGGGTTAAAGGAGATTTTAATAATGGGGACTTTTTCTGACTTTGGAGAAGTAGAGGCGATGGGGAGGAGTTGCTGTACAAGGTCTTGTAGACACACACTTGTGAGTGAGAAGAGAAAAAGGCGAGAACAGAATGAGGTGTCGAGGTAGGGACCTCTGAGTCCAGGATAGCAAAAGAATAAAGTTAGGTGACTGTGGAAGGGGTAACCACAGGAGGCTGTGGAAGTTGGGACCCCAGAGGTGGGAGGCTTGTTTAGAAATTCGAGAACAAGAAATACGGGGAAGCCTCTCCTGGAGGCGTAGATGAGAGACTCATACTTTATGCTATGGCAGTCTCAATCTACACTTGGAAAATCCTAGATTCTAGAATTTTCCAAGCGTAGATTAAGAAAAAAACTTACCTTGAAATCATAATAATGCCAGAATACCACCACCTAAACTAGAGAAATTTTCGTACCCCAATGAAAGTGCGTTACTTTGGCTTTTTTGGGTTATCCTAGGGAACCTACACACATGCTGCTATGTATGATTATTTACGTACAGTGGAACCCCAGTTATCTTCAATCCATTCCAGGTCAGCTGAAAACTGATTTGTACAAAAACTGAAGCAATATTTCCCATAAGAAATAATGTAAATCCAAGTAATCCATTTCAGACACCCAAAAGCATTAACAAAAAATACATTTTATAGTGTTGCAGCTCTTCACTGGTTAGCTCTTCCATGGTCATCCACCAACTTCCACATCCTGGCCACTCGCATCCAACACCACGGACTTCCCCAAAGCCACAATAGATTCCACAACAGGTGTACAGTTGTCAAGTTTACACTAACTTACATTAATCAATTCCAGGCACCCAAAAATATTAACAAAATACATTTTATAGAGAATAACTATAGTTTTGTTTTATCGACTGACCACACGAAATCGCCCAATTAACTATTTTAACTCCCCTTTAAAGTGATGGGAAATCGGTAATCTGGCCAAGTTCACACAAAGTTCAAAATATTTCAATTTCAAAATAGGGTCCAGAATAAACAGAATAAACAGTGCAGGCATTCCTGGTACTAAAATAACATTTCCTCTGTTTATTAGTTACGTGTTTATTAGTTATGTTTCCAGGCTTTTCAAATGAATTCTACTGACTTTTTTATTCACATAATAAATTTTTAACACCAAAAAATAGAAGATTCACTGTTATGCAATATTGTAATAATTGTATAAACATCAGTGCATTTGTGAATGCACATTAGACCCACCAACTGATGTCTATTGGACACTTGACATCATTTGTTTACTCTTAACATCGGCAAAAATTGAACATTTCTGCTAGTTTAAGCTCAGTTTCTAGCCATTTTCATTACTAAAACCTGTCAAAATCATCTGTATTTATATATCTTCTATCTACTCTTGTGCTCAATCAATAAGATAGAAGACATATTAGCAAAATAGCTAAGAATTTAGTCGACTGGAACAAAGAAATTGGCCTAAAATAAGACTAGTTGGGCAAAATTGCTTAACCCCTTGACTGTTGCAACCCCAAATCCTGAGGTGTCTCCTGGTGTCGCAAAATTTCTGAAAAAAAAAAAAAATTCTTATGAAATGGAGAATCTTTTCCCGATTGTAATGACACCAAAAGAATGAAATATGATGGAAAACTGATGGAATTATGCTCTCGCGAAGTTAGCAACCTCGGCGATATTTGCGAATCGGCGATTTCGCCCACTTTGAGCCCTATTTTCAGCTAATTCCATTGTTCCAGTCGACCAAACTCATAGCTATTTCTTTAGAACTCCATTTTTTTCTATAGATTGAGTACAAGAAACTGCCCATTTATTGATTTCAACTACCCAATAACGTGGTCAGAAATTTGCAATTTGGCCAATTTCACAAAAATAAAAAAATACGACTATCAAAATAGGGTCCAGAATGAACAATGCAGACATTCCTGGCTCTAAAATAACATTTTCTTTGTTCATCAGTCAAGTCTCCATGCCCCTCTGATATTACTTTTGCTTTCTATTTTGAATTTTTATTCAAACAAAAAATAGAAGATTTACTGTTGTGCAGACTACTGTAATATTGTAATAATTGTATAAATAATGTCAACCCATTCATGACTTCATATTAGAATGGCTAGTTGGACATTTATTGGAAAATGAAATCATTTGTTTACTTTTGAACATCGGCAAAAATCAAACATTTCCCCTATTTTGAGCTCCATTTCAAGGTTTTTTTCATAGAAAAACCAATCAAAATCACCTCTATTTCTATAATATGTTTTCCATTCTATCAAATGAGACCAAGAAAATGAGAATACAAACATAAATACTATACGAAAATAGCAAAGTCGGCATTTTAATTAAAAAAAACTGTGCGTTTTTTTTCATGCACTGCGTGCTGCAGGATTTTGACTGTTTTCAACGTATAAATGCGTCTTACGAGCCAATGTTTCTGACGTATATATACTCGATAATTCTAGCGGCTTCAAATCAAGCGGGAGAAAGCTGGTAGGCCCACATGTGAGAGAATGGGTCTGTGTGATCAGTGTGCACCACATAAAAAAAATCCTGCAGCACACATTGCATAATGAGAAAAAAAACAACTCATCGTTTTTTTGGAATAAAATGCTGACTTTGAGGTGTATTTTCATATAGTATTTATCGTTGTATTCGCGTTTTCATGGCCTTAGGTGATAAAATGGTAAACATATTACAGAAATAGAGATGATTTTCACTACTTTGACGATGAAAATGACCTTTAAACTGAGCTCAAAGTTGCGAAAATGTTTGATTTTTACCAATGTTCAGGAGTAAATAAATCACACCACACGTCCAATACACGTCAACTGGGGAGTCTAATATTCTTTCACTAGTGCACTGATATTATTTATACCATTTTTACAATAATGCAGTAGTCTGCATAACAGTAAATTTTGTATTTTTTTGTATGAATAAAAAATCAAAATAGAAAGTAATAATATAAGAGGGGCCTAGAGATGTGACTAATGAACAGAGCATATGTTATTTTAGTGCCACGAATGTCTACCTTGTTTATTCTGGACCCTATTTTGAAATTGGCATCTTTTTTAGTTTGCGTGAAATTGGCCAAATTGCCAATTTCTGACCATCATATTGGGTAGTCCAAATTAGTAAATGGGAGGTTTCTTGTACTCAGCTGATAGATAAAATGGAGTTCTAAAGAAATAGCTATGAGTTTGGTCAACTGGAACAACGGAATTGGCTGAAAATAGGGCTCAAATTCGGCGAAATCGCCGATACGCATGTCGCCGAGACCTCTAACTTCGCGGAAGCATAATTCCATGAGTTTTCTACCAAATTTCGAACTTTTGGCGTCATTACCATCGGGAAAAGATTCTCTATCATTTCATAAGAAAAAATATTTTTTTTTTTTTCAAAAATTGAGCGACATAGAATGACAGTTTCAGAAAGGGGCCTGAAACAGTCAAAGGGTTAAATGGTGCACACTGACCACAGACCCATTTTCTCACATGTGGGCCTACCAGCTTGCTCCTGCTTGATTTGCAGCCGCTAGAATTTGAGTATACAGTGGACTCCCGCCTTACAAACGGATTGCGTTACGTTAAATCCACCATACGAAGCATTTGAGCGCAAAAATTTTGCCTCGCCTCACGATAAAAAACTCGACTTGCATGATTCGTCCGGGACACGTCCCGCGTGTGGCCTCAGCTGCCCCATGGGTGCCAGTGTTTACAAGCCAGCCAGTGCGGTTTCATCCACACATACATTCGGTACATTTCACCTTATCCCATTTTTTTGTGCTTGTAACTGCAAAATAAGCCACCATGGGCCCCAAGAAAGCTTCTGTGGTAAAAAGGTTGAGAATTAGTATGGAAATCAAGAAACATTTTGAAGGGTTTGGGACTAACCCTGAGAAGCCTATTCCAGTTGTGGAATCCATACTTCAAAGATTAAGGAAATGTGTGCAAAGTGGGTTGAAGTGCAAACCTTTATGGATGAAAATCACTAACACACACATTGCAAGCCGTGTGGCCCATTTTAGGCAAATCTAAAAGGAACGGGAGGTACAGACCTCTATGGACAGATTTGTTGTGCAGCAGAGGCCCAGTGACTCAAGCTGGTCCTAGTGGCATTAAAAGAAGAAGGGAAGTAACCCCAGAAAAGGACTTGCTTCCTCAAGTCTTAATGGAAGGGGATTCCCCTTCTAAACAATAACTTCCACACACCCCTTCTCCCGTCCCATCAGTCATCACCAGATCTTCAATAAAGGTAAGCGTCATGTATTCTATTCTTAGTAGAGTAGTAATTGTGCATGTATTCTTCAGTTTGTGTATTAAAATTAAAATTTCATGTGGTAAAATTTTTTTTTTTCATACTTTGGGGTGTCTTGCACGGGTTAATTTGATTTCCATTATTTCTTATGGGGAAAATTAATTTGCCTTGCGATAATTTCGGCTTACGATGAGCTCTCAGGACCGGATTAATATCGTAAGGCGGGGGTCCACACTATGTACGTCAAACACGGTGGCTCGTAAGATGTATAAATATGACTGAAACAGTGAAAGGGTTAAATATCGCTGACACAAAATTCGTGAAAGCATAATTTCGTCAATTTTCCATAAAATTTCATACTTTTTGTTTAATTACCCCCAAGAAAAAGATTCTCTACCATTTCATAAGAATTTTTTTAATTCTTGGACAGTGTGAACAGTTTCATATTGGGGGTCTTGACAATGAAAGGGTTAAAGGCTTAAACAATTACATATTGTGGCTATAGGAACTGTGTGTATGGTTTAAACAGTTATGCCTTGTGGGCTTGAATGAAGAACTTTACCCTTGTGTAGTTTATTTACCCTCTTTTCCCACATGAAAGACAACAGAAGCTGGCACAAGTTTTTATCTTTGTAAAAAGAGCCAGTTTGGTATTTTAAGCACTTCTGTATTGTAAACCAAAATTATTAAAGACTGACTAGTTATATTTCTGATGCATTTTTGCTGTAGACCAGTGTAATTAGAATGCATTCCATATGAACCTTTGGGTTAGCGCATATACTGTAGAATTACACTACGAGATCGCCTCGCTCAGATAATCTGAGCGGTAAATTTGGGCCTAGATATGAGAGTGGGGGTATGCAGTAAGTGTGCACGATGTAAGAAAAGTTCTGCAATACACGAGGAAAAAAGACTGCAGCCGTGTTTTTGGTTTAAAAGCAGTTTCATGGTGTATGTTCATGGGTTTTTTATGGTTGTATTCATGGTTCCTTGGTCTCGTTTGATTGAATGGGGGATATATTACGGAAATACAGTGGAGCCCTCGGTTAACGCCTTTAATCCGTTCCAGAGAGCTAGCCTTTAACCGATTTAGCCCTTAACCGAATTAATTTTTCCCATAAGAAATGATTGAAATCCAATTAATCCGTTCCAGACACTCAGAAGTATTAAACAATAATTTTCTTTACATGAAGGATTGTTGAGGTGGTTCGGACATGTAGAGAGAATGGAGCGAAACAGAATGACTTCAAGAGTGTATCAGTCTGTAGTGGAAGGAAGGCGGGGTAGGGGTCGGCCTAGGAAAGGTTGGAGGGAGGGGGTAAAGGAGGTTTTGTGTGCGAGGGGCTTGGACTTCCAGCAGGCATGCGTGAGTGTGTTTGATAGGAGTGAATGGAGACAAATGGTTTTTAATACTTGACGTGCTGTTGGAGTGTGAGCAAAGTAACATTTATGAAGGGGTTCAGGGAAACCAGCAGGCCGGACTTGAGTCCTGGAGATGGGAAGTACAGTGCTTGCACTCTGAAGGAGGGGTGTTAATGTTGCAGTTTAAAAACTGTAGTGTAAAGCACCCTTCTGGCAAGACAGTGATGGAGTGAATGATGGTGAAAGTTTTTCTTTTTCGGGCCACCCTGCCTTGGTGGGAATTGGCCAGTGTGATGATAAATAAAAAATGAAACATACATTTCCCTACACAGAAAGCAATAATACATGCACAATAAAACAATAATATCACACTTACCCTTATTGTGGACTTGTTGATGAGTGATGAGACGGTAGGAGAGCAGAGGATGCAGGTGTTCTATTGTTTGGAAGGGAAATCCCCTTCCATAAAGGTTTCAGGTAACAAGTCCTTTTCTGGGGGTTACCTTCCTTTGTTTTTTAACCCTTTCAGGGTTTCGGCCGTCCTAGTATGGCTTACGCATCAGGGTTTTTGACGTACCAGTACACCTAAATTCTAGCGCCCTCAAATCTAGTGAGAGAAAGCTGGTAGGCCTACATATGAAAGAATGGGTCTGTGGTCAGTGTGCGCAGTATAAAAAAAAAAAAACTGCAGCACACAGTGCGTAATGAGAGAAAACTTTGACTGTGTTTTTGGATTAAAACAGCGACTTTGCACTGTATTTTCGCATGGTATTTACTGTTCTAGTTTTCCTGGTCTCATTCTATAGAATGGAAGACATATTACAGAAATTGAGATGATTTTTGACTGATTTTACAATGAAAATTACCTTGAAATTGAGCTCAAAGTAGCAGAAATGTTCGATTTTTACTAAAGTTCAAAAGTAAACAAATCATGTTAAGCGTCCAATACACGTCAACTGGTGAGTCTAATATTTTTCACAAGTGCGTGTATTATTTATCCCATTTTTTTACACTAATGCAGTAGCCTGCAAAACAGTAACTTTTATTTTTGGGGAAAAAAAATTAAAGGGGAAGAAAAAAAGAATGTAAGAGGGCTTGGGGGACGGGGACTAATGAACAGAGGAAAGTCATTTTAGTGCAGGAATTCTTTTTTGTTTTTTTTGGACCCTTTTTGGAAATTGAATCTTTTAAAATTTGGGTTTGAAAAATTGGAAAAATTGCTAAATTTGACCACTGTTTTTGGGATATTTGAAATCGGAAAAAATGGGTGGTTTTTTGTACTCAATCGATAAAAAAAAGGAAAAGTTCTAGGGGGAAATAGCAAAGATCTTTGTCACTGTACATTGGAATTGGCTGAAAATGGGCTCAAAGTGGGAAAAAAGTGATGTGTAAACTGTCGAGACATAACTTCTGGAGTGATTTCCGTAATTTTTTCCATCAAATTTCAAAATTTTGGTGTCTTTTTGTTTGGGGAAAAATTTTTATCTTTTTAAAAATTTTTTTTTTTTTTTAAATTTGGGCGACCTGAGAACAAGTTTCTGAGAGGGCCTGTCGACCTGAAAGGGTTAAAGGAATGGGGGTACAGAACTTATGGACGATTTGTTGTGCGAAGAGGTCAAGCTCTCAAGCGGTTTTGTGGCATTAAAAGGAAAGAACCCCAGAAATGGACTTGCTTCAAGTCCTAAGGGAAAGGGGATTCCCCTTCTAAACAATAATTCCACCCCCCCCCCTCCCCCCCACCCCATCAATCATCACCAGATTTCAAAAAAAATTTTACTAAGTGTCATGTATTCTATTTTTTAGTAGAGAAGTAATTGTGATGCGTCTTCAGTTTGTGATAAAGGTTCACAGAACCGACACGTTGTTAAATTGGACATGTGCAACTCTTGGGTTTTTCCCTCAAAAAAGTCCCCAAAGAGTTGCACATGTCTAATTTATCTTTAAAAAAATATTTCATGAAAAAATTTTTTTTTTCATATTTTTGGGTGTCGGAACGTTAATTTGATTTCCATTATTTTTAGGAGAAAAATTTTTTTCGGCTAACGATTTTTTGGTTTTCGTGAGCTTCAGGAAGGATTAATATCGTAAAGTGGGGGTCCACTGTATGTCATCTCGGGGTTTTAATCAAAAAACACGTCGGAAAAATTTTTTTTTTCATTATGCACTGGTGGTGCGGTTTTTTTTAATACTGCGCGCGCGGGCCCCACGACCATTTTTCACAGTGGGCCCACCATCTCTCTCCCGTTTATTTGAAGCTAGAAATTATGGGGTATAAAAACGTATGTCAAAAAAGGCTCGTAAAAACACGTCATGTAGTCAGAAAAAAGTCAAAGGGGTTAAAAATTTGGAGCTTTTTAATTTTTTTGTGAAAAATTTGGGCCAAAATTACCCCTTTTATCCCTTTGGGAGTTGAAATAATTGAAAGTGCAGTTTTTTGTACTGTTGATAGAGTAATATAGCAAAAAACTGAGTTTGGTTAACGGAACAACAGAATTGGCTGAAAATAGTGCTCAGTGGGGGAAAGTTTTGATGTGTAAATAGGGGGGAGACCACTTAACTTTGAAAGATAATTCCCCAAGTTTTTCCTTTAATTTCTACTTTAGTTTCATTACCTTTGGAAAAAAAAAATTTCCCTTTCATGTAATTTTTTTTATTTCAAATTTGGGGGCCATGTGGGGGCCCTTGATTGGGGGCTGGGGCAAAAGGGTTTAACCTTTCGGGTGAGAGGCCCTCCTAAAACTTGTTCTCACGGTCGCAAAAATTTTTCGGAAAAAAAAAAATTTTTGAAGGTTTTGAGAATCTTTTCCCGTAAAAATGACACCAAAAATATGAAATTTGATGGAAAACTTACGGAATTATGCTCTCGCAAATTTAATGGGCCCCGCCGATGTTTAGCATCAGCAATTCCCCCCACATTGAGGGCCTATTTTTTGGCCAATTCCTGTGTCTGTCGACAAAAAAAATTTATTTCACTAGAAAATCCATTTTTTTACCCCCCATTTTCCCCAAAATTTTAATAAACCAAAAAGGTGGTTGAAATTGGCAATTTTGCCAATTTTACAGAAAAATTTTAGAAAATGCTAATTTCAAATGGGCCGAATAAAAAATAAAAAACATTTCCCGGCACTAAAAACATTTCTTGTTCATTTTGGTACGTCCTAGCCCCTTTGATTTTTTGCTTTCCATTTGAATTTTTATTTTACCAAAAAATAAAAAATTTCGTTATAGATTTTCTTGCTTGTGTTAAATATATTCTGCACTTTAAAAATATTCCCAATTGAGGTTTTGGCCTTTGGGCATGATTTTGTTTATTTTTGAACTTTGGAAAAAAAATTTGAACATTTCTGCTACTTTGAGCTCAATTTAAAAGGTACTTTTCATTTAAACCCGTAAAATCATTCAATTTCTGTTTTTTTCTTTATAAAATGAGACCGGGAAAAAAATAGAATCAACCATAAACTCCATACGAAAATAGCACAGTGAAAATGCTGTTTTAATCAAAAAACAGTCAGTTTTTTTTTTCATTAGCATGTGTGCTGCAAGATTTTTTTTTTTACGGCCATGACCACAAGCCCATTCTTTCATAGGTTGGCCTACCAGCTTTCTCTCGTAGATTTGAAGGTCTGAATTTGGCATCTAGTAGTCAAAACCCCTGGTGCGTGGGCCGTATAGTACGTACTTTTAAAAAACCCTAAAAGCGTTAAAAAAACTTCTCGATCTTTAAAATCTTTGAAAGAGTGATAGATGGCAGATTACAAATTTCATGGCGAGCTAACCTGAACCGTTAGTTTTGAGCAGGCGATCCCCTGTCACAGCTGCAAAACCGTTAAAAACAAATTTGGAGGCGTTGGAAGATGCCCAAAACACAGATGGATTACCAGATTTTCAAAGGCATTTGTAAATGCAATCATGGAGTGAAAGCACACAAAATGTGGGCCAGGGCATAATAGGGAAGGTGGCAGATGAATTTTCGGGTTTTTCCTAAACAACACAAAAAGTAGTAAACAGAGAAAGATCCAGCATTGCGAGGAAAGGTAAAAAAGTCAGCCCCCCAAGGCATGTCCTTCCCCACTTTTTTTCTATCCTCGAGAGACATAGATAAAAAAACATCAAAAATTTTTGTTCATTTGCAGATGCGCTAAATAAGGTGAAGTCCTACGGTAGAGGACACTAAAAAAATTAAAGAAGACTCAGCAAGGTTTTTTCCAGGGGGAATTGGAGAAAAACATGCGTTCAGTAGTGATAAATTTTTCTAACTGTTTTGTATGGACAGTATGAACTCAAAAGGAAACACTATACAGTGGGCCCCCCCGCATAACGATGTTGCTAGCGATTTTTCCCGCATAACTTTTTATTTTATAAAAAAATTTTTGCCCCCCAAAACCGATTAAAACCCGCATCCCGATTTTCGTCCGGACGCGCCCAAATGTCCTCAGCCAGCCTCAAATGTGCCGCCCCGTCCCTTTGTTTACCGCCAGCCCCCGCGGAAAAATCCAAAGATCACTGGGAATATTTGTTTTTTAAAGTTTTTGGGGGTGTGTTTCGGGAAAAAAGTGACCAGGGCCCCAAAAAAGCTTCTAGTGCCAACCCTACACCTAAAAGGGGTAAGAATTCTATGAGTGAAAAAGAATAATTGATAAGTATGAAAGTGGAGTGGTATAGCCGCCCTAGTCAAGCTGTACAAGAAACCCCAATTTCAACCATGTATATTGGGGGGAAACCGAAAGACAATCAAGGAAGCTGTTCTTGCAAAGGTTAAAAAACTGTGTTTTCGAAAAAAAGATGAAATTTGAGGGAAAAAGATTTTGGGAAAACTCTTATTGGTGTGGAAAATTTTGAAAAACGGATAGCAGGAGATAGGTCTCTCAACGATCTAGTGAAAAGGTGGGAAAGTTGATGGGTTTTTTTTAAAAAAATGCCTGAATAGTGTGATGTGAGTAAATTTTAAGGCCAAAAAGGGTTGGTTTGGAGATTTAAGAAGCGTAGTGGCATCAATATTTTGTGAAAAGGGGAAAGGGTTTTGAGGCTGCCAGTTGGGAAACCACAAAGCGGCTGAAAAAATATGGCGGGGAATTCAGGGTACATAGAAAACTGAAGGATGAAACGAAAAAGGGTTTAATTGTGTGAAACAGGCCTGTTCTGGAAGAAAATCCCAAAGAGACCAAATTTACTCGGGGGGAAAACCCATCCCAGGACAAAAGCCTATGAAAGACAGGCTTACTTTGTTGATGTGGGCCAATGTACGGGTGTTGCAAAGTGAAGCCTTTTTAGTGTTCACTCTGAAAACCCCCAGAGGTTCAGGCAAAAGAATGTCCTCAAGGATAATTTGGGTGTTGTGTGGAGGGAAAAAAAGTAGGCAGAGTCACTGGGAATTTTTCTAAAGGTTTTAACCATGCTTTTTGCCCCCAATGTAAAAAATTTACCAAAACTGAAAAGAAATTTGGGAACTTAGTGCTCCTGGTGTTAGCAATGCCCCGGTCATCCTACAACGGGGCAGAGCGATTTTAGGGGGACATGAGCTTTTTAAAGGTAAAGTTTTTCCCTCCAATTTTCCACTCCTCCTGCACCCCTGGACCAGAGGTTTATTTCAACTTCAAAAAAACTGTACAAAAAAAGCTCTTTTTTGAAAGGTGCTTTGTAATGACTAGAAACTCAACTGACTCAAAGGAGTTTTGGAGAGATCACTTTAATATCCTCAATTGTTTAAACCCTTATAGGTAAGGTTGGGAGGAAGTGACAAAGGGGCCCTTTAAACTCTGTTTGGGGAAGAAACTGTGGCCAGAATGGTGGGAAAAAAAGGGATTTTAAAGGGGTTTGGGCAAAAAACCCTGGAACCCGTGCCGTTGGGGAATCATTTGGCATTGGGGGAAAAAGCCCTTGGGGTTGGGGTTGTGGGGGGGATGGGGAAAAGAGTTGGTGGGGAGGAAAATGAGAACAAACCACTGATGAGCTGCTAGATAATTTAAAACAGAAAGGGCCAACTGGGAAATTGCTTCGGAGGAGGGGGAGGAGAAATTGAAAAGTTGCCTCTTAAAAAGTTTAAAGGGAAAAATCTGTGAAAAGTGGCTTGAAGTAAAAACCTTCAGGGATGAAAATCCCCCTCACACAGCTATTGCAAGCCGTGCTGGTGATTTTTTTACACTGAAAATTTGTGAAAACTTTGGCAAGTCATAAAGGAACGAGAGGTAAGGCCACTATGGACAGATATTTTGTGCGAAAAAGTCCAGGACTTTTAAAAGTGGCCTAGTGGCATTAAAAAAAAGAAGGGAAGTAACCCCAGAAAAAAGGTCTTAATACCCTCAAGCCCTAAGGAAGGGGATTCCCCCTTTAAAAAACCCCCACCCCTCCCCCCCCCTCCATCCCTCAATCATCACCGATCTTCAATAAAAGAAAGTGTTTTTAAATTTTGTGCTGCCTTTTTCATTTTTGTGTGTTTTTAAATTCATTTATGTGGTAAAAAAAATTTTTTTTTCTTTTTGGGGGTTTGCACGGATTAATTTTATTTCCTTATTTTTAGGGGGGAAAAATTCATTCGATAACGATTATTTCCCCATAACGATGAGCCCTCTTGAGGTTAAAATCGTTAACCCGGGGGTTCCCACTGTTACTATATAAAACTGAGGGTCCCAAATGAACGAAAGGATCACGAAAAAAGATGGGGATTATTACGTAGCTGACTTTTTTTAACCCTTTTAAGTCGCCGGGCCCTCTCCGGATTGTTCTCAGGGTCCCCAAAATTTAAAAAAAAAAATTCTTATAAAAAAGTAGAGTTTTTTCCCCGATCTAATGACACCAAAATTATAAAAATTTGATGGGGAAATTGGGTTTTTGCTTCATGAGTTAGCGGCTCGGACGGTTTACGCATCGGTGTTTTTGCCCACTTTGACCCCGTTTTGGCCAATTCCCAGTTATGTCGACAAAAATCTAACTAATATTTCGTAAAAAACTCCCTTTTTTCTATCAAAATGATTACAAGAAACTACCCATTTCCCGATTTAATTTTACCATACAGTGGGCCCCCCCCCCCCCTAGGACTTTAATCCGTAAAGGGGGCTCATTGTTTGCGAAATGACGGTATGCGAATGAATTTTCCCCTAAGAAATAATGGAAATCAAATTAATTGTGCAAGACACCCAAAAGTAGAAAAAATTTTTTTTTTCCCCACCCCTGAAATACATTTTCCTTCCCAAGAGAAGGTCATGCCCCAATGTGAGTTGTACGCACAATATAATTGTGTGTTTCTATCTAAAATGAAGAATAAATGACATTTCCTATATTGAAAAATGCAGCAATGATGATGAGACATGTGTCCTGGGATGCCTTTTCTCCCGGTACCCTTTGGTCCGTTTGGATTTTTCTTCCAGAAAAAGGCCTTATCACATGTGTTGCCAATCGATTTTTAATCCTTTAAACCCAAACCCTTTTCTGGTTTAAATTCCCAATATGAGCACTAGTTTCCCGGCATTTTTCCCTGTTACCCGGGGTTAGCACTGGTGTGGGGGGGTTGTTCCCGGGGGACAAAATTTTGGACCCCATGGAAATAAAATTGACAGTTTCGATGACCTGACTTTTTTTGGGTTATCCGGGTGGGGAAATCCCCTGGGGTTAATTGTTTTTGGTATCTCAATAAGCCCACCAAAACGGGGCTCAGCAGCAGCGCAGCGTTGACAGTTTTCAGCAGCAGCAGCGAGCTGTACTACCATAGTTCGTGGTTTATTGGGGTTTTTTATCAACTGGGCCCGCCGGAGCACGCACTCAACTTTCATACATCAATGATCTTTTTCTTCATCTCTTAGTAATTCTCACCCTTTTGCTGTAGGGTTGGCACTGAAGTTTCTTGGGGCCCCCGGTTTACTTATTTTTCAGATAAAATCACCCAAAACACTGTAATAATACAAAATGTTCCGAAGTTTGCTTGGGTTACCCCGGGGGGTATCTGGGAAACAATGCCACCCCGGGGGCCTGTGAGGCTGGTTAGGGCGCACATTTTGGGGGTCTGGGAAGAGCGGGTGAGGGGTTTTTGAGCGGTAGCGAGGGGAAAAAATTTTTCGATAAAAAAAGGGTTGCGGATTGAATGTTTTGTGATGGTAGGTATGCGGGGGGGGCCATGTACAGTGGTCGGAATTTTTTGAATTTTGAAAATTTACACAAATTTCAAAGATGCCAATTTCAAAAAGGGTCCAGAATAAAAGAATTCCTGGCACTAAATAACATTTCCTTGTTTATTAGCAGTCCCTATGCCCCCCTTACTTCTTTTGCTTTCCCTTTGAATTTTTTTTCTCAAAAAAAAAAGATATATGTTTTATGCAGACAATGCATAAAGGGAAAAATGGTATAATAAAATCAGCGCACTGTGAAAAGAAAAATTACTCGCAGTTAAAGTGTATTTGGGGCATTTGCCCCATTTGTTTTCTTTTGAATTTTTGGGAAAAAAACTAAGATTTTGTACTTTGAGCTCTTTCAAGGGATTTTATTGTAAAACCAAACAAAAAACGTCTCAATTTCTGTAAAATGTCTTTTTTTATAAAATGGCCGGAAAAAATAAAAACCATCATAAAAAAACCCCCGAAAAATAAGGGCAAAGTCGCTTTTTTAAACTGAAAAGTCGGTTTTTTTTCTCATTACGCATGTGTGCTGCAGGTTTTTTTATACTGCGCACCCCTGACCACATAGACCCATTCTTTATATGTGGGCCCCCGCTTTCTCCCTTAGTTTGAGGGCTTAGAAACTGGATATAGTATGTCAAAAACCCCTTTTGCGTAAGCCGTATTAATACGTTGAAACCCCAAAGGGTTTTTTAAAAACCCTAAAGACAGATCCAAAAGCCCGGAAGATGACGGGGGTGGGTACGAAGGGTTTTTTAACAAGGGAAATAATTCCCAATGGTGCAATCTTAAAAACGTAGTGCCCCTCATTTCGAAAATTGCTCATGCTGACTGCTCCATTAAAGCAGGAGAAATACCCGAGCTGGAACAAATACAGGGAATGTTTCAAATTACTTGAGCCGTAAAAATGCCAAATTAGGGGAAAGCCTTCAAGCTTGAAAATGTATCATTGGATGGAGGAAAAAGAAAGATGATAATATTATAGGAAAAGTACAGTACTAAATGGGTGATTCCAAAATTTACTGTATAACAGCTACTGGAGGAGAGAGTGGGAGGAATGCAAAATAAACTCGGTGGGAGCAGGAGTGCAGGGGGACAATAAGGGGCATGCATCAAAAATCCTGGGTCCAGACATTCAACATCTAAAAAAAGCTGGAACAAGTAGAAACCTTTAAGAGGAAACTGGAAAAGTATCTTCACCAGGGCCCGATCCCAGGCTGTGTGGATATGTGGGGGCAGTGGGCCCCCAGCAGTAAAAGCCTGGTTGAAAGGCAAGCCCAGAGAGCTGTCCCATGGCCAGGCTCGGGGTGAAACTCTTGAAGCTCTTCAAAGGGTTTTCAAAGGTATCCCTGGGGAGGGATAAAGGCTCTGAGCCAAAGGACAAGGGAAAAAAAATGAGACCTTTGATAGGTATAAGATTGAATTGACAAGTGGATGAAAGACACGAGAGTATAAACCTTTATTATAATTGTTTGTACTTGAAGCAAAGCATTTTTATAATAAAGGTTCATGCTGTTGTGTGTGTTTTTCATCAGACCTTGGGTGTTAAGGGGAACTTTTTAATCAAGTTTGTAGAAGAATTTTGTTAAATTGTGTCTGATCCTGAAGTTGGTTTTATCTTTATAAAAATAATTTTTTTGTTGGATTCAGCATTACTAAATTAAAAACTGTAAAGTAAAGTATATACTAGGTAAGTAGAGGAAATGATCACACTTTAGTATTTTTATTTTATTTTTTTTTTTTTTTTGAGCACTTTGTTTTTGTTGTATTATTTGTTAAGTTTGAATAAACCGGGTATTTTTTATTAAATAATTTCTATACTGTATATAATTTTTTAAATTTGGGACTTTGATTTAATAATCTTAAATTTGAGTAACTGGGAGTCAAGGGTGGTATGCTGATGTCTTGCTGTGATGATCACTTCCCCTGCATTTTGAATGTTTTGCCTTAAAGCACCCCGTTTCTGCCCCCTCTGAAGCTGTAACGTAACAAGAGAATCAGGGGTCTTGCTCCACTGTGTTCTTCTTGCTATGGTAAAAGTAATGAGGTAACGTAAAGTCCTAGGGGGGTTCAGGTGGAATCCCCCGGCTAAGGAGACTCCTCTCTCCTCTAGGGGCGCTATTCGGGGAAAATGTTGCCCCCAATTAGCGTTCGCATCGAACCGGGTATTTTTCTTTTTCACTTAATGTCCAATTATACACGGTTCCATTTTTCCTTTGTGATCAAATTTAAGAAAAGGGCATCCCCGGTGGTACTTGTGTTATCCTTTGCAGCTTTGATTTAATATTTTTCATTAATTTTTTTCCCCAACTTTTTTTTGTTCTCTGTTGCCAGACATTTTCAGATTAAAGTTAGAGCAGACTGGGGGAGTTGAATTTTTGCAAATTGTTGTCGTGCTGGAGTGGGTTAAAAATTTTTTATTTATGCATCCTAACTTGAAGCCGTAAACCAACCTAAAAGGGTTTAAAATAATCCACACAATTAATCATCCCCTCTTCCCGTCCCGTGAAACAAGCGACACTGCTTCTCTGTTTAGGAAAAATTTTTGTTGGTGGCCTCAGTTGGGGAAAAAAAAAGTGAGTGTTAAACTTTGGTTTTTATATTTTTTTGAGATGTTACACTGTGTTTATACGAATTAATGTTATGTGCTATTATTTTTTAATATTTTTTGTCATTTCTAAAATTCACGAAAAATTTTTTATATTTTCAGTTTGCTGCGTAACTTTTTGATGTAGTTTTTTTTTGAGGAGCTTTTGATATAAAGGTAGTTTCTTGCTAAAAAAAAAACACTACTAATTTTAGCTTTACTTTTAAAGAGGAATGGTGAACACTTCAGCAAGTATGGTGATATTGAAAAAATTTAAAGTAAAAAAAGTCCCAATCTGGACGATCAAGGGATTTTCGTTTATTGTCTTTGTGTGCAGGCTGTTTATAAAGGGTTTTGGGTTTTTTTTTTATAAAAATTTTATATATGGAAGTTTATAGATTAAATTACAGGACGATACTGCCCCTTTAAAATTGTCATAAAATGGATTTTTTTCCTAAAGCTCGGCATTACGGAAATTTGATTTTGGAAACCACATATGGTGAAAAAAAAAAAATTTGTTTTAAGCACCTGCAAAAATTTTCCAGTAATTTTTTTGTTTTTGCGGGTAAAAAAATTTTATGCATAACATCTCATTTTAGTCACTATTTGGGTATTGAAGTGTTGTGTGTCTGGGATGGGGTTTGTGGGATTGGGGGCTAAATTGGGAAAGAGGAGTATCAGTAACACACTTTGGTACAGGTAAACCCTTTGAGGATCCAGACCCCCAGTCTGAAAATTTCTGAGTCCAAGAATTTAAAAAAAAATTCTTATGAAATGGTGGAAAATCTTTTTCTGAAGGTAATAAAATAAAAAGTAAGAAATTTGATAAATAATTAATGAAATTACACTCCCGCAAATATGTGTCTGCGATATTTATACATCAGGAATTTTGCTTACTTTGAGTCCTATATTTGGCCAATTACATTGTTCCATTAGGCCCAAATTTTTTGGTTTTTTTGCTATGTTCCATTTTATTATTGAGTAAAAAAAAATTCCCCAGTCAACTTTCAGTACCGTAAATAAATAAAAAAATTGATAATTGGCGTTTTCCAGTTCAAAATTTCCCATTTAAAAGGGGGGTCCAGTAAAAAATGTTTTATTCGGCTAAAATTTATTTCCTCTTTTAGGTCGTTTCAAGGCTTTTCAGATGAACCCCATTTTGATTTTTTATTCCCCAAAAAAAAAGTTTTACTGTTTGCAGTATTGTAAATTGTATAAATAATTCAGTGATTCAAGAATGCACAGTGACCCCCCAGCCTGCTGTATTAGACACGTGATGTGTTTTGTTTACTTTTGAACATCGGCAAAAAAAAAATTTCACTATTTGGGGCTCAATTTCAAGCTATTTTCAGTACTAAAACCAACCAATATCATCTCTGGTTTTGTAGTATATCTTCATTCTATCAAGTGAGACCAAGAAAGCACGAATACATCTGTAAAAACCATACGAAAATACACCCCAAAGTCGCTGTTTTAACCCTTTCAGGGTTGCCAGGCCCTCTCTGAGACTTGTTCTCAGGGTCACCAAATTTTCAAAAAAAAAATTATTTTTTCGCAAGAAAAAATAAGAATCTTTTCCCGATCATAATGACACAAAAAGTATGAAATTTGATGGAAAACTTGCGTAATTATGCTCTTGCAAAGTTAGCGCATTGGCAATTCTGCCCCCTTTTTTGCCCTATTTTCGGCCAATACAGTTGCTAGTTGAAAAAATCGTTAAAAATTTCGCTGCTCCATTTTTTTTCGATTGGTACAAAAACCCCCATTTCGTTTCAACTACCATACAGTGGTCTGAAATTTTGCAATTTTGCAATTTTACACACATTTCAAAAAATGCCAATTTTTCCAAAAAAAGGGCCGGGTAAACGCATTTCTGGGATAAAAAACATTTCCTCTCTTCATTTGTCATGTCCCCACGCCCCTCTTACATTCTTTGGCTTTCCACTTTGAATTTTTATTCTCACAGAAAATAGAAGATTTCTATTACGCAGATAGTCATTAGTGTAGAAAAGTATAAATAAAATCGGCGCACTTGTGAAAGAATATTTCTCACCCGTTGGGGTGTATTGGACGCTTAGCATGATTTGTTTACTTTTGAACTTTGGTAAAAATCGAACATTTCTGCTACGTTGAGCTCAATTTCAAGATACTTTTCATTGTAAAACCAGTCAAAATCATCTCAATTTCTGTAATATATCTTCCATTCTATAGAATGAGACCAGGAAAACTAGAATACAACAATAAATACCATACGAAAATACAGTGCAAAGTCGCTTTTTTAATCCAAAAACACGGTCAGTTTTTTTTTTTTTCTCATTACGCACTGTGTGCTGCAGGATTTTTTTTTATACTGCGCACACCGACCACATAGACCCACTCTTTCATATGTAGGCCTACCAGCTTTCTCATTAGATTTGAGGGCGCTAGAATTTAGGCGTACTAGTACGTCAAAAACCCTGGTGCGTAAGCCGTACTAGTACGGCCGAAACCGTGAAAGGGTTAATCCAAAAACAGTCGCAGTTTTGTTTTCTCGTTATGCACTGCTTGCTGTAGGATTTGTTTTATATGGTGCACACTTACCACATTGATGCATTCTCTCGTATCCAAATTTACCGCTCGCAGGTTACCTGAGTGAGCTGAGCTTACGAAGTAGTACGACTGCTTGGACCCTGGCTTTAAAGCCGTAGAACTGAGGTGAACCATCAAGGGGTTGACCCTTTCACTGTCAAGACCCCTGCTCACAAACTTGCTCATGGTGTTGAAGAATTAAAAAAAAAAAATTATGAAATGATAAAGAATTTTTCCTGATAGTAATGAAACGAAAAGTACAAAATTTGATAGAAAACTTACGGATTTACTCTCTCGTGAAGTTAGCGGTCTTGGTGATATTTACGTATTGGTGATTTTGCCCACATAGAGCCCTATTTTCAGTCAAATCCATTGTTCCAGTTGCCCAAATTCTGCTTTTTTGCTAAAAACCCCTTTTGTTTTTTTGTTTAAAGTAAAAGAAACCCCCCATTTACTTTTTCCCAATACCCAGAAAATGAAGACGTTGGTTTTTTTGGCCAATTTCTAGACAATCAAGGAGATCAATTTCAAAACGGTTCAGAATTAAAAAGCAAATTTTCCTAGTGTAAAGTAATTTTTTCTGTTTTTAGGCATCCCCAGGCCCCCTTAATTACCTTTCTTTCCATTTTGAATTTAGAAGATTTTGTTTTTGCAGACACGCTTTTTGTAAAATGGTTACAGTGATTTGTTTAAAAAGGTAGTTAGTTTTGAAAACCCCCTGCTACCCAAAAAACCCCGTGTTAGAAAAAACGAAGAATTTTGGGGAAAAAAAAAGGTGTTTTCCTGGACCCCCAAAAAGCCAAACAACTTTTTTTACCCCAAAATTCTTAAATAAGTAAATAGCAATTGTTTTCTTTTTTGTGAATTTTTACTTTTTAAGCTACAAATCGTGAAAAATAGTACAGGGCCCTTGACCAACGATAGCATCGAAAACGATAATATGGGCCCCGCGATGCATTTTTGCGTAAAAATTTTTGGCCACAATGAAAAAAATGGGGGTAAAGGGCTTCCCCCAAAACGTGCCCGCCTTTTTGTCCCCCCTAAGCCCCCTCGTCCCTCCCTTCACTAGGTGCCATAAGTGGACCCCGGTTTGCGAAGCCATCGGTATCGAAGCATTATATTGAAAAAAAATTTGCCCTGGGTTCCCTTTAAAAAACCCCGGTATCGATACGATTTTTTAGAAAAAATGTCCACGTGTGCCTGAACTCCCCCGGGGTTTGCCAGTGTTTACAAGCCAGCCATGTGCGGCACAAAGGATGCTTCGGTAATTCCCATATTATCACGTTTTGGTGCTTGTTTCTGCAAAATAAATCACCGGGCCCCCAAAAGCTGTGTAACCCATCGAGATCAAGGGGCTAATGACTTTAAATGAAAAAAGAGTAATTCAAAGTTTAAAATGGAGCGTTTTTGTCGGAACTGCCAAATTGTATAGTAAATCCCATCAACCATCTTCTTAGTGAGAGGAAAATGGGAATCAAAGGAAACGTTTTTGCAAAAGGGCAACTTTTTATTACAAACAGCGACCACGTGTTAGAAAATTTTAAAGGCTGTATTGGTGTGGATAAATGAAAAAAAAGATAGCAGGGATAGCATCTTCAAGCGATCATTTGTGAAAGGCTAGGCGTTGCATGGGATTTAATTAGAAAAATGCCCCCAAACTAGTGTGATGTGAGTGAATTTAAACCCCCTTTTAGGGGTTTTTTTGTACTGTAGTTTTTACCTAGGGGTTTTTGACGTCGTACTCATAAATTTAGCGGCCTCAAATCTAGTGGGGGGGGGAAAGTGGTGGCCTTTTGTGAAAAAAATGGGCTAGGGTCATGTGCACAGTCTAAAAAAAAAACCTGAGCACACAGTGCAAAAAGAGAAAAAAAAAAAATTTGACCCTTTTTTTTAATAAATCAGCGACTTTGCAGTGTATTTCGTATGGAAATTTATTGTTGTATTCTAGTTTTCTTGGTCTTATTTTATAGAATGGAAGACATATTACAGAAATTGAGATGTTTTTTGACTGGTTTTACAATGAAAGGTGCCTTGAAATTGAGCTAAAAGTAGCAGAAATGTTCGATTTTTACCAAACTTCAAAAGAAAAACAAATAGTGCCAAGCGTGCAATACCCCGTCAACTGGTGAGTCTAATATTCTTTTACAAGTGCACCAATAATATTTATACCTTTTTTTTACACTAATGCAGTAGTGCATAACAGTTATATCTTATTTTTTTTTGGGGAGAATAAAAATTAAAAGTGGAAAGCAAAAGGATATAAGGGGCCCCTTTGGGAGACGTGACTATGACTAGGGGGAAATGTCATTTTAGTGCCAGGAATGTCTTTCTTGTTTATTCTGGACCCTATTCGGAAATTGGCATCTTTTGAAATTTGTGTGAAATTGGCAAAATTGCTAAATTCTGACCACTGTACTGGATAGTTGAATTTTTTAAATGGGTGGTTTTTGCACCCATTCGATAGAAAAAAATGGGAGTTCTAGCGAAATATTCATGTTTTTTGTCGACTAGTACAGGGGAAATTGGCCGAAAATGGGGCTCAAAGTGGGCAAAATCGCCGATGCGTAAATATCGCCGAGACCGCTAACTTTGCGAGAGCATAATTCCGTAAGTTTTCTATCAAATTTCAAACTTTTGGTGTCTTTATGATCGGGAAAAGATTCTCTATCTTTTCATAAGAGAAAAAATTTTTTTTTTTTTTAAATTTGGCCGACCCTGAGAACGAGTTTCGGAGAGGGCCTGTCGACCCTCAAAGGGTTAAGGCCAGCAAAGGTTGGTTTGAAAGATTTAAGTATCGTAGTGGCATACATAGTGTGATTAGGCATGGTGAGGCTGCCAGTTCAGACCAAAAAGCAGCTGAAAAATATGTGCATGAATTCAAGGAGTATATAGAGGCTGAAGGATTGAAACCTGAACAAGTGTTTAATTGTGATGAATAATAATCATAATATTCCATTCATTTTAGTGCTTGCAAGTGCTAAATAAGCTACCATGGCTCCAAAGAAAGCTCCTAGTGCCGAGCCTTTGGTAAAGGTGAGAAATACGATTGAATTTAAGAAAAACATCATTGAATAATATGAAAGTGGCTTAAGTGTGGCCGAACTGGCGAGGATGTATAACAAACCCTACACAACCATATGTTCCATCGTGGCCAAGAAAAAGGAAATCAAGGACACTGTTGTTGGAAAGGGGGTAAATATGCTGACAAAAATGAGATCACCAGTACTCGAAGATGTTGAGAAGTTATTATTGGTGTGGATAAACGAGAAAAATAATTAGCAGGAGATACTCTTATGATGTCAATTATTTGTGAAAAGGCTAAGCAGTTGCATGACGATTTGGTAAAGAATTTGCCTGCAACTAGTGGTGATGCGAGTGAATTTAAGGCCAGCAAAGGCTGGTTTGAGAGATTTAAGAACCGTACTGGCATACACAGTGTGATAAGGCATGGTGAGGCTGCCAGTTCGGACCAAAAAGCAGCTGAAAAATATGTGCAGGAATTCCAGGAGTACATAGAGGCTGGAGGACTGAAACCTGAACAAGTGTTCAGTTGTGACAAAACAGGCCTCTTTTGGAAGAAAATGGCAAAGAGGACCTACATTACTCAGGAAGAAAAGGCACTGCCAGGGCACAAGCCTATGAAAGACAGGCTGACGCTCATGTTCTGTGCTAATGCTAGTGGGGATTTCAAAGTGAAGCCGTTACTAGTGTACCATTCTGAAAATCCCAGTGTTCAAGAAGTGTTATGAAGAGTAAATTGTGTGTGTTTTGGAGATCTAATAATAAGGCATGGGTCACTAGGAAAATTTTCGTCGAGTGGCTCAATGAAGTGTTTGGCCCTAGTGTGAAGAATTACCTCCTTGTAATGGACAATGCACCTGCTCATCTTCCAAACTTGGATGACCTAATTCTGAAGGAGTTTGGGTTCATCACAGTAAAGTTCTTGCCCCCGAATACCACTCCTCTCCTCCAGCCCATGGACCAGCAAGTCATTTCAAACTTTAAAAAACTACACCAAAGCAATGTTTGAAAGGTGCTTTAATGTGACCTCAGACACTCACTTGACCCTAAGAGATTTTTGGAAAGAACACTTCAATATCCTCCTTTGCATAAGCCTTATAGGTAAGACTTGGGAGGGAGTGACTACCAGGACTTTGAACTCTGCTTGGAGAAACTTGTGGCCAGATTGTGTCCACAGGAGGGATTTTGAAGGGTTTGAGGTGGCCCCTGATAAGCCTATGTCAGTTGTGAACTCTATTGTGGCATTGGGGAGTTCCATGGGGTTGGATGTGAGTTTGGAGGATGTGGAAGAGTTGGTGGAGGACCATAACGAAGAGCTAACCACTGAGGAGCTGCAAGAGCTTCAGCAGGAAGAGCAACAGATCGCAGCTTAGAATCTTGCTGCAGAGGAGGAGGAAAAGAGATGGAAGAAGGTGCCTTCTTCAGAAATTAAGGCGATTTTTGAAATGTGGGGTAGGATTTAGATTTATGGAGAAACATCACCCTGAGAAGGATGTTGCAAGCCATATCGGCATCTTGTACAGTGACAGTGTCTTGGCCCATTTTAGGGAAGTTTTAGAGACGCCAGAAACAGAGCTCT
>NC_069488.1:22323743-22326243 GCF_026875155.1 Cherax quadricarinatus | reverse complement strand
GTAATCATACATAGTGTAAATTACCTAGGATAACCCCAAAAATCCAGACAGTGCTATACAGTGGATCTGTGCTCCTGTGTCCTAAATTAATAACAATAATAATTATTACTTACAGTGGACCCCCGGTATTTGATATTAATCCGTTCCTGAGAGCTCATCGAAAACCGAATAAATTTTCCTCATAAGAAATAATGGAAATCAAATTAATCCGTGCAAGACACCCAAAAGTATGAAAAAAAAAAAATTACTACATGAAATATTAAGTTTAATGCAAAAGAATAATTACAATAACAATAAAATAATTGACACTTACCTTTAATGAAGATCTGGTGGTGATTGATGGGATGGGAGGAGGGGAGAGGTGTTAGTGTTTAGATACGATTCTTAAATCTTTCAAACCAACCTTTGCTGGCCTTAAATTCACTCGCATCACCACTATTTGCAGGCAATTTCTTTACCAAATCGTCATGCAACTGCCTAGCCTTTTCACAAATGATCGCTTGAGAGATGCTATCTCCTGCTATCTGTTTTTCATTTATCCACACCAATAACAATCTCTCAACATTTTCTAACACTTGCGGTCGCTGTTTCGTAATCACAGTTGCACCTTTTGCAAGAACAGCTTCCTTGATTGCCGTTTTCCTGGTCACTATAGTAGAGATGGTTGATTGGGGTTTATTATACAACCTAACCAGCTCCGACACACGCACTCCACTTTCGTACTTTACAATTATCTCTTTCTTCATTTCATAAGTTATTAGCGACTTTTTTCTCGAAGGGTTGGCACTAGAAGCTTTCTTGGGGCCCATGGTGACTTATTTTGCAGAAATAAGCACCAAACACAGTGATAATATGGAATGTACCGAATGTGTCCTTAGATGCGCGCACACTGGCTGGTTTGTAAACACTGGCACACATGGGGCAGTTCAGGCCACAGGTGGACAGGTCTCGTACGAATCGTATCGAATACCGGGTTTTCAATCGAATAGCAAGGAAATTTTTTTGCGATATAATGCATCGAATACCAGATTTATCGAATACCAATGCCATCGAATACCGGGGGTTCACTGTATTATTATCACAATAATACATATGTACTAATAATAATAATAATACTCATTACCTACCCTAAAATATGTGTAGTCTTAATGTACAGTGAGATGTGAGTAAACAAGATTAAATGAATAAACGAGAGAGAGAATGAGAGTGTAGAAGGTTCGCGAGTTTTGTAAACAAATCAGTTGTTGCCATCCTGGACACGAATGGTTTCTGTTCACACTGTCAAGCTGACTGGAAAAACATCCCGTATTTGTTAATTTATGTGTGTTTATTATATAATTTTGATAGAATTCATAGATGGATAAAGCAAAATGTCTATTTGTTTTATATACAGTGGACCCCCGTATTGGATATTAATCCGTTCCTGAGAGCTCATCGAATACCGAAAATATCGAAAAGCCAATCAATTTTCCTGTAAGAAATAATGGAAATCAAATTAATCCGTGCAAGACACCCAAAAGTATGAAAAAAAAAATTTTTACCACATGAAATATTAAGTTTAATGCAATAGAATAATTACAATAACAACAATAACAATAGAATAATTGACACTTACCATAAACCATACCCCCGGCCGGGATTGAACCCGGGGTCGTAGTCTCAAAACTCCAGCCCGTCGCGTTAGCCACTAGACCAGCTGGTCTAGTGGCTAACGCGACGGGCTGGAGTTTTGAGACTCTGTGACCGCGGGTTCAATCCCGGCCGGGGGTATGGTTTGTTTGCAATCGTGTCATTACGATTTCTTGAGTCACATTGACACTTACCTTTAATGAAGATCTGGTGATGATTGATGGGATGGGAGGAGGGGAGAGGTGTTAGTATTTAGAAGGGGAATCCCCTTTCATTAGGACTTGAGGTAGCAAGTCCTTTTCTGGGGTTACTTCCCTTCTTTTAATGCCACTAGGACCAGGTTGAGAGTCACTGGACTTCTGTCGCACAATATATCTGTCCATAGAGGCCTGTACCTCCCGTTCCTTTATGACATTCCTAAAGTGTTTCACAACATTGTCAGTGTAATAGTCACCAGCACAGCTTGCAATAGCTGTGTTAGGGTGATTGTCATCAAAAAAGGTTTGCACTTAAGCCACATTGCACACATTTCCTTAATCTTTGAAGTAGGCAATGTCTTCAATTTCTCTATCCCCTCCTCAGAATGTGTCCAGAGATCTCTGCTTCTGGCGTCTAAGATTTCCCTAAAATGGGACACAACATTGTCATTGTAGATGTTGCCAGCACGGAGTGCAGCAGCTGTCCCATAAATGTTTGCACATAAGAAAGAAGGAACACTGCAACAAGCCTGTTGGCCCATACTAGGCACGTCTTTCGCAAACCATCCCACAAACAGAATCGTATTTGCCCAAAACAATTTTCAATGCTTCCCAAGCAATAAGCTTTAATAATTCTATTCAGTCACGAGCAAAACCCCCAAAGAAATCAAAAA
>NC_069488.1:22304968-22323243 GCF_026875155.1 Cherax quadricarinatus | reverse complement strand
GGTCTTCTTTTCGGCACAACGTCAAAGCGTAAAATTGTCTTTCATTTCCACTTCCATCGTGTCGAACTATCAGATAGGAAGAGGAGAGCCCCAAATTTTCCCGGGGGGGAGTGAGAGCTGATTGCGCGGGGGCATGGTGAACAAGGGTAATGAGCCGGCGTTCCCACAAGCTTGGGGGGGACCTAGATTTTTTTTTTATGGCGCACACCCCCCACGCAGACCGTTCTTCACATGTGGCCTTGAGCGTTTTTGCGTAAATTTGACGGCGCTGGATTTTGGCATAGATCTATGGTTTGGACACTCAACGAAAAGCGTTATTGGGACGGCCCTGAAAGGGTTAAACAAGACATCTTCACTGCCCCAACCCCCTCCTTGCTGCGCATTTAAACCCCCAAGCTTCACACCCATATATGAGTTTGGTACGCTTATATTCTTCCCCTCTTTGCCTCCACTGATAACTTTTTTTTTGTTCCACAATACTCAACACCCCACTCCCCTTTTTTCCCTCATCAATTCTTGGTTAACCCTCACCCTTCATAAACCCATCCGCTAAAAAATCAACCCCCCCAAAATATCTAAAAAAACATTCATTCTTCCATATTCCTTTTCCAATGATATCCAATTTTTTTTATCTAAATCATTTGATACCCCCCCATCACCTTTTCTTTCTATGTTCACTTTCACTTAAAAGAATACCCGGGGTTTTTTAAAAACATCTGTGTGTCCATAACACCTGTTTCTTTCGATACTGTCGACTTTTTATTTTAAAACAAAAAACCATGGTTCGATTGTTTCAAGGTGAAATACTTATTGAAAAGGGAAAATTTTTGATTGTCTGACATTGGGTTTATCTTTAAAATCTCTTATGTGCTGTGGCTAAATTCCCTGTTAATATCAAAAAATTGTAATACATTTGGAATGAATAAGTATTTTATCCCACTTCCACACGTTTTGGTAGGGAAGCTGGTGGAGGAACAGCAGAGCTGACTACTTATGATGTTAGGCATACTAAAGTCAGATACTATCATCACCTTCATTGTTTCTTATGATATTTTGACATTTTGTTTTCAGATACTAGTCATCACCTGTGTAGTTAACCATGATGCCGTATGGCCTTCCTGGGCCCTTGATTTTTTTTCAGTGGTATGAAAAGATTGCAAAGACCCCCGCGTTGTGCTGAGGGCAAAAAAATTTTTTAGGTGGGTTTTGATTTTAATTTTTTGTAGAATTCATAACTTAGCCATCAGATTGCGAAAAAGGGTTGGGGGGGTTTTGGTGAGCAGCAACCTTAAACCCAGACAGCAATGCCCAAGGTACGTAATAAGGCAAATAGATTACTGGGTTTTATAAAAAATGTAAACAAAAAGAGTCCAGAGGTCATACTGCAGCCCTTTATACATCATTGTAAGGCCCCACTAGATTATGCAGCTCGTTCTGGTCTCCATTTACGAATGGACATAAATTCGTTAGAAAACATTCAGCGTAGGATGACTAAATTTAAAACATAGATTTGAAATCTTCCTTATGAAAAAAATTAATGCTTAATTTCATTCACTTGTTGACGAAATGGGGGAGACCTGATCGAGTGTATATGGAAGATAGGTATTTAAAAAAGGGGGTATTAATTAAAGGGCTTTAGGAGTCTCTCCCAAAAGGAACCGCAGTAATGGATTTTAAAATTTGATAAGTGTTTGGGTTTTGGAAATAGGGTAGTTGATGAGTGGAAAAGTCTACCTAGTTGGGTTGTTTAGGCTGGGGGCTTCGGTTTTTCAAATTTAGGTTGGATAAGTACAGATTGAGAGAGGTGGATTGAGGGGCTTTCACATCAGAGCTTATTTTTGGGTGGCATTGAAAATTGGGTTGGGCAAATGTTTTGTTAGGGGGTTGAATTGAAAAGGACCTGCTAGTAGGGGCCCAAACAGGCCCCCTGAGTGTTCCTCCTTTCTTTGTATTTTTTTTTAAAAAAAATTAAATATAAAAGTTGAAATTGCCTTTAATTTTTAAACCTCTTTTGGGTACCCTTTGTAGATTTGTGTAATTTTCATTTTAAAATTTATTAAATAATGCGGGAATGGTTGGGTTTGGGGAAAACAGGATTCATTTTTGTATGATAGTAGGGTAATTACCTTTCTTTTCTGTTGTGTTTTCAATGACTTTATTTTTGAAATAATTTTTTTTTTTTTTTTTAAAAAGTCCCCCGTCTCCCCCGGGCAGGGTGATAAAAAAAGAAAGAAAACCCCCAAAAAAAAATACTTTCATCTTTTTTAAACACTTTCCCCTCACCCCCAAATCATGTTTTTGCGAGGTGCTCGAACACAGCAGCTTAGAAGTGTCCCTAAAAAGTACAAAAACATATCCTTCCAAACCCCATATCCCCCAAAACCTCCCTTTTGAGTGCGGGATTGTTTCCCATTTTCCAGGACTCAAGTCCCGGGTCATAAAAAAAACCGGTTTCCCTATAAGGTTTTTCCGATTTTCCCTTTACTAAATATTAGTGCTCACACTCCAACCTGTGTAATTAGTTAGGGTAGGGTTTAAAAGAACTTGTCGTTATCAGGAAAATATTTCTTAAATTGGGGGGGGGGTAGGGGAAATTTTTTTTTGGGTAATTTGTTCTTTATTCCAAAGGGAAATTCATTTCATAGTTTATTTGCGATTTGGGGAATTGGAAGGAGGGGTTCTTTAGTTTAGTCAAAATTTAGCTAATTGATGGTTTCTCATGTTTGAGGGTGTTTTCCGTTATTTTTTTAATTCATTTTTGTTTGATTTTCTTGGGGTAAATTTCCCATAGTTGTCTTGATTTTCGTGTAAGTTTGGAAAATGTAATAATTAAAACCCCGTGCTTGTTCTTAAGTTTTTAAACCCCCCCCCCCTCTGTGTTTTTTAAAAATTGTTCTTTTTGTTTTAAAGGGGTTTTTTTCTTTGTTGTGATCCTTTTTTTTTTTGTGACAATGTGTATTGTATAGGCTTTAATTACTTATAGGATACATTGACAATTCATAATATCTTGGTCATTGTTCCCCCCTTTACGTTTTTGGGCAATATTACGTCTTTTGGCCACGTTTGTGACGTATATGTATTATAAATTCTGGACTCAAAACAAGCAGGAGAAAGTGGGAGGTACGTGAGAGAAGGGTTTTTGGTGGTCAGTGGCACCAATAAAAAAATCCCGCAATACGCAGTGTTATGAGAAAAAAAACTGACTTTTTTTTTTTTAATTTAACCCGTAAACGGTCCAAACGTTATTTTTTATATGTTTTTTCAACATTTGAAAGTAATGTAAAAAAGTAGATCTTTTTTTTTTTACATTTGGAAAATGTGTAAAAAAACTTTGGGATCTCCTTTTTTTTTGTTTTTACATTTGAAAATATGTAAAAAAAATTAGATCTACTTTTGTAGCACTACACATGTGAACGTAGATCTGCTTGGACCGTTTATGGGTTAAAATTGCCGTTTTTCTGGTCTATTTTCGTATAGTATTTATGGTTGTTATTCTCGTTTTCTTGGTCTCATTTGATAGAATGGTAAACATATTATAGAAATAGAGGTGATTTTGAATGGTTTTACTATGAAAAGAACCTTCAAATGGGGCTCAAAGTGGGGGGAAATGTTTGATTTTTGCCGATGTTCAAAAGTAAACAAATAATGTATTTTTCCAATAAATGTCAAGTATTTTGTTCTAATATGCAGTCTGATGGGTTGACAAAATTTATACAGTTATTAAAATATTGCAGTAGTCTGCATAACAGTAAATCTTTATTTTTTTATTTTTTCTACTTTGCTGGGATAATAAAATGTATTTCAAGGGCTTTATTACTTTAAACATGCAGAACATGCATTGCTTAAAATGTGCACTGGGCAGTTACCCATAATACATTGTATAGATCTGACTTTTCCTAACAAAAATTTCCCAGGCATGAAGAGGTGATAGGTGATCCAAACAGTTAAGCTGATATAAAAGTGTCCCATTAATTTAAGACATGATCTGTTAACACTTTTCACTGTAAAACGGTTGAAAAAAATTTTTGCATTATTTTGATGAGCTACTGTGATCTTCTTTTAGGACAAAGTAAATTGAGGGAAAAATATGGCACGCCGCAGGAAACTATTGCCACTCCATTTCGTGGTCAGCCTATGCACGAGGCCACTTTTTTGGGGAAGGTCTAGTTCGCTTCCCAAATGTAAAAAACCCTCCCATGCTATCAATTACATGTATTTGTGGGCCGTGCTCATACCATACTCATTTGTGTATTAATAAATAAATTTTTGATAATTTCATCAGCCCATCTCATTTTTGGATAGTAATTCTGGCACCAGATGCAAAGAGAGTGATGCTTAAAGTGCCAAGTATTGTATAAGCATGAAGTCGTGGTGTTTTGAAAACAAGTGAGATTGTAGATTAGCTTAAAGTGGAGCGGGTGTGAGGGATAAAATGTATTTGTGTCGTTATTTAATGAAAACTCCCCACTCACGGCAGTTTACGTCTTTGATACATCACATCTCTTAACACAACATGCAAGGGAATGAGGCTTTTTAATCTTTGAGGGTCGACGGGCCCCCTTTTCCCCCGAGATGTTCTCAGGGGGGGCCAAATTTAAAAAAAAAAAAATTTTTCATGAAGAGGGATTTGTTTTGAATAAAAAAAAAAAAAAGGAAACACAAACCCCCCAAAAACCCAAACCCCAAAAACCCCGACCCTATTTTGGGCCCCTTCCACTGTATGTCGAAAAAACTGAATTTTTTCGCTAGAACTCCATTTTTTCTATCGAATGAGTGCAAAAAACCACCATTTCCAGTTTCAACTATCCGTCCCGTGGCAAAAATTTAGAATTTTGCCAATTTACACAAATTTTAAAAGATGCAATTTCCCAAATAGGGTCCGATAAACAAAAAGACTTTTCCCGGCACTAAAATGAATTTTCTTGTTAATTTGTCAGTCCCAAGGCCCCTCTTACTTTCTTTTGTTTTCCACTTGAATTTTTTTCTCACAAAAAATATAAGATTTACTGTTATGCAGACTACTGCATTAGTGTAAAAAATGGTATAAATAATATTGGCGCACTTGCGAAAGAATATTAGACTCACCAGTTGACGTGTATTGGACGCTTGGCATGATTTGTTTACTTTTGAACTTTGGTAAAAATCGAACATTTCTGCTACTTTGAGCTCAATTTCAAGGTACTTTTCATTGTAAAACCAGTCAAAATCATCTCAATTTCTGTAACATGTCCTCCATTCTATAAAATGAGACCAAGAAAACTAGAATACAACAATAAATACCATACAAAAATACAGTGCAAGGTTGCTGTTTTATTCCAAAAAAACGGTCAAAGTTTTTTTTCTCATTATGCACTGTGTGCTGCAGGATTTTTTTTATACTGTGCACACTGACCACATAGACCCATTCTTTCATATGTAGGCCTACTAGCTTTCTCCCACTATATTTGAGGGCGCTAAAATTTAGGCATACTAGTACGTCAAAAACCCTGGGTTGTAAGCCGTACTAGTACGGCCGAAACCCTCAAAGGGTTAAGGCTGGGTAAAATTATTCCTTTTTTTTTTTTTTTTTTTTTTTTTTTTTTTTTTTTTTACACGGTTTGACAGGTTAAGGATCCCTAGCTTTATTGACAAGCTATTTACAGGTTAAGGATTCCTAACTTTATTGGCAAGCTAAGAGCTGTTACCTACATCAGCGCATTTGAAAGCATTTTTATTGTTATGAGACATACAAGTAGGGAGCAGGATGAAGTTGGAGCCATCTGTGGGCCAGCATTTTCATTTGATCAACTGACTTTATCTCTTTGACATCATTATGCTGTACGAATGTGTTCCATACTCGAGTCATCCTGGGTATGTATGATCTCAGATGGAGTGATGTTCTGGAGAAGGGTACAGCCAGAGTGAAGTTGCTGCTTTCTGCCCGTCTTGTAGCATTAAAAGCTGTTTCACGCTGTCCTCGAAGTGAATCCAAGTGTGGTATTTTGACATATTGGCCTTGTACATAACAGTAAGGCCACCCACATCCCTCCTATGTTAAAGGCTCTGCTGAAATGACAGATCTATCCAGGATGGATCCAGGCGAGAGATGAGACGTCTTGCTCTGTTCTCTATTCTGTCAAGCAGTCGCAGATGAGAGGGAGGGCAGGCAAACCAAGAAAGTGGAGCATACTCAAGGTGTGAGCGTACTTGTGCCTCGTACAGGATCTTGCAACCCCTACTGTCAAGCAGATGCGAGATACAGCGAAGTGCTGTAAGCTTCCTGGCTGCCTTGTTTGCAAGATTTACAACATGGTTCTTCATGGTTAGTTTGGAGTCAAATTTCACCCCAAGGATATCAACTTCTTCTCCAGGTGCCAACACCCTCCCATTCATCCTTACTACTGCACCAGCATTACCATCATGATGCCTAGAGACGATCATCATTTGTGTTTTCTCAGGTGCAAATGTTACTTGCCATCTATTTCCCCAAGCTGATATAGCTCTCAGCTGGTGATTGATGTAGCTTAGAGCAGCTGGCATTTCTTCTCTTGGATAAGTGAAAGTCAATGTACAGTTGTCTGCATATGCATGTGATTCTGGGATGAGATGAAGGTAGTTGAAGTAGACATTCCATAACAACGGACCCAGCACGCTTCCTTGTGGAACACTTGCCCCAATAGGATGTCTTGCTGATTCCGTTCCATTGAGAACTACACTTAGAGATCTACCATGAAGGTAATCACTGAGGAGACATAGCATAGAGCCTGCAATTCCAGTGCTTGAAGTTTTGCTAAGAGGCCCTGGTGCCACACCCGGTCGAAAGCGCCAGCAATGTCCAGTGCTACCACACAGCTGACTTTGGATTCATCCAGTGACTGATGCCACTTAGTGGAGAGGTTTAAAACAGATCAGCAGCAGAGTAACCTTTCTGAAGCCATATTGGCGATCACAAAGTAGTGAGTGGTAGTCAAAAAACTCTGTCATTTGTCTTGAGATTATTGACAGGAGTGACACTGGTCTGTAGTTGCATGATTTCTGCTCTGCTCTTCTTTTTGTGAACAGGGACTACATTTGCCTCATTCCATAGAGAGGGCCATTTACACTGTACTAGGCAGTGCTGTTATAAATGAGAAAATTTTATAGTGACCTGTATGAGGGTGTAAGCTGAATGAAATGTGTTAGTGGTGTTGCCTAAGAAAACATAAACAGACATCTATCTCTCAGAAGTCACATAATCATCTTCAAACACTTCTTTATCAACAAGCAAGAGAACAAAGATATGTATTGTGTACACCTAAGAGGATAAGAATTGAAAGGATAAAATTCTTCCTTGTCACTATTATAAATAAGAAATTGTATAGAGAAATGTGAGAGTGGCATTAGCAAATAAAACAGATGACCTGTGCTTCTACATGTACAAGCAAAGAAAGAAAGCTTTTAAGATAGGGTAAAAATTCTTTCTTTTTAATTTTATTGCATATTCTGTACTGAAAAAATTGTGTAAAAAATTTATAATGGTCACAGGTGGAGTATAAGCTATCTCCAAGTTTTTGTAAAAAAGTTTTTCTTTAGGATTTGGGGTATGAAAAACTGTATTTTAGTCAAAAGCAACATCATTTACAATGTAAGGGTCAAAGATTGTTTTTGTATGGGGCCATGGGAACAAACCCTATTTTTCTCTTTTGTTCTTCAGTTCATTTTACATTTTTTTTTAAATTTGATGCTATTATCAGGGAATGTAAGTACCATCTTAAAAGATGACTGGATACCAAAAAAAGGGTAGGGAGAAAATTGAAGGAATAAATTATGTAACTAAGTTTTGTCATACTAATTTGGTTTTGGTTCAGTACATTATGCACAAGGAAGGGGTTTGTTTTAAAAATGACAATTTTTATAAATTTAATAAAATTTTCGAAATAGTCAAATTTTAATTTTTTAAACCCTTTTTAGGGTCCGCCCCTAGTCAATGGTTTTCGTTGAGTGTCCAAACAGTGTCAACCCCCAAAAATTTTAGCGCGTCAATTTAGGCGAAAAACGCTCTAGGCCTAAGTGAGAGAAGGGGCTTTGTGGTGGGTGTGCGCCAAAACAAAAAACTTAGCACCCCCATAGCATTGTGGGAACACCAGCTCATTACCTTGTTCACCATGCCTCATCGCAAGTCAGCTCTCACTCCCCCAAAATTGGGACTCTCCTCTTCTATCTGAAAGTTCTGACACACTGATGGAAGTGGAAATGAAAGACGAATTCTATGGCTTTGATCAGTTAGTGACCTCGAAAAGAATGACCATATACTATAATAGTGCAACAACCCTGAACGATCCTCAACCTTCTACCTCTGGTGGTGGGCACTCGTGACTCACGGTCGTTGTTCCACATCGCAAGGAAAACGAATATTTTCGCGTGGCCAGCCTCTGACTTCATAATGATGATGATAGTGACGTGGACTGTATATTTATTGCGCTCGACGATCAAATCGAGTAGTGGGATAGTGAGAATCAAATTCACCAGTGAAGCTTCGGTATGTTCGCCGTCCGCAATGCACTCCGGGTAGTGTACCCTTATGCTTTGCCCATGGGACGAGTACATCCCAGTACATCCCAGAGTACATCCCGTGGGCCCAACACCAGTTAATAGGTAGTGATCGTCAGGATATGTGGCTACAAACTTGGCATGATAGTACCCAGGCATCAGTGGATGGTGTTATAGTGGTGAAGGTAAATCGGCACCGCCAAGCGTGACTCACGAGGCCACGCTGGACCCACGCTGCTGACTTCGTCAGTTCAAGGACAAAGCGGAGCAGCCAGCCACCAGCCCCACCACAACCACAACCACCCGCCACAACCAGCCTATGATGTCCAGTTATCCACACCATCAAACCGCAATGTGGGAATTGGCACAAATCCCCAATTTTGTTCCCATTCCTCACCACTTTGATGAGTCTCAAGTGGAATTCTGCCTACTTTGTCCCCTTGAACCACGGCCAATAACTGGAATTCTTTGAATTATTCTTTGACCAGCCACTGATGGGAAATTATTGTCAGGGAAAGTAATAAGTATTTTGATACACCAATGGCAAATACGATCTTTATCAACCACAGTCAAGACAACACAGTGGAAAAGAGACGACTGTTGCAGAAATGTATTTGCTTTATGCAACAATAATGCTTATGCCTCACATCTATACGCATAATATAAAAGCATACAGGTCCACAGATCGGCTAATTTCTTACCCCGGTCTTCAGTGAAACATATCGGATCATGAACAGGTTTAATCTTACTCTAACGTATGAAGTACTTTGACAATGCCAGGCCTGACAGAAGTGACAGGTTATACAAGATTAAAATGTTTTCATGTTATCTCAAACAAACGTTCACATATACTTTATAATCCATTCAAAAATCTTGTTATTGACAGTCTTTGATTTTGTTCAAAGGTAGACTGTCATTCAAGCAGTATCTACCAAGCAAGAGGAATGCTTTTGGTATAAAACTGTTGTACACTGTGGATTGTGACCGTGGCCTGGTGTTTGGATATTGTTGTCTACACAGTAGTAAAACATAGAAAGATACCAGAATGTTATTGGGTAACTCAGTGACGAATGAGAAACATGATGGCACTTATCTAGGTAATGGGCCGACTTTATATACACGATAACGGTACACAACAAGCCCATAACTCAGATATAACAGCGAGTGAACAATACAGATTGTGTGTGGCACAGAGCGTTCTAAATCGTAAACATGCCCAGGCTCAACGGCAGGTGCTCGTGTGATGACGAGCAGGTGTTTACTCCTAGGACATTCATAGGCATTACGTTGCCTTAAAACAAGATGTCCACATAGTTGACAACCCATTCACCGTATTGAAATGCTAGACAGTGGCAAAGATGATCGAGTGACTAATAACGTTTCGAAAACCAGTGTCATGAATGATAAACAACAAACAAAGCCCGCTTGGTTGACAATGTGTGACATGCAGATTGGTATTGTTGACTGTGTTCCTAAGAGTTACAAGTGGTACATGAAACTTTTCTTCCATCTCCATGACATTTCAATGCTCAATGCATATAATATGTACCAAATAAAGACTGGCAACAGACCACCGTATGGTGAATTTTGTTTGTCTTTGTCAGACAACTCATAATGAAGTACCAGTAACAACAACCTGCTATACAACATGGTCCTCGATTCCTCAGATATACCCCCAAGCGTTTGAGGAAAAAGGGATCCTTCATAAATACAGCTTCCCGTCAACTAAGAAGAAAATCGCTCAGAAGAGATGCATTGCTGTGCACAACAAAACGACGGCAACAAAGACCCAAAACACCGGTTTATGGTGAGGAAAGTAAGGTGCCTCTGTGCATGTGCCTTGTTTCAAGTAGTTCACAAGCATCCAGCAGTTTTAAAACCATGTCCAGTATTGTAAATATGTAAATTATATGATAGAACATTAGAATAATAACAAGATTTGTGGCTTGTTTATTGTATTAAACAACAGAGGAAACCATAAATATGATAATAACTTTTGTGCGGTTATTGTGTTTCAATACCGTGAGTTAAATAAATACATTAAATACAGTATAGTTCTCTCCAGGCCCCAAATGTTAGTAGAATAGAAAAAATTGGAAAAGAAAAGAAAAAACAACAAAACCGCAAAATAATGTAATGCGCGTATGTGGAATTCGTCGATGTTGCCCTGCCACCACATCATTTTTGACAAACTTCTTGCACTGTATCTCGGTAAGCACGATCAGATTTTTTTTTTTGTCTATTACCTTCAACAAAATATGCTCTTTGAATTCTAGTTAGAAAAAATAATTTTTTTTTTTTGTTCAAAAATTTCTTGGACACTTGAGCACCACTTTCAGATTTTGCCTTGGAACCCAGAACGTGTTTAACTGTACACAGTCTAGCAGTGACAGACTTACTAGTGGCAGATTTTTATCTTTTTAAAATTTTTAAAATTTATTTATTCTTATAAGAATTTTAACAAAAGAAACTTAGTAAAAAAGCAAAAAAAGAAAGTTAACAGTCAGTACAATTGTCTTTTTGTGTCTATTCTGAAGTTTTGACAGATTTAGCCTAACTGGCATATCTGTAGAAAAAATGTTGCAATAAAACCACAATTGTCTTACACTGAACTTTTTTCCATTTTTTTTTTTTTTACTGTACAGTGGACCCCCACATAACGATTACCTCCGAATGTACCAATTATGTAATGTAATATTAATGCGATTGTATGGTGTAGTATTGGGGGTCTTGAAATGGGCAAATCTACTTCACAATATTCATATGGTGGGAACAAATTTCGGTCAGTACTTGGCACCCTGAACCATACTTCTGTAGTGAAAAAATATCGTAAACCGGGGGTCCACTGTATTTATTATAAAAATGAAATTTCTATTGTATTGTTATATCATATTAGAATATGTATGAGTAGCAAGCTAGTCCAGGAAACATCGATGCACCCACCATTGCAAAGATGTCAGATTCTAAAACAGGTCAGCCATCACTAATCTGGGAATCGGTAATCTAGGCACTACTTTTAGCTAGCTTAATTTAAATATCCAGGGTCAAGGTAGAGGTCTTAGTGATTTTAGTGACCTGCATCCCAGTGCAGTGTATAGTATTTTTGGTACAGGTCACTTATTATCAGTTACGTGGAACCCCGGATTTCGGCCATAACCCGTTCCAGAAGGTTGACCAAAAACCAAAAAGGCCCGAAAAAACCGAAGTGTATTTTTGAAAGTGGCATCAATTAACGATAAATCAAAATTGCGATAATTTAAACGAAAAAAAATTTTCCCTCAACTAGGTTTAAAAAAACCGACACGCTATTCTTTTCCGTCCCATCGCGCCCACTTTCCCCTGAGGGGCCCCTCATTGCCCCTTGGGTGTAGTTTTTACAAGCCAGCCAGCCCCCGCGGTCGTTTCCCAAAAACATACAACAATGGAACATTTCATTTTCCGCCTTTGTGTGATTGCACCTGAAAAAATAAGTCCCAGGGGCCCCCAAGAAAGCTTCTGGGCCCAAAAACCCTACACCCAAAAAAGGGTGGAATTACTATGGAGATGAAGAAAGAGATCATTGAAAGTATGAAAGTGGAGTGCTTTTGTCTTGAGGGGGTCAGGTTGTATAAAAAACCCCCAATAAACCATCGCTATATTGTGGGTAAAAAAACGGCAATCAAGGAAGTTGTTTTCCCAAAAGGGTGCAGCTGCTGCTGCACCACGGTCGTGTTGTTGTTGCGCACCCCATCGCTTTTTACCGAAGTGTGGAGGGGGTGTTTTTTGGTGTGGTTTAAACGTGAAAAAAATTACGAGAAAGTTTAAACCCCGGGGGTTAGCCCCCCAGGATAACCCGAAAGTCAGTGCATCACGGGATGTGTAACTTTTTTCCATTGTGGTCCTTAATCTTGTCCCCAGGATGCGACCCACAACAGTTTACTAAACCAGGTGAACGGAAAAAATGCCCCGGAATAGTGTCTATTGGTGAGGTTTTTGTGGGGAGGTTGTGGAAGAGTTGGTGGAGGAGGACAATGAAGAACAACCATGATGAGCTGCAGTCTCTTCAACAGTAAAAGGCCACACCCGGGAAAAATGCTTTGGGGAAGGGGAGAGAGAAAAATTTAAGAAGTTGCCCCTTCAAAGATTAAGGAAATGTGTGTAAAAGTGGTTAAAACCTTTGAGGGTCGACAGGCCCTCTCCCAAATCGTTCTGGGTCGGGCCAAAATTTAAAAAAAAAAAAAAATTTTTTCTTTTTAAAAGATAGAGAAATTTTTTTCCCATCATAAGGGGCACCAAAAGTTTGAAATTTGATGGAAACTTGGAATTATGCTCTGCAAAGTTGCGGTCTCGGCGTGTTTAGCATCGGTGCTTTTGCCACTTTGGCCCCTTTTTTCCCCCAATTCCACCGTAAAAGTCGACAGAAAAAATGAATATTTCGTGAAATCCATTTTTTCTATGAAGGGTGCAAGAAAACCCCCATTTTTGAAAATTAACTATCCGTCAGTGGTCAGAATTTAGCAATTTTGCAAATTTATACAAAATTTTAAAAGATACCAAATTTCCAGAATAAACAAGAAAGACTTCCTGGCACTTAAATGCATTTCCTCTGGTATTGTCACGTTCAAGGCTTTTATATTTTTTGCTTTCCCCTTTGAATTTTTATTTCACAAAAATTAAAATTTATGTTATGCAGCTACTGCATTAGGTAAAAAAAAGATATAAATATTATTGGCGCACTTGTGAAAGAATATTGACCCCGTTGATGTGTATTGGAAGTTGGGGTGATTTGTTTACTTTTTAAATTTTGGGAAAAATCGAACATTTTGTACTTTGAGCTCAATTTCAAGGTATTTTATTGTAAAACAGTCAAAATCATTCAATTTCGTAATTGTTTCCTTTATAAAATGAGACCAAGGAAAACTAAATACAACAATAAATACCATACGAAAAAAGAGTGCAAATCGCTGTTTTTTTCCAAAAAACGGTCAAATTTTTTTTTTTCTCATTATGCACTGTGTGTGCAGGATTTTTTTTAGACTGGGCACACTGACCAAGGGCCCTTTCTATGAAGGCCCCCCCAGCTTTCTCCACTTTGATTTTAGGGTGCTGAATTTAGGGTATAGTAGTCAAAAAAAACCCGGGTCGTAAAAAAGTATTACGTCCGAAACCCCCAAAGGGTTAAAGTGCAAACCTTTTTTGTGAAAATCACCCTACAAGCTATTGAAGCCGTGCTGGTGATTTCACTGACAATGTTGTGAAACACTTTAGGATAAGGAACGAGAGGTACAGGCCTCTATGGACAGATATGTTGTGCAACAGAAGTCCAGTGACTCTGAAGCTGGTCCTAGTGGCATTAAAAGAACAAGGGAAGTAACCCCAGAAAAAAGACTTGCTGCCTCAAGTGCTAATGAAAGGGGATTCCCTTCTAAAACACTAACAAGATCAACGGTCTCCCCTCCTCCATCCCTCAATCATCACCAGATCTTCAATAAAGGTAAGTGTCATGTAACTGTGCATGTCTTCTTCAGTTTGTGTGTATTAAAATTAATATTCATGTGGTAAAAATTTTTTTTTTGAATACAGTGGACCCTGCATAACGATATTATTTCAATCCAGAAGTCTGTTTGGGTGCGTTATAGACGAATTTGTTCCCATAAGAAATATTGTGAATTAGATTAGTCCTTTTCAGACCCCTAAAAATACACCTACAAAAGCACTTACAAAAATAAACTTACATAATTGGTCGAGTTGGGAGCTGATCGTTATCCGGGGGTCCACTGTACTTTGGGGTGTCTTGCACGGATTAATTTGATTTCCATTGTTTTCTTATGGGGAAAATTAACTTGACTAACGATTATTTTGATTAACGATGAGCTCTCAGGAACGGATTAATATCGCTGGTTGAGGGTCCACTGTAATTGGTTCCAGACACCCAAAAATATTAACAAAAAATACATTTTTTAAAGATTAACTATAGTTTTACGTACAGAAAACAATGAGAAATAAATATAAAGTACAAATTTTAATAATAACTGAACATTACATACCTTTATTGAAGACTCTTGTGGGCATATTGAAGAAGGCAAGGAGGGGAGAGAGAGGAGAACTTATTGTTTGGAAAGGGAATCCCCCTCCATAAGGACTTAAGGTATCAAGCTCCTCTCTGAGGTTACTTCCCTTCTTCGTGTTTTACTGGCACTAGGACCAGCTTGAGAGTCACTGTACCCCTGTTGCAAAAAAAAAAAAAAAAAAAAAAAAAAGTCCAGAGAGGTCTGGTTCTGGCATCTCTTTAAGATTTGCCTGAAGTGGGACAAGGTTTTGTCACTGAATTCTATTGTGTTTCTCACTTTCTTTACCAAAGGGGTAGCACTAGGAACTTTGGGCCCAAGGTGGCTTATTTTGCAGTCGCACTCAATAAACAACTGCAAAAAACAATGGATTGTGATGAAATGTTTGGATGAACGCTCGGAATGTTGCTCACTCACCCAGACTGACTCACGAACGCGGGGGAATGGTGAACGGATACGCCCAGTATGGCCGATTTCTGAGTTGCCGGTCGAAATTCAGGACAGAATTTTGGCCAGAAAAGTGGCTGAAATCAGATTCAGCTAATATCCATATCGGCCGATAACCGGGGTTCCACTGTACATATAAAATATGCAATAACTTTAGAACACTTGAAATTTTGGAAAGTTTCCAGACATAATAGAGAGATGTGCTCACAGAGAATAACCAAACCAGGTGGAGCACGCCATACTAGAAAGACTGGGAGCCGTATAGCAAGTTTTGGTCATAATTTGAAATTGCTTTATTAGCAGAACGCCGTAAGGCGAAATGCCATAAAGTGGGGCCCTACTGTACTAAAAATGTTATAAATAGTGGAAAGGTGACATTAAAACAATATCAAAGATTTTTGACACAAACCCACTACCATTATAGCATGCTCCTTGCTTAGCAATGAATTCTTTTACTGACGTGGTCTTAGGAACAGAACTCTGTAGTAAGGAGAGGCTGTGCTGCATGAAAGAAGCATGGAAATCCTAGATTACATGATTGAGAAAGGCAAGATTGTTTTTCTAAATATTTTTCCAGCATGTAGTGCTATGACTTACTTTTTCCAGGACGAATCAGCGTTAAAACATTAAGCAAGAAAGCTAAGAAGGAGCTCAGTCGTGAACAGAGGAAGCACAGATCAAAGCAAATTCGTGCATTTAAAAAGGAGGCAGCTATTCTACGTAAGCGTGGCTTGGGCACTGCTAACAACCCTCCCTTCCTTGCGACAGTTGTGCCCCTATGCCCTAATATTAACCCCAGGAAGGTATTAAAAACTCTAGCAGCATGTGATAAAGCTGCCACCATCACCACCAGCTCTCAGGGCATCATGCATATAAGGTATTTATATGTTTTATTATTTTTGAAGGTGTTCTAAATAAGTGATGTAATTCATTATACAGTGGACCCCCGCTTAATGATCACCTCCCAATGCGACCAATTATGTAAGTGTATTTATGTAAGTGCGTTTGTACGTGTATGTTTGGGGGTCTGAAATGGACTAATCTACTTCACAATATTCCTTATGGGAACAAATTCGGTCAGTACTGGCACCTGAACATACTTCTGGAATGAAAAAATATCGTTAACCGGGGGTCCACTGTACTATGCATAATTGATTCCAACCTCTATTCATGGCATTGTGTTTATTCCATTATTGGGGAGAAAATTCTTGAAACCAATTGGGCCACATTTTATTAGGATCATATTAATTATCACCAAAATCATAAAGTACTCATTAATATTTTCCTACAGTTGCCCGCGCTTCAGACAAAGATTCTCCTTTGTTGTACCACCAGTGAATGATCTGTATGCAGTACTAGATAGTGTAAAGGTATGTAGGCTTATTTTTAACTTAGAAGTACATACATGGTGGAGTTCGTAGAAGTATGCATGACAGTAAACGTGTTAGACAATGTCATGAAGTTCTAATGCTTTGTTGGTAAAGGACCAGCTATGTAATCTAGGACACCTTGTCTATCACTATAGCTTTTCCTGCATGCAATAAGCCTTAAACTGTGGCATACCCTGAAAATATTATTACTGTATTAAGGCAAAATTTTGGAAAAAAAAAATCTTAGTTTTAAATACTGTATCATGTTTTTCTAAATAGAGCTACAAAAACAAAACTGAAATCAGACAAAAACTTACGGTTTTATGGTGTGTTGAAGTTGGTGAAAAATGATCAGTTGACAACATTGGCATAAACAGACAAAGTGTGTGTGTTTTCCTATTCATTTATGCCGAATTACAATAATTTTGCTTGTTCTAAATTAAGATAGTTTTTTTTTGTTTTGTTTTCTTGTTTTCAGTGATTAACACCACATTCACTGGCTTCATATGTGTTTCAAGGTGTTTTAGTACTGTAAACATGGGGTCGGAGATGCATAGTCTATCACCACATGGAATATACAATAAAATTTAGTATATTGTTATTTTTACTTTGAGTGCTTTTGTCTTCTAACACTATGCACAGGAAAGTCTTATGATACTGTATTGCAATTGATTCAGGGTGTGATATCCTTTAAAACATAGAAAAAAAGTCACATTGATTGACTTTCCTGGGTAAAAAATATACATACACTGTAATGTTCTTTTTATGTGTACCCATGGCATCTATGTACCATGGAGACTGATGTAGAAAAATTGACATTTTATTGTACAGAGTCAGTCCTAGTGCTTTGTAAATTTCAAAACCTATCCTTCCTTCACTCTTTGTAGATGGTGCAGTAAAGGAAGTGAATGCTAGAAGGTTGGAGAAAGATGTGGGTTTAAATGATAATAAATCTGATATAAAGTGCGAGTTTTCACTGTTTTTCTTTGCTTATGGCACTGCTTCTGGGAAATTTGGAAGAGAGGTCACAGAGGTTGGTTGAGAAGTTTGAAATAGTTTTTAAAATGACATTCATGACAGTGAGAAACTTTATTTCTATAAAGTACAGTTTACAGTTGACATAGGATTAGTAATTGACATGCATAAACTATATAGAAAGCCCCTTGCTATGCAGACCATTTGGACAGCCTTAACCCTTTCAGGGTCCAGAGGCCAAATTTCAAAGTGTGCACCAGGGTCCAATTTTCAAAAAATAATTTTATTTTTTTTAAGAAATGGCAGAGAATCTTTTTCTGAAGGTAATAAAACAAACAGTACAGAATGTGATGGAAAATTGACAAAATTATGCTCTTGTGAATTTTGATGTGTCAGCGATATTTACGCATTGGCGATTTTGCCAACTTTGACTCCCATTTTAGGCCAATTACATTATTCCAGTTGACCAAATTCTTAGCTATTTCACTAGTATTACTTCTATTCTATCGATTGAGCACAAGAAATCGCCAAGTCAACTGTTTCAACTACAAAATAAAATGATCGGAAGTTGGTAATTTGGCCAATTTAATGCAAAGTTCAAAATATTCTGATTTCAAAATAGGGTCCAGAATAAACAGTGAAGGCATTCCTGGCACTAAACTAACATTTCCTCTGTTCATTAGTTATGTTTTCAGGCTTTACAAATGAATTCCATTTTGATTTTTTATTCACATAATGAATTTTTATTCAAACCAAAAAATAGAAGATTTACTGTTATGCAATATTGTAATAATTGTATAAATAATATTGCCACATTTGTGAATGTATATTAGACCCACCAGCTGGCGTGTATTAGACATGTGGGGTCATTTGTTTACTCTTGAACATCGTCAAAAATTTAACATTTCCGCTACTTTTGAGCTCAGTT
>NC_069488.1:22282372-22304468 GCF_026875155.1 Cherax quadricarinatus | reverse complement strand
TGGAGCAATACGTCTTATGGTGGTGTGTTCACTCACAGCATGAACACCACTGTCTAATACTGTCTTAATGGTGGTGTGTTCACTCACAGCATGAACACCCACTGTCCTATACTGTCTTAATGGTGGTGTGTTCACTCACAGCATGAACACCACTGTCCTATACTGTCTTAATGGTGGTGTGTTCACTCACAGCATGAACACCACTGTCCTATACTGTCTTAATGGTGGTGTGTTCACTCACAGGATGAACACCACTGTCCTATACTGTCTTAATGGTGGTGTGTTCACTCACAGCATGAACACCATGTCCATACTGTCTTAATGGCGGTGTGTTCACTCACAGCATGAACACCACTGTCCTATACTGTCTTAATGGTGGTGTGTTCACTCACAGCATGAACACCACTGTCCAATACTGTCTTAATGGTGGTGTGTTCACTCACAGCATGAACACCACTGTCCTATACTGTCTTAATGGTGGTGTGTTCACTCACAGCATGAACACCACTGTCCTATACTGTCTTAATGGTGGTGTGTTCACTCACAGGATAAACACCACTGTCCTATACTGTCTTAATGGCGGTGTGTTCACTCACAGCATGAACACCACTGTCCTATACTGTCTTAATGGCGGTGTGTTCACTCACAGGATGAACACCACTGTCCTATACTGTCTTAATGGCGGTGTGTTCACTCACAGGATGAACACCACTGTCCAATACTGTCTTAATGGTGGTGTGTTCACTCACAGCATGAACACCACTGTCCAATACTGTCTTAATGGTGGTGTGTTCACTCACAGGATGAACACCACTGTCCAATACTGCCCTAATGGTCTACAAAAATTTACAAGAAAAACCTAGGTACCATCGAGCGAGCATTCTTGGTGCTGCCTCAATCCTGCCCTGACACACACACACCTCGTCATGTGAGCCAGGGAACCAACACACTCCCCCATCTACTAATTAACGCACTCCACTTCATAAAAGGAAGCGTTTACGACCGAGATTCCTCTGATAATCAGAAAAAAACGTGAGCATCGCAAACACATTCACCGCAACTCGTGAAGTGTTGGTTAACCTCGTTATGTTTGAGTGTAATGTGAGCGGGGGAGAGGGCGTGTGCCTGGCTGGTGTGAGTGGGGGAGAGGGCGTGTGCCTGGCTGGTATGAGTGTGGGGAGAGGGCGTGTGCCTGGCTGGTGTGAGTGGGGGAGAGGGCGTGTGCCTAGCTGGTGCGAGTGGGAGAGAGGGCGTGTGCCTAGCTGGTGTGAGTGGAGACGGTGAGTGCCTGGCTGGTGTGAGTGGGGAGAGAGCGTGTGCCTGGCTGGTGTGAGTGGGGGAGAGGGCGTGTGCCTGGCTGGTATGAGTGTGGGGAGAGGGCGTGTGCCTGGCTGGTGTGAGTGGGGGAGAGGGCGTGTGCCTAGCTGGTGTGAGTGGAGACGGTGAGTGCCTGGCTGGTGTGAGTGGGGGGAGAGGGCGTGTGCCTGGCTGGTGGAGTGGGGGAGGAGGGCGTGTGCCTATGGTGTGCGTGGGGGAGGCGTGTGCCTGGCAGGTGTGAGTGGGGAAGGGTGGTCCTGGCTGGTGTGGGTGGGGAGGGGCGTGTGCCTGGCTGGTGTGAATGGGGGAGAGGGCGTGTGCCTGGCTGGTGTGAGTGGGGGACAGAGGATACTGGTGTGGGTGGAGAGGGCGTGTGCCTGCTGGTGTGAGTGGAGACGGGGGTGTGCCTGACTGGTGGGTTATGCATGGCGGGTGGGGAGAGGGCGTGTGCCTGGCTGGTGTGAGTGGGGGAGAGGGCGTGTGCTTGGCTGGTGTGTGGGGAGAGGGCGTGTGCCTGGCTGGTGTGAGTGGGGACAGGGTGAGTACCTGGCTGGTGTGGGTTGGGAGAGGGCGTGTGCCTGGCTGGTGTGAATGGGGAGAGGGCGTGTGCCTGGCTGGTGTGAGTGGGGACAGGGTGAGTACCTGGCTGGTGTGGGTTGGGAGAGGGCGTGTGCCTGGCTGGTGTGAGTGGAGAGAGAGGGCGTGTGCCTGACTGGAGTGGGGAGAGGGTGTATGCATGGCAGGAGTGGGGGAGAGGGCGTGTGCCTGGCTGGTGTGAGTGGGGAGAGGGCGTGTGCCTGGCTGGTGTGAGTGGGGGAGGGGTAGTGCCTGGCTGGTGTGAGTAGGGAGAGGGCGTGTGCCTGGCTGGTGTGAGTGGGGGAGAGGGCGTATGCATGGCTGGTGTGAGTGGGGGAGAGGACGTGTGCGTGGCTGTGAGTGGGGAGAGGGTGTGTGCATGACTGGTGTGAGTGGGGGAGAGGGCGTGTGCCTGGCTGGTGTGAGTGGGGAGAGGGTGTGTGCCTGGCTAGTGTGAGTGGGGACAGGGCGTGTGCCTGTCTGGTGTGACTGGGGACAGGGCGTGTGCCTGGCTGGTGTGAGTGGGGGAGAGGGCGTGTGCCTGGCTGGTGTGAGTGGGGACAGGGTGAGTACCTGGCTGGTGTGGGTTGGGAGAGTGCGTGTGCCTGGCTGGTGTGAGTGGGGAGAGAGGGCGTGTGCCTGACTGGTGTGAGTGGGGAGAGAGGGCGTGTGCCTAGCTGGTGCGAGTGGGGGAGAGGGCGTGTGCCTAGCTGGTGTGAGTGGAGACGGTGAGTGCCTGGCTGGTGTGAGTGGGGAGAGAGCGTGTGCCTGGCTGGTGTGAGTGGGGGAGAGGGCGTGTGCCTGGCTGGTATGAGTGTGGGGAGAGGGCGTGTGCCTGGCTGGTGTGAGTGGGGGAGAGGGCGTGTGCCTAGCTGGTGTGAGTGGAGACGGGTGAGTGCCTGGCTGGTGTGAGTGGGGAGAGGGCGTGTGCCTGGCTGGTGTGAGTGGAGGAGAGGGCGTGTGCTTGGCTGGTGTGTGGGGAGAGGGCGTGTGCCTGGCTGGTGTGAGTGGGGAGAGGGCGTGTGCCTGGCTGGTGTGAGTGGGGACAGGGTGAGTACCTGGCTGGTGTGGGTTGGGAGAGGGCGTGTGCCTGGCTGGTGTGAGTGGGGAGAGGGCGTGTGCCTGGCTGGTGTGAGTGGGGACAGGGTGAGTACCTGGCTGGTGTGGGTTGGGAGAGGGCGTGTGCCTGGCTGGTGTGAGTGGGGAGAGAGGCGTGTGCCTGACTGGAGTGGGGAGAGGGTGTATGCATGACAGCAGTGGGGGAGAGGGCATGTGCCTGGCTGGTGTGAGTGGGGGAGAGGGCGTGTGCCTGGCTGGCGTGAGTGGGGAGAGGGTATGTGCCTGGCTGGTGTGAGTGGGGAGAGGGCGTGTGCCTGGCTGGTGTGAGTGGGGGAGAGGGCGTATGCATGGCTGGTGTGAGTGGGGAGAGGGTGTGTGCCTGGCTGGTGTGAGTGGGGAGAGGTCGTGGCTGGTGTGAGTGGAGTGGGAGAGGGGTGTGTGCATGATGGTGTGCGTTGGGGGGGAGAGGGCGTGTGCCTGGCTGGTGTGTGAGGGGGGAGAGGGTGTGTGCCTGGCTGGTGTGAGTGGGGACAGGGCGTGTGCCTGTCTGGTGTGAGTGGGGACAGGGCGTGTGCCTGGCTGGTGTGAGTGGGGGAGAGGGCGTGTGCCTGGCTGGTGTGAGTGGGGGACAGGGTGAGTCCTGGCTGGTGTGGGTTGGGGAGAGTGGTGTGCCTGGCTGGTGTGAGTGGGGGAGAGGGGCGTGTGCCTGACTGGTTTGTGAGTGGGGAGAGGGCTGGTGCCTGGCTGGTGTGAGTGGCGACAGGGCGTGTGCCTGGCTGGTGTGAGTGGGGACAGGGCGTGTGCCTGGCTGGGGGTGAGTGGGTGAAGGAGGGTGAGTACCTGGCTGGTGTGGGTTGGGAGAGTGCGTGTGCCTGGCTGGTGTGGGTTGGGAGAGTGCGTGTGCCTGGCTGGTGTGGGTTGGGAGAGTGCGTGTGCCTGGCTGGTGTGAGTGGGGAGAGAGGGAGTGTGCCTGGCTGGTGTGAGTGGGGGAGAGGGGTGGGGAGTGCTGGCCTGGCTGGTGTGGGGGGAGAGGGCGTGTGCCTGGCTGGAGTGGGGGAGAGGGCGTGTGCCTGGCTGGTTGAGTGTGGGGAGAGGGCGTGTGCCTGGCTGGTGTGAGTGGGGGAGAGAGCGTGTGCCTAGCTGGTGTGAGTGGAGACGGGTGAGTGCCTGGCTGGTGTGAGTGGGGAGAAGGCGTGTGCTGGCTGGTGTAGTGGGGGAGGGGCGTGTGCTTGGCTGGTGTGTGTGGGGAGAGGGGTGTGCCTGGCTGGTGTGAGTGGGAGAGAGGTAGTGCCTGGCTGGTGTGAGTGGGGAGAGGGCGTGTGCCTGGCTAGTGTGAGTGGGGGGAGAGGGCGTATGCATGGCTGGTGTGAGTGTGGAGAGTGTGTGTTCCTGGCTGGTGTGAGTTGGGGAGAGGACGTGTGCGTGGCTGTGAGTGGGGAGAGGGTGAGTACCTGGCTGGTGTGGGTTGGGAGAGTGCGTGTGCCTGGCTGGTGTGGGTTGGGAGAGTGCGTGTGCCTGGCTGGTGTGAGTGGGGAGAGAGGGAGTGTGCCTGGCTGGTGTGAGTGGGGAGAGAGGGAGTGTGCCTGGCTGGTGTGAGTGGGGACAGGGTGAGTACCTGGCTGGTGTGGGTTGGGAGAGTGCGTGTGCCTGGCTGGTGTGGGTTGGGAGAGTGCGTGTGCCTGGCTGGTGTGAGTGGGGAGAGAGGGAGTGTGCCTGGCTGGTGTGAGTGGGGAGAGGGCGTATGCATGGCTGTGAGTGGGGGAGAGGTGTGTGTGCGTGGACTGGTGTGAGGGGGGAAAGGGCGTATGCATGGCTGGTGTGAGTGGGGAGATGGTGTGTGTGCCTGGCTGGTGTGAGTGGGGGAGAGGACGTGTGCGTGGCTGTGAGTGGGGAGAGGGTGTGTGCGTGACTGGTGTGAGTGGGGGGAAAGGGCGTTGCATGGCTGGTGTGAGTGGGGAGAGTGTGTGTGCCTGGCTGGTGTGAGTTGGGGAGAGGACGTGTGCGTGGCTGTGAGTAGGGAGAGGGTGTGTGCATGACTGGTGTGAGTGGGGGAGAGGGCGTGTGCCTGGCTGGTGTGAGTGGGGACAGGGTGTGTGCCTGTCTGGTGTGAGTGGGGGACGGGCGTAGTGCCTGTCTGGTGTGAGGGGGGGACAGGTGCGTACCTGGCTGGTGTGGGTTGGGAGGGGTGCGCTGTGCTGGCTGGTGTGAGTGGGGAGAGAGGGAGGGGTGTGCTGACTGGTGTGAGTGGGGAGAGGGTGTGTGCCTGGCTGGTGTGAGTGGGGACAGGGCGTGTGCCTGTCTGGTGTGAGTGGGGACAGGGCGTGTGCCTGTCTGGTGTGAGTGGGGACAGGGTGAGTACCTGGCTGGTGTGGGTTGGGAGAGTGCGTGTGCCTGGCTGGTGTGAGTGGGGAGAGAGGGCGTGTGCCTGACTGGTGTGAGTGGGGAGAGGGTGTGTGCCTGGCTGGTGTGAGTGGGGACAGGGCGTGTGCCTGTCTGGTGTGAGTGGGGACAGGGCGTGTGCCTGGCTGGTGTGAGTGGGGACAGGGCGTGTGCCTGGCTGGTGTGAGTGGGAGAGAGGGCGTGTGCCTGGCTGGTGTGAGTGGGGACAGGGTGAGTACCTGTCTGGTGTGGGTTGGGAGAGTGCGTGTGCCTGGCTGGTGTGGGTTGGGAAGGCGTGTGCCTCTGGGTGTGGGTGGGAGGGCGTGTGCCTGGCTGGTGTGAGTGGGGAGGAGAGGGAGTGTGCCTGGCTGGTGTGTGGTGGGGGAGAGGGCATGTGCCTGGCTGGTGTGAGTGGGGAGTGTGTGTGCCTGGCTGGTGTGAGTGGGGGAGAGGGCGTGTGCCTGGCTGGTGTGAGCGGGGAGAGAGCGTGTGCTGGCTGGTGTGAGTGGGGGAGAGGACGTGTGCGTGGCTGTTGTGGGGAGAGAGTGTGTGCCTGGCTGGTGTGAGTGGGGGAGAGGGCGTGTGCCTGACTGGTGTGAGTGGGGAGAGGGTGTGTGCCTGGCTGGTGTGAGTGTGGACAGGGCGTGTGCCTGGCTGGTGTGAGTGGGGAGAGGGCGTGTGCCTGGCTGGTGTGAGTGGGGGAGGGGAGGGGGTGTGCCTGACTGGTGTGAGTGGGGAGAGGGGTGTGCCTGCGGGTGTGATGGGAAGGGTGTGTGCCTGGCTGGTGTGAGTGTGGACAGGGCGTGTGCCTGGCTGGTGTGAGTGGGGGAGAGGGCGTGTGCCTGGCTGGTGTGAGTGGGGAGAGGGTGTGTGCCTGGCTGGTGTGAGTTGGGAGAGGGTGTGTGCCTGGCTGGTGCGAGTGTACGTATGTGTACGTGTACGCACGTGTGAATGTGTGTACTCCCCTAGCTGTGGTTCCAGAGGTCGTGTCACAGCTCCTGGCCTCGCTTCTTCACTGTCGCTACTAGGTCACTCCACTTGCTCCATGAGCTTTATCATACTTCTTCTTAAAGCCATGTATGGATCCTGCCTCCAATACATCACTTTCCAGACTTCCACTTCCTGACAACTCTATGACTGAAGAAAAACTTCCTAACATCCCTGTGACTCGTGAGAGTCTTCAACTTCCAATTGTGACTCCTTGTTGCTGTGTCCCATTTCTGGAACATCCTGTCTCTATCAATCTTATCGAATCCTCTCAGTATTTTATATCATATCCTCCCTATCTCTCCTGTCCTCCAGTGTCGTCAGGTCGATTTCATTTAACCTCTCCTCGAAGGACACGCCCCTTAGCTCCAGGACTAGTCTCGTTGCAAACCTTTGCACTTTCCCTAATTTAAATAAGGACTACATTTGCTGTCTTCCATACCTCAGGTAGTCACCCTGTTTCGATAGATGTGTTGAATATTGTTAGTGGCATACACAAAGCGCCTCTGCTCCTTCTCTCAGAACCCATGGAGAGATGTTGTCCGGCCCCATCGCCTTTGAGGTATCTAGCATGCTTAGCAGCCTCTTCCCCAGTTGTATGTAGTATTGTGTCTAGCACTTGATGGTGACCCCCACCTCTCTGTCTTTCCGGAGTCCCTTCTGTCTCCTCTGTGAACGCTAACTGAATCTCATGTTGAGCTCCTCGCATACTTCTCGATCGTTCCTTCCTTCCTCAGCCTGACTACTTGGTCCTTGATTGTTGTTTCCTCCTGATGTGGCCGTATAATAGCTTCAGGTCGGACTTGGCTTTCGCTGCTATACCATTTTCATATTGTCGGTGGGCCTCCCTCCTTACATGACCATATGACCATATTCATTTCTAGCTCTTCGACTGTTCTTATTCTCCTGGGTTCTGTGCCTTCTATACTTCTTCCATTTTCTAGCACACTTGGTTTTGGTCTCTCTACACCTTTGGGTGAACCAAGGGCTCATCCTGGCCTTCTCGTTATTTCTGTTGCCCTTGGGTACAAACTTCTCCGCTGCTTCCTTGTATATTGTTGTCACATATTCCATCACCTCATTTACTGATCTCCCTGCCAGTTCCCTGTCCCACTGAACCTTGTGCAGGAAATTCCTCATGCCCGAGTAGTCCTGTCTCTTGTAATCTGGCTTCGATCATCCTGCCCTTCTCGCTTCCCTCTCTACTTGTAACTCTACTATGTATTCGAAGCTCAGAACCACGTGATCCCTAGCCCCGAGGGGTCTTTCATAAGTGATGTCCTCAATATACACATTACTCAAGGTGAATACTAGGTCCGTCTTGCTGGTTCGTCATCTCCTCTCTCTCTGGTAGTGTCCCTTACGTGCTGGTACGTGAGGTTTTCCAGTACCACCTCCATCATCTTAGCCCTCCATGTTTCTGGACCCCTAAGTGGCTCCAAGTTTTCCTAGTCAGTTTTTTTGTGATTGAAGCCCCCACAATCAGTAGCTTTGCTCCCCCCTCATGGGCCCCTTTGGCCATTTCGCCAGGATGTCAACCTCGCTCTTTACTCCACTAGTCTTCCCTTGCCCCCTGCTTTTTTGTGGTGCGTTGAACATCAAAAATTTGCCACTTGGGACCACCAATGAACGTTCCCTATTATCGTCTCTGCTTCTCCTCTGTCTCCTCTCCCCGCTTCTCAAAATCCATTGTTTTTTTATGAGCATGCCACCCCTCCCCCCCTTCTTTTCTAGGATCTGGATAATTTGGGAAAAGAGGGCATCTGTATTCTTTTGGGGTTGGGTTTTTGGAAGCCATGATGTCTGGGGGATGCCTCTGATTTTCGTGCCATTCCTTCCCCTTATTCTTTTCTTCAGCTTTGGTGTACCAAAAACCCTTTAAATTTTCTTCTCCCCCACTGTATTCTGGGGGCTTTGGGGGGTGGGGGATCTGGCAGGGGGCTATGGGGGTTCGCATATGGGGGTGGGGGGGCTGAGTGTGGGTGTGGGTTTGTATTGGGGTAGTTGTTTTGGCTGTGGGGTTTGTGTGTGTGTGTTTGTGTGGTGTGTGTGTGTGTGGTTTGGGTGTTGTGTGTGTGTGTGTGTACCACCTACCTAATTTTTGGTTTTCAGGGGGTCGGACCAGCTCCTGGCCCCGCCCCTCACTTTGGGGGGTGTGTTTTGGTGGTGGTGTGTGGTGTTGTGTGGGGGTGTGGGTGTTTTGTGTGTGTGTTGTGGGTGTGTTATAATTTTTTCCCAGGGACATGCATTAGAACTGGCCCCGTTTTATATTTTGCTGTGTGTTGTGCATTCACCCAGTTTTACTCACCCAGTTGAGGTTGCAGGGGGCGATTCCCTCCGGCCCCCCCTTTCACTGGTCGCTACTAGGCCTTCCCTGAAAAGTGAGTTTATCATACTTTTGCTTTTTAAAACTATGTATGGGTCCCACCTCCACTACATCGCTTCCCAAAATATTCCCCTTCCTGACTACTCTGTGGGTGAAGAAATACTTCCTAACATCCTGTGATTATCTGGTCTTCAAATTCCAACTGGTCCCCCCTTTTTACTGTGTCCAACTCTGGGAACATTCCCCGTCTTGGTCCCCCCTTTTCAACCTCTTAGTATTTTTTTGTCTTTTTCTTTTCCCCCTTATCTTCCTTTCCAGTGTCGTCAGGGGGGATTTCCCTTAACCTTCCCCGTAGGCTCCTCTTTCTCTGGGATAGTCTTGTTGCAAACCCTTTTTTTCCCTTTTTATTTCTTTTCTCTTCTAGGTGTGGGTTCCAAAAGGTGCCGCATACTCAATATGGGGGCCCAACGTTTTCGGGTTTTACAGGGTCCTGAAAGTTCCTTATTGATGTCGGATGCTGTTCTGAGGTTTGCTAGGCGCCCCTAGCGCAGCAGTTATTTGGGTTTATGTGCGCTTCAGGGATGTGCCTGGGTTATACTCACCCCAAAGATCTTTTTTTCCCTTTGGGGGGTTTTGTAGTCTCTGACCCCTAGCTGTACTCCGTTTGCGGCCCTTTTTTGCCCCTTCCCCCAAACTTCTGCTTTGCCTTGGTGGGGTTGAACTCCGGAGCCCCAAATTGCTGGCATTCTGCAGCCTGTCCAGATCCCCTTTTTAGTTCTGCCTGGGGGCTTCGATCGAGTGTTTTCTTCCCATCAACTTCCGTATCTGCAAACGGGACACCTGGGTTTTCCTTCCGTCAGTCTTCAAAAATACCAGAAACAGCACTGGTCCTGGACTGACCCCTCGGGCCCCCCGCTGGTCACGGGTCCCCACTCTGACCCTCGCCACGTACCAGACTCGCTTGTTTCCTGACAAGTATTCCCTGTCCTTTTTAGTCCCTTTCCCCCTGTTATCCCTGTTTGGTCCTCAGTTTTTGCACCAATCTTTGTGTGGAACTGTGTCAAACCCCTTCTTGCAGTCCAAGAAAATGAAATCCACCCCCCCTCTCCTCTTGTTTACTGCTGCCCATGCAAGAACTCAGTGGGGTTTGTGCACGGTTTTCCCGTCCCTAAAACCATGCTGGCTCTGTGATGAGTCATTCCTTTTAGGGTCCACCACTTTCTCCTGAAAACTTTCATGATTTTCATACTTAATTCATGACCTGGTCTGTGTTTAATGCTTCTTCTGTCCCTTTTTAAAGTTTGGGGACTAAAGGGTTTTTCCTGCCCGGGAATCTCCCTTTTTTCGATAGATGTTTTGAATATTGTTGTTAGGGGTACACATCGCCTCTGCCCCCTCTCTCAATCCCCGGGGGGAGATGTTATTGGCCCTTCCCTTTGGGTATCTAGCCCCTTTCAGAACCCTTTTCATTTCTTCCTCGGTTGTGTGCCTGTGTCCAGCATTTGGGGGGGTTTTCCCCACCTCCCGTCTTTCGGGAGTCCCTTCTTTTCCCTCTGTGAACACTTTTTTAAATCTCTTTTTGATTTTAAATTATTTCCCCGGGTCTTTCCGTTGTCTCTCCTCCTCCCCCTTTAGTGATTCCTGGCCCTTGACTGTTTTTTTCCTCCTGATGGGGTGTACAACAGTTTCGGGTCGTTGGCTTTCGCTGCATGTCATTTTCTTTGTTTTTGGGGCCCTCCCTTTTACTGTGCATATTCTTTTCTGGCTCTCGACGTCTCCTTATTCTCCTGGGCCCTTTGCCTTCTATTTTTCTTCCTTCCCTAGCCCTTTGGGTTTTTGCCTCCCTGCCCTTTTGGGGAAAAACCATGGGCTCACCCGGTTTTTTCATTACTCCTGTTTCCCCTTTGGGGTAAAAACCCCTCCTCAGCCCCTTGCATTTTATTGCTAATATTCCATCATCTCATTAACTGGTTCCCTCATTTCTCTGTCCCACTGAACCCGTTCGGGTATTCCCATTTTGTATCCCTTTTTTGTATTTTGGTTTCATTCGTCTGGCCTTCCTGCTTTCCCCCCACTTGTAGCTCACTGGTTTCGAAGCTTAAAACCCATGGTACGGGCCCCAAGGGTCTTTCATATGTGATGTCCTCGAAAACTGATACAAAGGTGAAATAATCCAGCCTTGCTGGTTCATCCCCCCTCCTCTCTTGAGTGTCCCTTACGTGTTGGTACATGAAGTTCTCAGTACCCCCTCCATCATTTAGCCCCCAGATTTTGGGCCCCATGGGGCCCAAAGTTCTCCCAATCTATCTCCTTGGGGTTTTTAAAGCACCCTGATCAGGACTTTGCCCTGCATGCATGGCTTTTCTGGCCATCTGCTAGTGTGTCAACCATCGCTCTATTGCTTCGTCTACTCTTCCCTTTGGCCTCCTGCTTTCTGTGGGGGGTTTTACTCACGCTATTCCCCCTTGGGGAAACCTCCAGAGTGAAGTTTTCCCCAAAGAAATCCTTTCTTTCCGCTATCTTCCCTTCCACTCATAAAAAATTCCACGATTTTTGATCAGCAACCCCACTCCCCACCCCCTTTTCCCCTCTGTCTTCCTCGGTTTTGGTTTTTCCCTTTGGGAAAGTGGCATCTGTTATAAACCTTAAAGCTTGGTTTCGTGAGAGCTATGTTCGGTGATGCTTCTTTACTCTTTCTTGCCACTCCCCATTATTTGTTTTCCCCATCGCGTTTGTGTCCTACCTTCTTTTTCCCTTTTCCCAACCTGGGGTTTTTGGGGGGCCTGTGGGGGTGGGAGCCCGGGGTGGCATACGGGGGTTCATAGCTTGGTGTTGGGTGGAGGTGGGGGTATATTGTGGGGTTGTTATGTGTATAGTTGTATGGTTCTGAGAGTAGTTGTGGGTGCTTCCCTTGCTGTTCTGTCCTGCTCTGACAGACCTCTGCTGGTTCCCTCCTTGTCCTTTTCCTAGCTCCTTTCGCTTTTTTGTCCTCTCCCTCAGTCTGTCGTTCTTTTTTTGTTCTGTTCTGTCGGGAACCCCCTCTTGTACTCCCCCGAGTTTTCAATGTTTTTCTTTTGGAGGTTCCTGTCCCACTGTTTCCGTCCGGGAAAATCAGCTTGATTGGTCTTTTTCTCACCTTCGGTCCCCCCCTTTTCTAAAATTTACAATCTCGCCCCTTTTTCCCCCTATTTTTTTATGATTTTCTCAATCCCCCTTCCTTTCTTCCTGTTTCCTTTTTCGTGTGTGTCCTTTCTCTCTTCCTGAAGCCCGGGGAAAAAACACTGATTTTGCCCTTTTTTTCCTGATTGCCTCCCCCCTCGTGGCTCTGGACCCTGCCTGTATGTGGTCATTCCCCTTGTTTTTCCCAGTGGTCTTGTAGCCTGTGTGCCTCCATTCGACCTATCACCCTCTCCATCTGAAACCCATTTGTTTTTCCCTTTCACCCCTTTGGGTCCTCCGGGCAGTTGATGTGCCCTTTAGATAATTCAAATTTTCCTTCCTTCCTGTTCCCCCTCCAGCTTCATATGTTTTTCTTCTCTGGCCTGCCCCTTAACCCTCCGCCTATTTTCTAATTTCTAGGCCCCTTATCTTGGCTACGCAGTTTCGATTGTGCCCCCCAATTCTTTGTCTCCTTCTCCTCCCCTTTCCAATTTTAAAGAGCTCTTTCCCATTTTTTTAAAAAGTTCCTAATTTTCTCTCCCCCCTTTTTCCTCCTTTTCCCTGCCCTCCATCCCCTCCCCCTACCCAACCTTCTCTTGATCCCTTTGGGGCCGCGATCCCCACATTTTTTTTTTTTTTTTTTTTTTTTTTTTTTTTTTTTTTTTTTAAAGGAAGGGGGGGGAGGTTAAAGGGAAAATGGGGACGAGAGAGAGCAAGAGAGGAGAGGCAAGAGAGAGAGAGAGCAAGAGAAAGAGAGCAGGAGAGAGAAGAGCAAAAGAGAGAGCAGAGAGGAGAGAGAGCAAAGAGGGAAAAAGAGAGAGAGAGCAAGGAGAGAGCAAGAAGGAAGAGACAAGAGAGAGAGCAAGAGAGGAGAAGCAAAAGGAGAGAGAGCAAAGAAAAGAGAGAGGCAAGAGAGGGGGCAAGAGGGAGGAGAGAGCAAGAGAGAGAGAGCAAGAAAAGGGGGCAAAAGGGGAGAGAGAGCAATAGGGGAAAAAGAGCAAGGGAGGACAAGAGAGGAGAGCAAAGAGAGAGAGAGCAAAAAGAGAAAGAGAGCAAGAGAGAGAGGGCAAGAGAGAGAGAGAGGCAAGAGAGAGAGAGAGCAAGAGAGAGAGAGAGCAAAAAGAGAGAGGCAAAGAGAGAGAGAGCAAGAGAGAGAGCAAGGAAGAAGAAGAGAGCAAGATGAAAGGGGCAAAAAAGAGAGGAGGGAAGAGAGAGAGCGAGAGAGAGAGCAAGAGGAGAGCAAAAGGGGAGGAGAGCAAGAGAGAGAGCAAGAGAGAGAGAGAGGGGGAAAAGCAAAGAGGGGAGAGCAAGAGGGGAGGAGAGCAAAAGGGAGGAGAAAAAAGAGACGAGAGAGGAAAGAAGGGGAGGGAAGAGAGAGAAAAGAGCAAAAGAGAGAGAGAGCAAAGAGAGGAGCAAAGGGGAGAGCAAGAGAGAAAAGAGAGCAAAAAAGAGAGAGAGAGCAAAAAAGAGGAGAGAGCAAGAGAGAGAGAGCAGAGAGAGAGAGAGCAGGGGAGAGAGAGAGCAAGAGAAGAGAGGGAAGGAGAAGGAAGAGAGAAGAGCAAAAGGGGAAGGAAAGAGAGGGGGAGCAAGAGAGAGAGCAAGAGAAGAGAGCAAGAGGGGGGAAAAAGAAGAGAGGAGAAAGAGAAAGAGAGGCAAAGGGGGGAGAGCAAGAGAGAGAGAGAGCAAAGAGGGAAAAGGGGAGAGCAAGAGAGGAGAGGAGAAAAGAGAGAGAGACAAGAGAGAGAGAGAGCAAAAGAGGAGAAAAGAGAGAAAGAGAAGAAGAGAGAGGCAAGAGAGAGAGGAGCAAGAGAGAGAGAGGCAAGGGGAGAAGGGGGAGAGCAAGAGAAAAGGAGAGAGAAGGAGGGAGAGCAAGAGAGGGAGAGCAAGAAGGGGAGGAGAGCAAAGAGGGGGGGGGGGGAAGAGAGAGCAAAGGAGAGAGAGCAAGAGGGGAGAGGAGGCAAGAGGAGAGAGAAGAGAGAGAGAAGAAGAGAAGAAAAGAGAGAGCAAAAGAGAGCGAGAGAGAAGAGAAAGAGAGAGGAGCAAAAAAGAGAGAGAGAGAGAAGAGAGAAGAGAAAAGAAGAGAGAGAGGGGCAGGAAGAGAGCAAGAGAGAGAGAAGAAAGAGAGAAGAGAGAGAGAAGAGAGAAGGAGAGAAGAGAGAGAGAGAGAGAGAGAGAGAGAGATAGAAAGAGAGAGAGAAGAGGGGGGGAGGGAGGGAGAAAAGGGGGGCAAAAGGGGGGAAGGGGGGGAAGGAGCAAGGGGGAGAGAGGGGGGGGGAGAGGGGGGATGGAGGAAAGAGAGGGGGGAAAAGGGAGGGGGGAAATTTTAGGGGGGGAATTGAAGGGGAGGGTTTGAGGAGAGAGAGAGGAAAAAGGGGGAGGGAAAGAGAGAGAGGAGGAAAGGGGGGAAAGGAAGGATAGGGGGAGAAAAAAGGGGAAAGGGGGGGGGAGGGAAAAGCAGAGGGGGGCTGGGGGGGAAAGGAGGTTTTTGGGGAAAGAAAAGGGGTTTTTTTGGGAGGGGGGAGTGTTAGGGGGGGATTTGGGGGGGGGGTGTTAGGGTAGGTTTTTTAGGGGGAGATGGAGGGGGTGGAGGGTGGGGTGGGGGTTTGGTTGGGTGGGACTTTAAGTAATTTTAATGGAAAAAAAGGGAAAAAATTTTAAAAAAGAACAGGTTCTCATTTACCTTTTTTAAAAAAAAAAATTAAATTGGTTTTTTACTTTAGTTAAGTGTCTGTTCCTGTTCCTATGTGTTGTTATTTTTATTTTTGTTTAGTTTTTGTATGTTTGGGGTGGTGGTATTGTGTTTAGGGGTGGGGGTTTTATTAAGTGGTGTGCGTAAAATTTCATGTGTGGTGCCTTTTCCTTTTTTTTTCCCTGTGTTTTCCGTTTGTGGTTGGTCCCCCACTTTTAAGTATTTCCCCAGGAATAAATTTACCGGTGTTAAATTTAAAAATGCAACAATGTTTAGACTATTTACACCTAAACCTTTTTGTTTAAAAAAATTTTTTTTCCTTTTTCTTTTGATTTATTTTACCTCATGGTTCCCCCTTTATGTTTCCTTCCAAATTTTTTAAACCCCTTCCCCCTACTTGAAATTTTGTATTTTGGAAAATTTGAGAAGGCCATTTCCCCAAGGTTGAAATTTAAAAAAGATTCAGGGCCCCCCAAAAAAACCCCCAGGTTTTTAGGTTTTATTAAGCTGCAAGTTTAAGTTTAAAAAAAATTCCGGGGCCCTTTTGACCCCCCGTTTCTGAGACGTTTTTTGGTTTTTTGGGTTTTTTGTTTTCACTTTTTGTTCTTAAACCTTTGCCCTCAGGGCATTCCGGGCCCCCTGCACCCAGTAATACCTTCAAAATTATTTTTGTACACTCCTTCCCCCCTGTTTTACCCCTTTTATGAAAAAGTTTTCCCAACTTTGTGACTATTTATTTTTACCCCCAAAGCCCCTGTTTTTTCCCCTTGCTTTGTTTTTATTTTTTCCCGCTTTTTTTTTTTATTATTTTCACTCTTTTACTGGTGGGGGTTTCCCCCAACCTTTCTTGGGTTTCCCAACTCCGGGGAAATTTTGAAAACCCCTTTTTTCCCCTTTCTTGATCTTGGATTTGGGGTTCCTTTTTGTGCAACCCCAAGGGGCCCAACCATTTTCTTTGGACCTTTTAAATTTTTTTAGGTTTCCCGGCCCCTTTCGATTTTTTTAATTTTAAAACCCTGGAAAAAAACACTGTAGGGAATTGTAAAATTTGAAAGTGGCTTTTTTCCCTGATAAAATTTGCAAGGGAAAAAGGGGTTGCCCCCCCGGCCTTAAAATCAAAAAAAATCTCGGAAGGGCTTTAAACCCCCTTGGGGAGATGTGGTTGGGTGTTTTGTTGTTGGGGTGGGCCCGTTGGCAAAAAAAAGGAATTTCCCTTAAAAATTTGGGTTGCAGGTTTTTTTGATAGTTTCTGGTTTTTTTTCCTGGGAAAGGGTCTTTTGGTCCCCGTCTTTCCCTGAGGGAGTTTCAAATTTTTTTAAAACCATAAATCTCGGACCCTTTGTGCCCCACGTTGCTGTGACTGTGTGTGTGTGGTGTGTGTTTTGTGGTGGGGTGTGTGTGTGTAGTATCCTTAATTGAGTTGCGGGTCGGATCAGCTCCTGGCCTGCCTCTTATGAACGCTATAGGTCCTGTCTCTCCCTGCCCCTGAGCTATTCATACCCGTTTTTAAGCTAGTTGGTTCTGCCCCCAACATCGCCCCCCGACTTTTCCCACTTCCGGGACCATCTTGATGAAAATTGCTTCCTAACATCCATGTGACTCATCTGAGTCTTAAACCTCCAAGAGCGACCCCTTGTTTCTGTGCCCCCTCTCTGGAACATCTTGTCTCTATCCACCTTGTTATTCCACGCAGTATTTTGTATGTCGTTATCATGTCCCCCCTGACACCCCTGTCCCCCAGTGCCGTCAGGCCGATTTCCCTCAACCTTTCTTCGTAGGACATTTCCCTAAGCTCCGGGACTAACTTTGTTGCAAACCTTTGCACTTTCTCTAATTTCTTGACGTGCTTGGCCAGATGTGGGTTCCATATTGGTGCTGCATTCCCAGTATGGGCCCTGAGTACACAGTGTACAGTGTCTTGAATGATTCCTTACTAAGATATGGGAACGCTATTCTCAGGTTTGCCAGGCGCCCATTGTGCAGCAGTTATCTGGTTGTAGATGAATGGTTCAGAGAACCGACTGTTGATAAAATAGACACATGTGCAACTCTTGGGTATCTTTATTGAGGAACGTTTCGCCCACGTGGCTTCATCAGTCCATACAAAGGATAAATTTTGAAGAACAGGAGGAGAATGAGGTAATCAGTCCCTAAACCTTGAGTCGATGTGGTCAGTCCATCAATCTTGAATAGAATACGGCATACGTGTGAGAAGGAGCTTTTTTTAAACCTTTGGCAAGAGAGGTGCAGCAGTCATAGGTCGTGTAACATTTGTTCAATGTTGAAGTAGGTCGGCCCAAGAATTAGGCAAGCGAAGAATTCCCAAGTATTAAGATCCCAAGAAGTTGCAGTGTCTGACAGGTTTGTAGATCAGTTATCTGGTTGATGTGTGCCTGGAGACGTGCTCGGTGTACGGTCACCCCAAGATCTTTCTCCTTGAGTGAGGTTTGCAGACTTTGTCCACCTAGCCTGTACTCTTTTTCCCGGTCTTCTTGCCCTTCCCCAATCTTCACGACTTGCATTTGGCAGAGTTGAATTCAAGAAGCAGTTGCTGGACCCATGTCCAGTCTGTCCAGGTCTCTTTGTAGCCCTGCCTGATCCTCATTGATTAATTCTCCTCATTAACTTCACATCATCTGCGAACAGGGACATTCTGAGTCTATCCCTTCCCATCATGTCATTCACATATATTAAAAATAGCACTGGCCCTAGGACTGACCCCTGTGGGACCCCGCTCGTCACAGGCGCCCCTGTGATACCTCATTACGTACCCGGGACTCGTTGTTGCCCCCCTGTCAGGTATTCTCTGATCCATTACAGTGCCCTCCCTGTTATACGCGCCTGATCCTCCAGCTTCTGCACTCTTGGGAGGAACTGTGCCGAAGGCCTTCCTGCTCCAGGAAAAATGCAATCAACCCACCCTTCTCTCTCGTGTCTTACTTCGTTACTCTGTCATAAAACTCCAAAAAGGTTTTGTGACACAGGATTTGCCCTTTCCCTGAAAAACCCGTGATTGTCATTTATACTTTTGTTCCGTTCCAGGTTTTCCACCCTCTCCTCCTGATAAACATCTCCTTGACTATGAATACTATACACGTCAGTGACACTGGTCTGTAGTTTAGTGTGTGTGTGTGTGTGTGTGTGTGTGTGTGTGTGTGTGTGAGTGTGTGTGTGTGTGTTTCTTAATCTGACTACATAAGGTACGTGCGTGTGCGTTTCGTATGGGGGGGACCAGGGTGACAATGTGCGCTGGCCGTATCGGTGTTGGAGCGGTGTTGTGGTAGTGGTGGATGCTGGTGTAGTAACGTAGACACAGTTGGGGGGGATGAAAGGGGAGGGTTTCATAGTGGGGGGGAGACCTGCTTGCTGAGCACGGGATGGGGGGGGGTGAAGTGATTCAGACAGTGCTAGGCGGAATCATCCACAAAGTGCAGGCATCTAAGGGCTCTAACTGGGCAGCTGGGATACGCTGAACGGTACAGAATGAGTCAAACCCGTGTTATGAGAAACTGTACTTTTCTGACCAACAAAACACACCATGAACCTGGTCTCAGACCAAGCCGCGGGGGCGTTGACCCCCCGAACTCTCTCCAGGTAAACCCACCACTCCCCACAACAAGCTAGCACTCCCACATTACTAATATTACCTATTATTTAAGGGTTGCAATAACAGCTGTCTGATTTTCTATCCCAGACTCGCCACCCAGATAATACATGGTAGTAGATAGTGTCAGCCGATAGGTCGGGGTGGACCTACAGGCTCTCTGGAATCTGTCCTCTGCCATGTTTGATATTGCCAAAACCCCAAAACCAAACACCTACATGAGTACATCATGAGAAAAACACTAAGTGTCTGGGGCCCAAGACTGTTCAACAGCCACCCATTATACCTACGGAAAATTATCAACAGACCACTGGCTAAATAATCTGGGCCACGGATGTTTTTACAGTGTTCCCTTATTGTTACCCACCGCACGCAGCTTTCCACTGGGTTTTTTTGCACTTCCCTCCATGTCTCTCGCTCCAGTCGGGTTTGATCGGAGGAAAGGGACAACTATATTTGTTTTAGATCAAGAGCCCCTTTACCAGCATCAAGACACTCGAGGAGAGTACGTGTTCATGACTGTTATCACACCCACACCACCACAACTGACACCCCACACACCCACACCACCACAACTGACACCCACACACCCCCAGACCACCAAAACCGACACCCCCACACACCCACACCACCAAAAACTGACACCACACACACCCACACCACCACAACTGACCCCCACATACACCCACACCCCCAAAACTGACCCCCACACACCCCCACCCACCACAACTGACACCCCACAGCCACAACTGACACCCACATACACCCACACCACCACAAATGACCCCACACCACCACAACTGCATCCCCACACACCCACACCACCAAAAACTGACACCCACCAACACCCACCCACCACAACTGACACCCACACACACCCACACACCCAACTGACCCCACCACCACAACACACCCACACCACCACAAGACACCCACACACACCCCACACCAAAAACTCACACCCACACCACCAACTCCACCCACACCACCAAACTACACCCACTACACCCACACCACCACAACTCACACCCACACCCCACAACTGACACCCACACCACCACAACTGACACCCACACACACCCACACCACCACAACTGACACCCCATACACCCACACCCACAAACTGACACCCACAACACCCACACCACCACAACTGAACCACACACCACAACCACCACAACTGACACCCACACCACAACTGACCCCCACCCCCCAAACCGACAGCCACACACACCACCCACACCACCACAATTGACACCCACACACACACCACCATAACTGACACCCACACACACCCACACCACCACAACTGACACCCCCACCACCCAATACCCCACAAAACCCACACCACCACAATGACACCCACACACACCCACACCACCACAATTAACACCCACACAACACCCACCACCACAACGACACCCACATAGAGCTTGGGACATCAAGCAGAGGTATGAGTATCCCCACGAGTAGGGAGTAATCCCCCGGATAAGAGTATCCCCACGGAAGAGTATCCCCACGGATAAGAAAATCCCCACGGAAAAGAGTAACCCACGATTTAAGATTTCCCCCACGAGTAAGAGTACCCCCACGGAAGAGTATCCCCACGGATAAGAGTTCCCACGAGTAAGAGTATCCCCACGAGTAAGAGTATCCCCACGAGTAAGAGTATCCCCCGGGTAGAATATCCCCACGGGTAAGAGTATCCCCACGAGTAAGGAGTTCCCCACGATAAGAGTTCCCCACGAGTAAGAGTATCCTCACGGTAAGAGTATCCCAAGGGAAAGAGTATCCCCCGAGTAAGAGTACCCCACGGATAAGAGATCCCCAGAGTAAGAGTTCCCCAGGGGAAAGGATATCCCCACGGGTTTAAGAGTATCCCCACGAGTAAGAGTATCCCCAGAGTAGGTATCCCCGGGTAAGAGTACCCCACGGGTAAGAGTATCCCCCACGAGTAAGAGTATCCCCACGAGAAAGGGAGTATCCCCCGGGTAAGAGCATCACCACGAGTAAGAGTATCCCCACGGGTAAGAGTATCCCCACGGATAAGAGTTCCCACGGGGTAAGAGTATCCCCACGGATAAGAGTATCCCACGAGTAAGAGTATCCCCACGAGTAAGATTTTCCCCCACGAGTAAGAGTTTCCCACGGGTAAGAGATCCCCACGGGTAAGAGTACCCCCACGGGTAAGAGTATCCCACGGGTAAAGAGCATCCCCACGGGTAAGAGTTTCCCCACGGGTAAGAGTATCCCACGGGTAAAGAGTACCCCCCACGAGTAAGGTATCCCAGGGGTTTAGAGTATCCCCACGAGTAAGAGTACCCCCACGGATAAGGGGTATCCCCACGAGTAGAGTATCCCACGAGTAAGAGAAATCCCCACGGTAAAGAGTATCCCCACGGGTAAGAGTATCCCCCGAGTAAGAGTATCCCCACGGGTAAGAGTATCCCCACGAGTAAGAGTATCCCACGGGAAAGAGTATCCCACGGATAAGAGTTCCCCCAGGGTAGAGTACCCCCCACGGATAAGAGTATCCCCACGAGTAAGAGTATTCCCCACGGGTAAGAGTTCCCACGGGTAAAGTATTCCAGGAAAGAGTACCCCCACGGGTAAGAGTATCCCCACGAGTAAGAGTATCCCAGGGTAAGAGTATCCCCACGAGTAAGAGTACCCCCACGGGTAAGAGTATCCCCACGGGTAAGAGTATCCCCGAGTAAGATTTCCCCCACGGGTAAGAGTATCCCCACGGGTAAGACTACCCCCACGGCTAAGACTCCCCCCACGGTAAGAGTATCCCACGGGTAAGAGTATCCCCACGGGTAAGAAGTACCCCCACGGGGTAAGAGTATCCCCACGGGAAAAGGAGTATCCCCACGGGTAAGAGTATCCCCACCTGTAAGAGTTCCCCACGAGAAAGAGTATCCCCACGGATAAGAGTACCCCCACGAGTAAGAGTATCCCCCAGGGTAAGGTATCCCACGGGTAAGAGTATCCCCACGGGTAAGAGTATCCCCACGGGTAAGAGTATTCCCACTGGTGGAAGTATCCCCACGGGTAAGAGTATCCCCACGGGTAAGAGTATCCCCACGAGTAAGAGTATCCCCACGGGTAAGAGTATCCCCACGGGTAAGAGTATCCCCAGGGTAAAGAGTATCCCCACGAGTAAGAGTATCCCCACGAGAAAGAGTATCCCCAGGGGTTTAAGAGTATCCCCACGGGTAAGAGTACCCCCACGGGTAAGAGTACCCCCACGGGTAAGAGTACCCCCACGGGTAAGAGTATCCCCACGGGTAAAAGTATCCCCACGGGTAAGAGTACCCCCACGGGTAAGAGTACCCCCACGGGTAAGAGTACCCCCACGGGTAAAAGTATTCCCACTTGTGAAAGTATCCCCAGGGGTGTACAATGTACACATATTCCCAGGAGTACTTTCATAAGAAGCACTAACAAACACTAACAAACAATCCCTGCAACCACTACCAATTACCAATTACCCCTGCGAGCCATCATTGCAAACAAACTACCACTACAAACTACCCTACAAACTATCACTACAAACTACCACTACAAACTACCACTACAAACTACCACTACAAAAAATCACTAAGCAAGTATTAAAAACAAACTATCACCGTAGACTCAAACCTCTTAATGGGTTGAGTGAAGAAACGGCGACTATAAACCTCACTTAACCTTTGACTAAGACACCAAACAAATGTCTCACACACACACACACACACAAACACACACACAAAACACACACACACACACACAGGTCAATGGGTTGTGGACACAAGGACAACTGAGAATCTACTTACACTCCAAGCACAAGCCACCTACTTTTCAGACACATAAAAATCCCACACATAATTCGACACATAATTACACACACACCACACACACACACACACCACACACCCCACACACACACAACACACCCAATACACCCCCCACACAACACACACACATACACACACCCAAACAAACACAAACACACACA
>NC_069488.1:22233527-22281872 GCF_026875155.1 Cherax quadricarinatus | reverse complement strand
TTTTTTTTTATCACATGCCTTTTCCACAAGGCGCCAAGCCAAATCAAAATTTTCCAAGGTGCTTTCCCTTATAGTTTTTAAACTCCCAACATAAAACCCTCCTTCAGAGTGCAGGCACTGTACTTTCCATCCCCAGGACTCAAGTCCGGCCTGCCGGTTTTCCTGAACCCCTTCATAAATGTTACTTTGCTAAACACTCCAACTGCACGTCAAGTATTAAAAACCATTTGTCTCCATTCACTCCTATCAAACACGCACAGCATGCCTGCTGGAAGTCCAAGCCCCTCGCACAAAAAACCCTTTCCTTTACCCCCTCCCCCCAAACCTTTCCTAGGCCAACCCCTACCCCCCCTGATACACTGATACACTCTTGAAGTCATTCTGTTTCGCTCCATTCTCTCTACATGTCTAAAACCACCTCAACAACCCTTCCTCACCCCTTTTGACAACAGTTTTGGTAACCCCGCACCTCCTCCTAACTTCCAAACTACGAATTCTCTGCATTATATTCCACCACACTTTGCCCCAGACAGAATCTCCACTGCCTCCAGCCTTCTCCTCGCTGCAACATTCATCACTCATGCTTCACACCATATAAGAGCGTTGGTAAAATATACTTTTCATACATTCCCCTCTTTGCCTCCAAGGACAAAGTTCTTTGTCCCCACAGACCCCTAAGTGCACCCACTCCCCCTTTTCCCCTCATCAATTCTATGATTCACCTCGTTTTTCATAGCCCCATCCGCTGACAAGTCCAAACTTCAAATTATCTGAATACATTCACCTCCTCCATACTCTTCCCTCCAATCTGATATCCAATCTTTATCACCTAACTTTTTGTTATCCTCATAACCTTACTCTTTCCTTTTATTCACTTTTAATTTTCCTCTTTTGCATACCCTACCAAATTCATCGACCATCTCTGCAACTTCTCTTCAGAATCTCCCAAGAGCACAGTGTCATCAGCAAAGAGCAACTGAGACAACTCCACTTTATGTGTGATTTTTATCTTTTAACACCACGCCTCTTGCCAAGACCTCGCATTTACTTCTCTTACAACCCATCTATAAAATATATTAAACAACCACGGTGACATCACACATCCTTGTCTAAGGCCTATTTTTTTACTGGGAAATAATTTCCCTCTTTCCTACAACTCTAACTTGAGGGCCCCACTATCCTCGTAAAAACTCTTCACTGCTTTCAGTAACCTACCTCCTACACCATACACGTGCAACATCTGCCACATTGCCGCCTATCCACCCTGTATATGCCTTTTCCAAATCCATAATGCCCCAAAGACCTCTTTAGCCTTATCTAATACTGTTCACTTATGTGTGTGAAGCTTACTCAGCCCTGTAACAACTTCAGACAGTATTTTCCAAGGTGGCTCCTCCTCAGGAAAATTAGTGAATAGAAAAAGAAATAATAAAAAAGACAAACATAAACACTTTATTATATAGAAAAATAAAAACACTTAAATAGAAATATTAACCCTCATTAAAGAAATGAAAAATGAAAAAATATAAAAGATAACTAATTCAACGCTAATAATATAGGGGTGTCTGGTGTTGGTGACATGAGTGTTGTTGAAATCGTAGCAGTTGCTGATGATAGGGGGGGGGGTTCATTTTTTGGGTTACAACCCACTGGTTGGGTTCTTCAAAGTATAGCCTTGGTTTTTATATCCGATGACAGGAAAGAAAGGTTCTTTCCCACTGAAAATTGATGAGGGGTTAGGCCCTTTGAAATTTTTCCTTTACAGGTCCCACAGGTAATTAAACCCAAAAAAGTGGATGCCCTCGGGGATGTTAGCCCAATCCCCATCTTTTTCCTGCCGTTGATTGGCAGGGCCCTCTCTGTACCCAGCTGGAAAGTTTGGACAGGTTCCCCCACTGCTTAAGAAATCAATCCCCATGTAAGTAAAATTCCCTAAAAATGTGGGGGTTTTATCACAACAGTAAAAAACCTAGAAGAAAGCCCTGAAAGGGCAAGTTTATTATTGGTCAAAAAAGCTTTCCACCAATAAATCCCTTTTAAAAAAAAATTTTGGGAGTTTGGGGGGGGGGTTTTTTTTTTTTTTAAACCCCCCCCCCCCCGGGGGGGGGGGAAAAAGGAGGGGAAGGGGAAAGGGGGAAATTCCCCCCAAAAAAGGGGGGGGGGGTTTTTTTGGGGGGGGGGAAAAAAGGGGGGGCCTTCCCCCCCCTTTCCCCAAAAAAAAAATTAAATTTTTGGGGGGGGAAAAAAAAAAGGGGGGGAGCCTTTACGTACCCCCTTTTTAAAAAAAAAATTTTGGGGGGGGGAAAAAAAAAAAGGGGGGGGGTTCCCCCCTTTTTTGGGGAAAAAACTTTGGGTTTTAAAAAAAAAACCCCCCCCCTTTTTTTTTAAAATTTCCCCTAAATTTTGAAAATTTTTTAAAAAACCCCAAAAAATTTTTTTTTCCCCCCCCCCCCCTTTTTGTTTTTGGGGGGGGGAAAAAAAAAAAATTTTTCCCCCTTTAAAAAAAAAAAAAATTTTTCCCCCAAACCGGTTTTTTTAAAACCCCCCGGGGGGGAAAAACCCCCCCCCCCCCGGGGGCCCCAAAAAAAAAGGGGGTTTTTGGGGGTTTTTAAAAGGGGAAAAGGGGGGACCGGGAAAAAGGGAAAATTTTTTTTAACCCCTTTTTTTTTTTTTTCAAATAAAAAAGGGAAAAAAAATTTAAAAAATTTAAAAGGGGGGGTTAAAAAATTTTTAAAAAAAAAACCCCCTTCCAAAAAAAATTTTGGGGTTTTTTTTTTGGTGTCCCAAACGGGGGGGGGTTTTTTTTTCCCCCCCCACCCAAAGGGGTAAAATTTTTTCCCCTTTTTTGCCCTTTTTCCCGGGGGGGGGAAAAAAGGCGGGGAGCTTGACGTACCCTCCCTTTAACAAGTTGCCAGCAATGAAACTATCACTTTCGGGGTGGGGGAAAAAAAGGCCGGAGCTTGACGTACCCTACCTTTAACAGTAGCTGGCAATGAAACTATCACTTTCGGGGAGGGAAAAAAGGCGGGAATAGGGGAGCTTGACTTTACCTACCTTAACAAGTAGCCGGTAATGAAACTATTGTTACTATATACTCCTCTCAACTCCTATTCTATTGAACTTTTTCCCTCACACTCCCCCATACCAAGACTTATAGTCAAGGGTATAAGAAGAATAGGCGAGGAAAAAGTTCTAATACAGTGGACCCCCACATACTGTACGCATCGCATAACATTCAATCCGCATACCGCTCGCTTTTTTTGCAAAAATTTTGCCTCACCTACCGCTCAAAAACCCGCTCACCGCTCTTCGTCCGAGACGGTCCAATGTGCGCCCTTAGCCAGCCTCACATGTGCTGCCGGTGGCATTGTTTACCAGCCAGCCTCGCGGTAACATCCAAGCGTACAATCGGAAACATTTCGTATTATTACAGTGTTTTTGGTGATTTTATCTGCAAAATAAGTGACCATGGGCCCCAAGAAAGCTTCTAGTGCCAACCCTGCAGCAATAAAGGTGAGAATTACTATCGAGATGAAGAAAAAGATCATTGATAAGTATGAAAGTGGAGTGCGTGTCTCGGAGGTGGCCAGGTTGTATAATAAACCCCAATCAACCATCACTACTATTGGTGGTACAGCTGCTGCTGCTGCTGTACCACCATCAGCTGCTGCTGCTGCACTGTCAGCTGCTGCTGCTGCTGTACACCATCAGCTGCTGCTGTAGTACGTCTGCTGCTGCTGTAGCATCGTCTGCTGCTGCTGTAGCACTGTCAGCTGCTGCTGTAGTACCGTCTGCTGCTGCTGTACCACCGTCAGCTGCTGCTGCTGCTGCTGCACTGTCAGCTGCTGCTGCTGCTGTACACTGTCAGCTTCTGCTGTAGTACGTCTGCTGCTGCTGTAGCATCGTCTGCTGCTACTGTAGCACTGTCAGCTGCTGCTGTAGTACCGTCTGCTGCTGCTGTACCACCGTCAGCTGCTGCTGCTGCTCCTGCATTGTCAGCTGCTGCTGCTGCTGTACCACCATCAGCTGCTGCTGTAGTACCGTCTGCTGCTGCTGTAGCATCGTCTGCTGCTGCTGTAGCACTGTCAGCTGCTGCTGCTGCTGCTGTAGCACTGTCAGCTGCTGCTGCTGCTGCTGTAGCACCGTTGTTGGTGTGGCTTATTGAGAATACCAAGAAACAATTAACCCCAGAGGATTTGCCACCCAGGATAACCCAAAAAAGTCAGTGTCATCGAAGACTGTCTAACTTGGGGTCCTTAATCTTGTCTCCCAGGATGCAACCCACACCAGTCGACTAACACCCAGGTGAACAGGAAAAAATGCCTGGAACTAGTGCTCATATTGGTGAATTTAAAGCCAGCAAAGGTTGGTTGAGAGATTTAGAATCGTAGTGGCATACACAGTGTGATAAGGCCTGTTCTGGAAGAAAATGCCAAACAGGACCTACAGTACTCAGGAGAAAAAGGCACTCACAGGACACAGTGTCTCATCAGTCATTGCTGCATCTTCAATAAAGGTAAGTGTCATTTATTCTTCATTTAGTAGAGTAGTACATGCACAATATATATTGTGCATGTACTACTCTACTATTGTGCATGTATCTTCTCTTTGTGTGTAGGAAAATGTATATTTCATGTGGTAAAATATTTTTTTTCATACTTTTGGTTGTGTCTTGCACGGATTAATTTGATTTCCATTATTTCTTATGTGGAAAATTCATTCGCATACCGATCATTTCGCATAACAATCAGCCTCTTGCACGGATTAAAGTGCTATGCGGGGGTCCCCTGTAGAGAAGTGTGTAAAGGAAAAAAATGTAGCTTGAGAAACCGGGCCTTTCCCAACCGCCGGCGTCCTTTCACTTTAAAGGTGGGGGAAAAAGCCCGGTAGAGCCGGGGGAAGTCCCTCCCTTACAAGTAGCCCGGCTGAAACTTCCTTTCCAGGGTGGGGAAAAATTTAAGCGGGGCTTGCGTACCCCTACCTTTTAAAAAAAGTACCGGGCCCCTTGAAAACTTCTTTCGGGGGGGGAAAACGGGGGGTGGGGGCTTGACTTACCCTCCTCTTGTACCCCGGTTTTTTGGTTGGTTTATTTAATTGAAAAAATTTTTAAAATTTTTCCCCTAACCCAAAAAATCTTTAAAAACTTTTCCCTTTTCCAATTTTTCCCCCATTACAAGCCTAACAAAGGTAAAGGGGGAAAAAACCCTGGGAAAATTTCTATATTGGGTTTTAAAAGGAAAGGGGGAAATTTTTTAAAATGGATGTCTACAACAGTGGAAATTTTGGAAAGGAAAAAAATGTTTTAAAAAAAAGATAAGAAAAAAAACGGAAAAGTGCTCTAGTTTGGTCCCATAAAGGGAACGGCTTTTTTTCTTTTTAAAAGATTTTGTACTTGCCCAATTTTATTTGTGGCCAGTTTCTAAAAATTTGAAATTATCTTCCCCGGGTTTGGGAAATTTTATATTTTTTGGTAAAAATTTTTTTCCCAACGGGTGCGGCAAAAATTTTTTTCCTTTTTCTAGGTAAAATTTTTCCTGAATTTTTGCAAAAAATGTTTGAAGGGAAATTTCCCTTTTGCTTTAGGAAGAGGGCCCCCCTGTGGCAAGGCTTTTGGTTGTTAAAATTTAAAAATTTAAATTGGGAGTTCCTATTAAAAATTGGGGCAAAAAGTGGAGTGAAAATGCCCCCTTTAAGGGGGCCCATTGTTTTTTTCCCTTTAAAATTTCTTAAAAAAGGTTTTTTCCCTTTTTAAATAATTTTTTCCACAAAAAAATTTTTAAAATTTTGGAGTCCCCGGGAAAAGTTTTCTTTAATCCCCTTTTAAAATTTTGGTTCTGGGGAAGGGTCCTAGGTAGTAGACCATACCAAGCCGGGTATTGGGGGACTTTTAAAAATATTTTTTAATTTCTGGAACAAGGGGGCCTTTAAAAGATCAAAAATTTATTAAATTTCCGGTAGGCTGGAAATTTCAAAAATTTCCTTAAATTTTTTAAATTGCAAAAGACCGTAAGATGGAAAGGTTGGGGTTTTTGGTGTTTATGGAAAAAAAGGGTTTTTTTTGGGGTTTTAAATTTCTAAATAAAACTTTGATCTTATTTGGGGAAGAGGTTTTCAGAGAGTTTTTAGAAAGAAATCAGTCCAAGATATCTAATTTTTGTTATCCCAAGGGAAGCATTTTTGGGCTTGGCAGTTGAGGCGTGAGCGGAACCTCCCACAAAAATTTGATTTTTTAAAGTTTTGGAATTTTTCGCCCATTTTTATGTCATTACGTAAATGTTATCAAAAAAAAACTAAAAACGTTTGGCATATTCCCCAAGACCTTTCTCATCTTTCCACTTTTAGGTACCCACAGGCGGTTCCCAAACCGAAGGGCTTTGTTTATATTGCATCGCCCTTGGTGGGGTGGGAAAAAAGCGTTTTTTATTTGGTTTTAAAAAGAAGGATCTAAACTTTTTTGATAGGGCCTGGCAATACCCAATCTTAAAAAGAAGGGGGTTTCATAAATTTGGTAGTTCGCTATCATTAAGGGCATAGGCCCCAGCTTTTCCCACAAAGTTATAGCATTAAGGCTCTAAAATTTCAATAGCAAGTTTATGAATTACCCTTCCCTTCTTAACCATGATTTCTGGTGAACAAAATATGAAGTTTACTGAAGGTTAAATTGATCTTTATTTTTTAAAAAAATTTTGGTCTACCTCCGGTAAAAATGCATCCCAAAGGGGGAACGGGAAAATGGGGTTAAAATTTTTCGTTTGATTGGATAGTTCCTCACAAGGGGTTAAAATCTTAGGGAAATACCGTGGGGGAAACCCCTTTGGATATCAGTAAAGATTTTCGGGAAAATTTTACCCCACACATTGAATTTAAGTTCGGGTCTTTTTAGGGTATCCAAAGATTTTTATTAATGTTGTTGCATCCGAAGTGGTCAAAAGTCACCAAGTCTTTGTAGTTCTTAAATCTTAGTCTAAGTTAGGGGTGTAAAATTAGCACCCCTTTTAATTCTTCAGTTTTTTGTATCAAGTTCGTGGGGAAAAACTAAGTAAAATTTTTTAAAGGCTTTTAAACCCTTTATTTCTTCGGAAAATATTTTTTAAAGGAAATTTTGAAAAGATAAAGTTTAGGTTTCCCTTGACTTTTTGGGAAATTTGTAAAATTTCCCCCAAAAAAATTTTTTAAACTTTTTTTGGCCTTTCCATGTTACAAATAATTTTTTTGGGACTTGATAGGCAAAAGCACAAAAACTTCTTCTCCAAATTTTAAAAAACCTTCTCCTCTGACTTTGGGGAATAAAAATATTTTTTGTACTGGTCCTTTGGGGACAAGCTTAGGTTTTTTTCAAAAATTTATGTCCAGAGTCTCCCTCAATTTTGGGATCAAAGGGGTAAAGGGAAAAAATTTTGGAAAGAAGACTAAACCTCAGCCCCTCACCTCCTTAGTCCATAAGTCATGAAGGATGGCAAAGGGCCCCCTTTTTTTCCCCTAGAGGAAAAAAAAAAAAAAATTCCCCCCCCAAAAAAAGGGAAAGGGAAGGCCTCCCCTTTTTTGGGGGGGTTTTTTAAAAGGGGGGAAAATTGGGCCCCCCCAACCCCAAAGGGGGGGGGGGGGGGGTTTTTTTTTTAAAATTTTTAAATTTTTTTTGGGGGGGCCCCCCCAAAAAAACCCAAAACCCCCCGGGGTTTAAAAAGGGGGGAAAACCCGGGGGGTTTTTTTTTTTTTTAAGGGGGGAAAAAAATTTTTTTAAAAAATTTTAAGCCCCCCTAATTTAAAAAAAAACCCCCCCCCCCAAAAAAAAAAGGAAAAACTTTTTAAAAAATTTTTTTGGGAAAAACCCCAAAAAAAATTTTAAAAGGGGTTTTTTCCCAAAAAAAAAAAAATTGGGAAAAAATTTTTTTTTAAAAAATTTTAAAAAAAAAGGGGGTTTTTTTTCCTTTTTTTAAAAAAGGCCCTTTTGGCCAAAAAAAATTTTTTAAAAAAATTTAAATTTTAATTTAATTTTTTTTTTAAAAAATTTTTTTTAAAAAAATTTTTTTTTTTTTTTTTTTGGGAAAAATTTTTTTTTTCCTTATTTTTTGGGAAAAAAAATTTTTGGGGAAAAAAGGGTTTTAAAAAACCCAAAAAGGGTTTAAAAAGGGGGAAAAAAGGAAAGGGGTTTTTTAAAAATTTTTTTTAAAACCTTTTTTTTCCCTTTTTTCTAACAAAACCCCAAAAAAACCCCCCCCCTTTTTTTTTTTTTTCCCCCCCTGGTTTTAAAAAAATTTTTTGATTTGGGGAATTTTTCCCGGGGGGGTTTAAAAAAAAAATTTTTAAAAAAAACCAAAAAGGGGGAAAGGCCCTTTTTAAAAAAAAAAAAAAAAATTTTTTAAGGGAAAAAAACCGGGGAAAACCCAAAAAACCGGGGAAAAAAGGGGAAACCCCCCAAATTGGGAAAATTTGGGGAAAGTTTTAAAATTGGGGGGAAAAATTTTTTAAAAAAAGGGAAAAACCCAAAAGGGGTTTTGTAAAAAAAGGTTTTAAAAAATTTTTTCCCAAATTTTTTTTTAAAGGGGTTTCCAAAACAAATTTTTTTTGGGGGAAAAAAAAAAAGGGAAAAAAAAGAATTTTTTTCCGGGGCTTGTTTTTTTTTTGGGGGTTTTTAAAAAAAGGGGCCCCTTGGGGGTTTTTTTAAAAAAATTTGGTTTTAAAAAAAAAAAAAATTTTTTGGGTTTTTTTTTTTTTGAAATTTTTAAAAATTTTTAGGAAAATTTAAAGGGGGTTTTTTTTAAATTTTAAATTTCCAAAAAATTTTTTAAAAAAAGGGGGGGCCCAATGGAAAACCCGGGGGTTTTTTTGGGGGAAAAAAAAGGGGGGGGGGGGTTTTTTTTTGGTTTTTTTTTTTAAAAAAATTTTTAAATTTGGAAAATTTTAAAATATTTTGGGAAAAAAAAGGGGGAAAAAGGGGGGGAAAGGGGAAAAGGGGAGGGGGAAAAAAAATTTTTAAAAAAAAATTTTTCCCCCCGGAAGGGAAAATTAAAGGGGGGTTTTAATTTTTTTTTTTTTTTTTTTGGTTTTTTTTCTTTTTTTTGGGTTTTTTGGGTTTAAAATTTTTTAAAAAAAACCTTTTTTTTTCCCTTAATCCCTTTTTTTTTTTTTTTTCCCCCCCCAAAAACTTTTTTTTAATTTTTTTTTTTAAAACTCAAAAAATTTTTTTTTTTTTTTTCCCCCCCCAATTTAACCCCCCTTTTTTTTTTTTTTTTTTTTTTCCCCCCCTTTTTCCCCTTTTTTTTTTTTTAAAATTTTTCAAAAAAAAGGGGGCCCCCTTTTTTTTTTTTTTTTTCCCCTTTAAAAATTTGGGGGTTTTAAAAAAAAAAAAATTTTTTTTTTTTTTTTAAAATTTTGGGGGTTTAAAAAAAAAAACCAAAAGGGGAAAAAAAAAGGGGGGAAAAAAAAAAAATTTTTTTTTTCCCCAAAAAAAAAAAAAGGGGGGGAAAAAAAAAAAAATTTTTTAAAAAAAAAATTTTTGGGTTTTTTAAAAATTTTTTAAAATTTTTCCCAAAAAAACCCCCCAAAAAAAAAAACCAAATTTTTAAATTTTTAAAAAAAAAAAAAAGGGTTTGGGGGGGGGAAAAAAAAAAAAAAAAAAAGGCCCCGGGGGGTTTTTTTTGGTTTTTGGTTTAAATTTTTTAAAAAAAAAAAATTTTTTTTTTTTCCCCAAAAAGGGTTTTAAAAGGGGGGGTTTAAGGGTTTTAATTTTTTGGGGGGTTGGAAAATTTTTCCCCCAAGGGGTTTTTTTTTTTTGGGTTTTGGGGGAAAAGGGGCCCCCGGGGGTTTAAAAAAAAAAAACCCCCCTTTTTTTTAAAAAAAAAAAAATTTTTAAAAAAATTTTTTTTAAAAAAAAATTTAAAAATTTTTTTTTTTTTTAAAACCCTTTTTTAAAAAAAAAAAAAAATTTTTTAAAAAAGGGGTTTTAAAAAAGGGGGGTTTGGGGGGTTTGGGGGTTTTAAAAAATTTTTTAAAAAAAGGGGGGGGGGGGAAAAAAAACCCCCCCCAAAAATTTTGGGGTTTTTGGGAAAAAAAAATTTTTTGGGGGGGGGGTTAATTAAAAACCGGGCCCAAAAAAAAGGAAAAAAAAAATTGGGGGTTTTTTTTTAAACCCCTCCCAAAACCCCCCCCCCCCCAAAAAAAAATTTTTCCCCTTTTGGGGAAAAATTTTTTTGGGGGGTTTTTTTTTTTAAAAAAAATTTTGAAAAAAAGGGTTGGAAAAAATTTGGGGGGTTTTTAACCCCAAAAAAAAAAAAAATTCCAAAAAAAGGGGGGTTTTTTTAAAAGGGGGAACCCCCCCCCCCCGGGGGGGGGGGGAAAAAAGGGGGGGGGGGGAAAATTTTACCCCCCTTTTTTTCCCCAAAAAAAAAAATTTTTTTTGGGGGGGGGGGGTTTTTTTTTTAAAAAAAAAAAAAAATTTGGGGGGAAAAAAAAAGGGGGGAAAAAAAGGGGGGAAAAAAAATTTTGGGGGGGGAAAAAAAGGGGGGGGGTTTTTTTTTTCCCCCCAAAAAAAACCCCCAAAAAAAAAAAAAGGGGGGGAAAAAAAAAAATTTTTTAAAAAAAAAAAAAGGGTTTTTAATTTTTCCCCCCCCTTTTTTTTTTTTCCCCCCAAAATTTTAAAAAAAGGGGGAAAAAAGGGGGGAAAAAGGGGGAAAATTGGGGTTTAAAAATTTTTTTTATTTTTTTGGGGGCCCGGGTTTTTTTTAAGGGAAAATTTAAAACCCCTTTTTTAAAAAAACCCCCTTTTTTTTTTGGGGTTTTTTTTTAAAAATTTTTGGTTTAAAGGGGTTTTTCCCTTTTTTTAAACCCCCAAAAAAAAAAAAAAAGGGGGTTTTTTCCCCCCCCCCCTTTTTTTTGGGTTTTTTTGCCAAGGGGGTTTTTTTGGGAAAAAAAAGGGGGGGGGGGGGAGCCCGGGGCCCCTTAAACCTTTTTCCCTTTTTTTTTAAAAAAAAAAATTTTTTTAAAAAAAAAATTTTTCCAAAAAAAATTTTTTTTTTTAAAAAATTTCCTTTTTTTTAAAAAAAAAATTTTTTTTAAAAAAAGGTTTCCAAAACCAAAAGGGGGGGTTTTTCCTCCTAAAAATTTTTTTAAAAAAAAAATTTTTTGGGTTTTTTTTTTTTTAAAAAAATTTTTTTTTTTCCCCCAAAATTTTAAAAAACCCCCCAAAAAATTTTTTTTCCCCCCCCCCCCCCCCCCCCCCCCCGGGGGGGGAAAAAAAAATTTTAAAAGGGGGGTTTTCCCCCAAAAAATGGTTTTTTTTTTAAAAAAAAATTTTTTTTTTAAAAGGGGGTTTCCCTTTTAAATTTCCCCCTTTTTTGGGGGAAAATTTTTTTCTAATTTTTTGGGGGGGGGGTTTTTTTTTTGGGGGGTTTTTTTTCTTTTTAATTTTCCCCTTTTTTTTCTTGGGGTTTTTTTTTTTTTTTTTTTTCCCCAAAAAATTTTGGGTTTTTTTTTTTTAAAAAATTTTCCCCTTTTTTTTTTTCCCCTTTTTAACCCTTTTTTTGGGCCTTTTTCCCCCCCTTTTTTTTTTTTTTTAAAATTTTTTCCCCCCCTTTTTTTCCCCCCCTTTAACTGGGGTTTTTTTTTTTTTTTTTAAAATTTTAATTTTTTCCAAAAAGGGTTTTTTTTTTTAAAAAATTTTAAATTTAAAAAAAATTTTTTTTTCAAATTTTTTCTTTGGGGAAAAAAAGGGGGGGGAAAAAAGGGGAAAAAAACCCCCTTTTTTTTCCCTTTTTAAAAAAAGGGGTTTTACCCAATTAAAAATTTTTTTTTAAAAAAGGGGGAAAAAGGGAAAAAAAAAATTTTTTAAAAAATTTTAAAAAAAAGGGGTTTTTTGGTTTTTTGAATTTTAAAAATTTTAAAAAAATTTTTTTCTTTAAAAAATTTTTTTTTAAAAAAATTTTAATTTTAAAAAACAAAAAAAAATTTTTTTTTTTAAAAACCCCCCTTTCAAAAAAATTTTTTTCCCCCAAAATTTTTTTTTTTTCCGGGTTTTAAATTTCCCCGGGGGGGGAAAAAAAAAGGGAAGGGGTTAAAACCCCCCCAAAAATTTTTTTAAAAAAGGGGCCCGGCCCGGGCCCCCAAAAAAAAGGGAAAAAAAATGGGGGCCCCCCCCAAAAAAAAAAAAAAAAAAAAAAATTTTTTTTAAAAAATTTAAATTTAAAAAAAAAAAAAAAAAATTAAAAAAACCCAAAAAAGGGGGGAAAAAAAAAAAAATTAAAAAAATTTTAAAAGGGAAAAAATTGGGGGGTTTTTTTTTAAGGGTTTTTTTTCCCAAAAAAAGGGGGGTTTTTTTTTTAAAAAAGGGGGGGGAAAAAAAAAACCCCTTTTTAAAAAAAAAGGGGGTTTTTTTTTTTCCCCCCAAAAAGGGGGGCCCCCTTTCAAAACCCTTAAAATTTTAAAAGGGAATTTTGGGGAAATTTTGGCCCCCCTTTTTTTTTTTTTTGGGGGGGGTTTCCCCCCCCCCCAAGGAAAAAAGAAAGGCCCCCTTTTTTAAAAAATTTTAAAAAAAAAAAAAATTTTTTCCCCAAACCGGCCAAAAAAAACCCCAAAAAATTTGGCCAAAAAAACCCCCCCCCCCAAAAAAAATTTTTTTTCCCCCAAAAAACCCCCCAAAAAAAATTAAAAAATTTTTTTTTTAAAACCCCCCAAATTTGGGGGGGGGAAAAAAAAAAAAAAATTTTTTTCCCCCCAAAAAAATTTTCCAAAATTTTTTGGGGGGAAAAATTAAGGCCCGGGGGGCCCCCCCCAAAAAAAACCCCAAAAAAACCCCTTTTTTTGGGGGGAAAAAGGGGGGGTTTTTTCCCCAATTAAAAAGGAAAAAAATTTTAAAAAATTTTAAAAAGTTTTTTTTTTAAAGGGGTTTTTAAAAAAACCCCCCCCCCCCCTTTTGGGCCCCCCTTTTTCCCGGTTTTTTTTTCCCCCTTTTTTTTAAAATTTTTTTTTAAATTTTTTTTCCCTTTTTACCCTTTTTTTTTTTTTTTCCCCCCCCCCAAAAATTTTTTCCCCAAACTTTTAAAAAAAAAAATTTTTTTTTTTAAAAAAACCCCCCCCCAAAAACCCCCTTTCCCAAAAAATTTTTTTTCCCCCCCCCCAAAAAAAAAAAAAACCCCCTTTTTTTAAATTTTTTTTTCCGGGGGGTTTTTTTTTTCCCCCCCCTTAACCCCCAAAAAAAAAAAAAATTTTTTTTAAAAAAAAAAACCCCAAAAATTTTAAAGCCTTTTTTAAACCCCCTTTTACCCTTTTTTTTAAAAGTGTACCGAAAATAACATTCCTAACCTGGTAGCCCAGGTGTCAGCAGGCCATTCACAGAGGCTAGCGGTATTTTCAAACCTGATAATGTATGAAGTTATGTCTTCCCCCTCTGTGAAGGGAGGTAAATTAGGTGTTGGAATATGTGCACTAGCTGCATGATGTTCAATTACTCCTTCCTCTAATTGTTGTTGTGTAAGAGTTAACTTTCTATTCTCTAATTCAAGGCGAGATTTTTCGAGCTCACGATCCTTTTCTCTCTCTATTAACTCAAGTTCTTACTTTTCTCATTCTGCTTTTTCCTCAGTTTAGCTTTTTCCTCATTCTCTAGCTTTTTCCTCAACTTCTCTATCCTTTGCTCTTTCCTCAAGTTCTCTTAATTTAACTTGTTCTTCACGTACTCTAGCTCTCTCCTTACGATCAAGTCTATCACGCTCCTTTTTGTCTTCTCTCTCTCTTTCTAACTGTCTTTCTTGGATTTCTCTCTCAATTCTCTCTCTCTCCTTTTCTCTTCTCTTTCGATTCTCTCTCTCTCCTTTTCTTCTTCTCTTTCCCTTTCTAACTGTCTTTCTTCTCTCTCAATTCTCTCTCTTTCAAGTCTATCCTGGATCTTAGCACTAATGAAAGATTCTAAATTTTTTCCTGTTATTCCTAACTTACTTCCAGCATTCATCCAAAACTGGTATTCATCCATACTTGCAAGAATAACTTAAACTATCAGGGGAAATGAAATGGGTATTAAAGAAAACAGAGGGTTCAATTCCTGCTCTGCTCAAACTGTAAATAAACCAGAGGGCTCGATCCCTACTTCAATTAAACAATATGTATTAATTAAAACGAAGGGTTCTATGCCAGCTCCGAGCAAACAGTAAGTAGAATGGGGTCACTTGACCATCCAATCTTCTCACCAACAAATCAAGAGTGTCCTATGACAGTTCCCTTGATATAATAAAGAGCTCAATGAAACAAATTGTCACTGGAAAATCTCAGGTCCCTAGAGCCTAATCCTCCAAAGTGTTTCAAGCTCACACAAAAATAGATAGCAGAATTAACTAGTATTCCTGCCTTGACTTGACTTACAATAAATTGAGACTAACAATCACCAAATCTTTTAAATACCTGTACTGTAGTCCTACCATAGAGAATGATTACTCATGGCTGGTGGTAACCATCTGTGGTATGCGGCGTTGAAGTTCCAATGGTAGATTCGAGATGGAGTTGAATCTTGATTCAGTCGAGTTGATCCTGGCAGGGTCGCCACTTGTGAAGGCTTACTCAGCCCTGTAACAACTTCAGACAGTATTACCAAGGCTGGCTCCTCCTCAGGAAAATTAGTGAATAGAAAAAGAAATAATAACAGACAAACATAAACACTTTATTATATAGAAAATATAAAACACTTAAATATGAAATATTAACCCTACATTAAAGAAAATGAAAAATGAAAAATATAAATGATAACTGAATTCAACGCTAATATATATAGGGGTGTCTGGTGTTGGTGACACTGAGTGTTGTTGAAATCGTAGCAGTTGCTGATGATAGGGGGGGGTCTCAGGTTTTGGTTACAACCCACTGGTTCGTTCTTCAAATTATAGCCTTGAGTATTATATCCCGATGACAGGAAAGCAGGTTCTTTACCACTGCAATGATGAGGGGTTACGTCCTGCAATTTCATACAGGTGCACAGGTAATTAAATCCAAAAAGTGGAAGTCTCAGGATGTTAGTCCATCTCCATCAGTTCTGCTCGTTGATTGGCAGGTGACCCTCTCTATCATCCAAGCTGAAAAGATAGACAGGTTACCCACTGCTTAAGAAATCAATCTCCATGATAAGTACAATACCTAAAAGATGTGGTGATTATCACAACAGTCAACCTAGAGCAAGACTGAAAGGACTAAGTTTATCATTGGTCAAAAGTGAAGCTTTCCACCAATAAATCCACTAGTATACAAGGCAGGAATGTACTTACAGTAGTGCTGGGAGCTGTGAGTCTAGTGATTACTGTTTGGACCAGAGCCCCACACGTCACCTTTCGGGGGGGGGGGGGAAGAAGGAGGGGAAGGGATAGCGGGAGCTAGATTGACCCTACCTTAACAAGCACCTGGCAGTCAAACTATCACTTTCGGAGTGGGGGAAAAAAGGCCCGAGGTTGACGTACCCTACCTTAACAAGTAGCCGGCAATGAAACTATCACTTTCAGGGAGGGGAAAAGAGGTGGGAGCTTGACGTACCCTACCTTAACAAGTAGCCGACAATGAAACTATTGTTACTATGTACTCCCTCTCTACTCCTATCTATTGAACTTTTCCCTCACAATGTGTTTCACTGTAAACACCTGGTCCACACACCCCCTACCTTTCCCAAAGCCTCCTTGTTCATCTGCTATCCTATTCTCTGTCTTACACTTAATTCTTTCAATAATAACTCTACCATACACTTTACCAGGTATACTCAACAGACTTATTACCCTATAATTTTTGCACTCTCTTTTGTCCCCTTTGCCTTTATACAGATGAACTATGCACAGTATCATCAGCAAAAAGTAACTGTGTCAATTCCCATTTTGAATTTGATTCCCCATAATTTAATCCCACCCCTCTCCCAAGCACCCTAGCTTTTACTTCTTTTGCACCCCATCTATAAACATATTAAACAACCATGGTGACATTACACATCCCTGTCTAAGACCTACTTTTACCGGGAAGTATTCTCCCTCTCTTTTGCACACCCTAACCTGAGCCTCACTATCCTCATAAAAGCTCTTAACAGCATTTAGTAACTTACCACCTATTCCATATACTTGCAACATCTGCCACATTGCTCCTCTATCCACTCTATCATATGCATCTTTTAAATCCATAAATACAATAAAAACTTCCCAACCTTTATCTAAATACTGTTCACATATATGCTTCAATGTAAACACTTGATCTACACATCCCCTACCCACTCTGAAACCTCCTTGCTCATTCGCAATCCTACATTCTGTTTTACCTCTAATTCTTTCAATAATAACCCTACTGTACACTTTTCCTGGTATACTCAGTAAACTTATTCCTCTATAATTTTTACAATCTCTTTTGTCCCCTTTCCCTTAATATAAAGTGACTATACATGCTCTCTGCCAATCCCTAGGTACCTTCCCCTCTTTCATACATTTATTAAACAAAAGTACCAACCACTCCAACACTATATTCCCCCTGCTTTTAACATTTCTGTCATGATCCCATCAGTTCCAGCTGCTTTACCCCCTTTCATTCTACGTAATGCCTCACATACCTCCCCAACACTTACATTCTGCTCTTCTTCACTCCTAAAAGATGGTATACCTCCCTGGTCACTGCATGAAATTACCGCATCCCTTTCTTCCTCAACATTTAAAAGTTCCTCAAAATATTTTCGAAATCTACCTAATGCCTCCCTCTCCCCATCTACTAACTCCCCTACTCTGTTTTTAACTGACAAATCCATACTTCCCCTAGGCTTTCTTAACTTGTTTAACTAACTTCAAAATTTTTTCTTATTTTCCTTAAAATTTCTTGACAGTGCCTCTTCCACTCTATCATCTGCTCTCCTTTTGCACTCACTCACCACTCTCTTCACCTTTCTTTTACTCTCCGTATACTACTCTGATCTTCTTATAACACTTCTGCTTTGTAAAAACCTCTCATAAGCTACCTTTTTCTCTTTTATCATACCCTTTTCTTCATCATTCCACCAATCACTCCTCTTTCCTCCTGCCCCCACCCTCCTATAACCACAAACTTCTGCCCCACATTCTAATGCTGCCTTTTTAAAACTATTCCAACCCTCTTCAACCCCCCCTCTGCTCATCTTTGCACTAGCCCACCTTTCTGCCAATAGTCGCTTATATCTCACCTGAACTTCCTCCTCTCTTAGTTTATACACTTTCACCTCCCTCTTACTTGCTGTTGCCACCTTCCTCTTTTCCCATCTACCTCTAACTCTAACTGTAGCTACAACAAAATAATGATCAGATATATCAGTTGCCCCTCTATAAACATGTACATCCTGGAGCCTACCCATCGACCTTTTATCCATCAATACATAATCTAACAAACTATGTACTTTCATTACGTGCTACATCATTCCTTGTATATTTATTTATCCTCTTTTTCATAAAATATACATTACTTGTTACCAAATCTCTTTCTACACATAGCTCAATTAAAGGCTCCCCATTTACATTTACCTTTGGCACCCCAAATTTACCTACTACTCCCTCCATAACATTTTTACCCACTTTAGCATTGAAATCCCCTACCACCATTACTCTCACACTTGATTCAAAACTCCCCACGCATTCACTCAACATTTCCCAAAATCTCTCTCTCTCCTCTACACTTCTCTCTTCTCCAGGTGCATACATGCTTACTATAACCCACTTTTCACATCCAATCTTTATTTTACTCCACATAATCCTTGAATTAATGCATTTGTAGTCCCTCTTTTTCTGCCATAGCTTATCCTTCAACATTATTGCTGCTCCTTCTTTAACCCTAACTAACAATCATCTCTTTCTTATCATTTGCACAACATCCACGCACATTCAGACTTCCCACTTTGACAATTTTCTTCTTCTTATTCTTTTTAGTAATGTTTACAGGAAAAGGGGTTACTAGTCCATTGTTCCTGGCATTTTAGTTGACTTTTGCAACATGCATGGCTTACGGAGGAAAGATTCTTATTCCACTTTCTCATGGATATAAAAGGAAAAGTAATAAGACCAAGAACTTTTAAGATAAAATCAAAGAAAACTCAGATGAGTGTGTATAAATAAATGTGTACATGTATGTGTAGTGTGACCTAAGTGTAAGTATAAGTAGCAAGACATACCTGTAATCTTGCATTTTTATGAGACAGAAAAAAGACACCAGCAATCCTACCATCATGAAAAACAATTACAGGCTTACTTGCTTGGCAGGACGGTAGTACCTCCCTGGGTGGTTGCTGTCTACCAACCTACTAACCTCAGTTGTAGAACTTAATTTGTTCCAGATGTCGGTTCAACAACCAAACCAATTTTTCACATAAAAAATAGAGAATTAATCTATTCCAGACCAAAAATGTCAGTATTATAATTTATTAATAATAATGCTGTATACTAACTACTATATAAAACAATGACTCAAGAAATCGTAATGACACGATTGCAAATAAACCATACCCCGGCCGGGATTGAACCCGCGGTCATAGAGTCTCAAAACTCCAGCCCATCGCGTTAGCCACTAGACCAGCTAGCCACAATAGATTCATCCAACTAGGTATATTTCTACACCATAGGAAAGTTAGCACAGGCACCTCTGTGACCACAAATGCAAGTTTTTACAGACGAATCTCCAGCTAGCGTGGCCGTGACGAACTCTAGCTCAAGTCCCTTCACTGCCGTCAACATGACTCAAGTGAAGGGACTTGAGCTAGAGTTCGTCACGGCCACGCTAGCTGGAGATTCGTCTGTAAAAACTTGCATTTGTGGTCACAGAGGTGCCTGTGCTAACTTTCCTATGGTGTAGAAATATACCTAGTTGGATGAATCTTATTGTGGCTAGCTGGTCTAGTGGCTAACGCGACGGTCTGGAGTTTTGAGACTCTATGACCGCGGGTTCAATCCCGGCCGGGGGTATGGTTTGTATAAAACAATGTATAAAATTATACAGTACATGGAAACTGTAAAAATTGAATACTAAATGAAAATCTAACTGAATTACTGTACAGTAAATGAAAATTTAACTGAAATACTTTGCAGTAAGTGAAAATTTAACTGCCTCTTACCTGTCAATGGAGAGCTAATGGCAAAATTCTAGCGGCTTCAAATCTTGAGGGAGAAAGCTGGTAGGCCTACATATGAGAGAATGGGTCTGCATGGTTAGTGTGCACAGTATAATAAAAAATCCTGCAGCACGCAGTGCATAATGAGAAAAAACTCTGACCATGTTTTTGGTTTATAACCGAATTTGCGGTGTATTTTTATATGGTATTTATGGTTGTATTCTCATTTTCTTGGTCTCAGTTGATAGAATGAAAGATATATTGCAGAATTACAGATGATTTTCATTGATTTAAAGACTAAAAGCAGCTTGAAATTGAGCCCAAAGTAGCAGAAATATTTGATTATTGCTAATGTTCATGAATAAACAAATCTTGTCACATGTCCAATACACATCAACTGGTGGGTCTAATATGCATTCACAAATGTGCTGATATTATTTATACAATTATTACAATTATGCATTAATTTTAATAACAGTAAATCTTTTATTTTTTGTGTCAATAGAAATTCAAAATGAAAAGCAAGTATAATATAACAGGTGCCTGGAGACTTGACTAATGAACAGATACAATGTTATTTTAGTGTCAGGAATGTCTACATTGTTTATGCTGGAGCTTATTTTGAAATTGGCCTTTCTTGAATTTTGTGTGAAATTGGCCAAATTAGTAATTTCAGATCACTTTCTTGGGTAGTTTGAAATAAGTAAATGGGCAGTTTCTTGTACCCATTCGATAGAATAAAAGGAGTTCTAGCAAAATAGCTATGAGTTTGATTGACTGGAACAATGGAATTGGCCCAAAATAGGGCTCAAAGTTGGTGAAATTGCCGATCCGTAAATGTTGCTGAGACTGCTAACTTCGCTATAGCGTAATTCTGTAAGTTTTCCATTAAAGTTCATACTTTTGGTTTCATTACCTTTACAAGATACATAGCAAGAGTTCAAGAGATGTTTACTGCACCCGTGTTAGTTACTGTACTGACTGAAACCCACTCTGTGGACTCTGGTGATTACGTGATCCAAGCATTGTTGGCTGACAACCAAGACCACGTATGAAAACAACAACCGAATTCCTTGTTCGAAAACTGATTTGTTTGACAGCTAGTCCGTTCGACAGCTGAGGTTCCACTGTATTTCAAAATTCTCGTCTCTATTCACCACAAGTGCCATTTACGGCCACGTACTCCCCTATTAATCCATTTAAATCGAGTCTCACTAAATTGTAAAACCACAATTGTAAACAAACCGGGAACAGGTGGGGTTTGAGCTCATAACTCACTACCCATGGATTCAAAATCCACCCGTTCTGTGGTTTAACAAATCTAGTGCTTACTATATTCAGGCTGAGAACAGTAGAATTATTCAGATTTCAATGTGTAAAATATTTATCATTATGTTACACTTCAATTTTCAGATGTAGGTGTTCCTATAGGGGTCTGTGACTCCATGGAAGTGGTAACACAAGCTCTTATGACTGATGATCTTTCTTGTGGACTCCAGGAAGCTCTGAAGGCTTTACACAAGTAATTTATTTATAATAGTTTTTTAGTTGACTATTTTTAAGTCAGATTCACTTCCTGCACAAACGTGTCTTATCGTAGGACAATAAGAATCACTTGGTTGAATCTTGTTGCTCAGTGATGATGTAGACTGTGCAAGAGAAGGAGAGAAACTATCATCTATACATGCTCCCTCAGGACCTCTTTAAGCTTAATGTCCAATTGTGGTTGAGCTAAAATGGATGAGACAGGTTTTATTTTCTTAGCTTTCTCTGAAGACTGCTAAAAACTCGCTTTCTTTAGCTGCTTTTTACAGATTTGCAGACACGTGGTACAATTCTAATCTGCCTAGGTACACCATCACCATCTGCCTTTAGAGAGTTCTTGCACTGCACTTACCAACTCCAACAATGAATCCTTTCCTAGATATTGCTTTACTTGTACTTCAGTAACATATCAAACCAGAGATTTATTTCCTACACACCATTCTCTCAAACTGGGCTATGGGGGCATTGACCCCCAAAACCCTCTTCAGTCATCTCCAGGTGTACACAAATGTGCACATACATTCAGTGGCCACTGTTAGGTACACCCTTCTAGTACTGGGTAAGGCCCACTTTCCCCCCCCCCAGAATTCTTCATGGCATGGATTCAGCAGGGTGCTGGAAACATACCTTAGATTCTTGTCTATGTTGACATAATGGCATTGTGCAGTTATTGTGGATTTGGCGGCTGGAAATTCATGCTTCTAAACTCTCATTCTACCACATCCAAATGTGTATACCAAATGCTGACCTTTCCTTCTGCATGTTGCAGCAGAAATTGTGATTTCATCAGACCAGGTGGTGTTTTTCCAATCTTCAGCTGTCCATTTTTGGTGAGCCTTTGCCTACTGTAGCCTCAGTTTCCTGTTTTTAGCTGACAGGAGTAGAACCCAGTGTGGACTTCTTCTGCTGCTGTAGCCCATCCACTTCAAGTTCAATGTGTTTTGTGTTCAGAGATGTTTTACATACACGGAATGCATTGTTATTTTTAAATTACTGTTGCCTTTGTTAGCTTGAACTAGTTTGGCCATTCTCCTCTGACCTCTCATTAGCAATGCATTTTTACTCACAGAACTACTGCTCACTTGGTGTTTTTTTTACATCATTCTCTGTTAGAGGTACTCTGGCACCAACATTTATTCCAGTCACTTGTCACATTTCTTCCCGAATCCAAATGGTTTGAATAACTGAACCTCTTGACCATGTTTGCATGCTTTTAGGCATAGAGGTGCTGCCATGTGATTAGCTGATTGATCAATCATGTCTGCATGCTATCAGTAATGGTGCTGTTGCCACATGATTGGCTACTTGCATTAACAAGCAGGTGTACCTATATGAAGTGGGAACAAGTATACCTAAAAAGTGACCACCAAGTGTAGTTGCACATGTTGAAGAAACTGTTTAACAAAACACATTCAGCCAAAATTTGAAGATGCAGCAATGGTGTTGTCTGCACTTGTAAAAACATATGGACAAGTTAAACAAAAATTAAAAACTGAAATGGTTACCAGTGTTGAAAGATGTTTTTCAAAGAAAAGAAGATAAGAGATGTAACATACATAAGATTATATATATAAAAAAAAAAAGAAACGTCATAGTTCCATGAAACAGGAAGAATATTGAAGATGTTTTTTCAGATTTTTATTAAAAAAAAAAAAAGATTTTTTGGGGGAAACCCTGTTGTATTGATTGTATTTTGGGAACAATTCTTCTGCCCTCTATTCACTACATACTGCCTTCACCATTATTTTACCAGTGTTTCTGCCTTCATTTTCCCTTTAATTTGCAGTGAATAAAAGCATCATTATTTGCCAGTTTCTGTTGTAAATTTGCATCCTTGTTGTGTGTAAACCTTTGTCATCATTAACAGTATAAGACTTGATAATTGAACATTGTATAACATTACTTTGACACCATTTTTTTCCTTCTGTAACAGTCACTAGGTTCTTCTGTGCTTGTTAGCAAATAACTGTGATGAACTTGGCTACTCAAAACTTGAGGCTCTGCATCAGATCAAGCTCCTGAAAGTTGACTCTCACAAGAAGTTAGGAATGGGTTGATGATGCAGGATTAGCCCTGAAGAGGAAGGACTTGCAAGATCATAAGCTGCTTATGCCTGCCTTGCCTGTAAGTTCTGGCTGTTCGTGCAAGGCTTTTTTTTTCACTGCCACCTGTCCTATAAATTCAAATTTCTCAATGTAATTTTTATTTTAGATATTACATTATTGCAACCAGTTATCAGTCCTCATTGTACTGTATATGTTAATGCAAATCACAGTGCTAGAAAACGTGACTTTATAACCCTTGAAACATGAAAATTGCTTCCTTTGGAATAGTAAAAAATATGGACAGCAACAAACTCAATCTTTGTTGTTAGGCAGTGGCTGGGACACTAGCCTCTAAGTTGTCCGCTTAGTTCCTTGTTCTTTACACTTGTGAGGAGATGTCAGGAAGTGACATTACAGATGAGAACAGGCTACTATTTGTTTTACTATGTATGGGGTCTTGCATTACATTATCTTATTGCATTATCAAAGAATTTTAGTTCAAATACTTTGTGTGTAATATAATTGTCTTATGTGTTTAAGTATACATTGTGATTTTGTGATTCTGAAGACAGTTGTCTTGGCAAGAAGCAAGTGATTGATTTATTCATTAATATTCTTGAATAGCTGAGATCTATAAACTGTAATCCCTTTTCTGAACACAAGAGTAGTGCTCTGTGGTAGGCCTACTGGTTATGCTACCAGGAAGCTCCTGCCTATAATTGTTAATTCCAATTTTCTACAACTACTGACAGACCAGTTATTAATTCTGATATAAAAATAAGCACTAATGGAAAAGCATTAGTGGGCACTATAGTAAGCCTACTGTCCCATGCTTGGCAGAACCATCTCACACAACCATTCACACTTGTGCATCTGGCAGATCCATCTCATACATCAATTCACACTCGTGCATCTGTCAAAACTATAGTTTGTTACTTTTGTCTACAATACTCTTGCCAAAATTAAACAATCTAATTTGAATCCATTGCTTGAGCATTAGTTAATAGGTGCTATAGTACTCCTGTATTCTTATTAGATTGAAATACTGTACGTATTTTTTTACTGTTCCTAACCTTGACATAGTGACTCACACATTACCTTACACATTTGCTAGGCTCAACTTAATCAGAGAACATTAGACTTAGAGACTTTCATTTTTGCATGTACCATCATAATACCATCTCCCAATACAGCACTTTAATTCTCAAATATTTTTTCTATTGTCAAACATTCGTGACCGACATGTACACAGTCAAGCTTTAGTAAATTATAAACAGTACATAAAAATATGAACCATTTCTATTTTAGGACTGATAGAGAGACCCAGGCTTATGATAGTCAGTATTTCAGCTTTAAGGTCAGTAAACTTGCTTAAGAATTTTTGATATAAATTCATTTTTGTTTGGTTACATATAGTGATGAAATAATCTACAGAAAGACCCATGTTGTTGGTTTAATGAGTCTGAATTGTTGCTTACTGCTTTTGTTTAAAAGGACAGTGTTTTATGTCATCTTAAGTTGTGTCTTGTTTCCTCAGGTGTGCAGTGACAGTGCAAAAGTTCACCAAGTTCAGTGATAAATCAGAACTGTTGGATCTTGTTTTGCTTTTAAGTAGTTATATCTTCACATTGATATAAGATAAAAAATAAAGATTGAAATTTAAAATACTTGGTTTTCAATGTTTTTCATCTAGGATAAAGATAAAAATAAAACAACGGAAATAAAATTAAGCATTAGTCTGTTATGATTTAAATTATTATCTATAGAATGGTATATGCCAAGTGATACATCTAATGTCGAGACAAAATAAAAGTGAGCATCCAGTTCCTGTGATGAAGGAATTAGTATAGAGCAGTGATGAAAATAATGCAAATGCAGTAAATTCTCAACATGAGACCTGGAACAAAATCCCCTGGGTCAAGCCATTTAGAAACAGACCAAGTCAGTTGATTACAGAACTGTCTAGGAGAGTGCAACGGGAGTGAACTAGCAGCAGCAGCAACACTCATAGCAAGGGGCATTCTTGAGCTTTCCCAGCACTCAGACGTTATATCTGAAGCTGGGTGTGCCTCCACAAGGATCCTGTAGTGCTTGCTGCCTTTACACCTTCTGACATCATCTGCTGCTATGCAGCTGCCACACCCTTCGAGCCCAGTGTGGGCAGGGTTTGTGGCAGCACAAAGTGCCTAGCTTCTCCCTCAGAGCCCTGTTGGGGGCAAGGAATGGGGCTAGGCCTGGGGACAGTTGGTCCCAGAATAAAAGGAGGTACTTGTACCTCATCCCATAGTGGACGTTGGTCTGAGACACTCCAACAAAAAGGAGCCAAGGCCATGCTGTGTGATTCTACAAAGAACTGTCCATTGTTAAAATCTGCAAAACCACCATGATGCTAATACTACCACTACATTTTTTTTTTTGATCAAGTTGGCCATCTCCCACCGAGGCAGGGTGACCCAAAAAAGAAAGAAAATCCCCAAAAAGAAAATTCTTTCATCATCATTCAACACTTTCACCACAATCACACATTATCACTGTTTTTGCGGAGGTGCTCAGAATACAACAGTTTAGAAGCATATACAGTGGACCCTCAACCAGAGATATTAATCCATTCCTGAGAGCTCATCGTTAATCGAAATAATTATTAGTCAAGTTAATTTTCCCCATAAGAAATAATGGAAATCAAATTAATCCGTGCAACACACCCCAAAGTATTTAAAAAAAAATATTTTACCACATGAAATAATAATTTTAATACACACAAACTGAAGAAGACATGCACATTTACATGACACTTTTATTGAAGATCTGGTGATGATTGATGGGATGGGAGGAGGGGAGACCATTGATCTTCTTAGTGTTTAGAAGGGGAATCCCCTTCCATTAGCACTTGAGGTAGCAAGTCTTTTTGTGGGGTTACTTCCCTTGTTCTTTTAATGCCACTAGGACCAGCTTCAGAGTCACTGGACTTCTGTCGCACAACATATCTGTCCATAGATACCTGTACCTCTCGTTCCTTTATGACTTTCCTAAAGTGGTTCACAACATTGTCAGTGTACAGATTGCCAACACAGCTTGCAGTAGCTGTGTCAGGGTGATTTTCATCAAAAAAGGTTTGCACTTCAAGCCACTTCGCACACATTTCCTTAATCTTATAAGCAGGCAACTTCTTGAATTTCCCTCTCCCCTCCTCCAAAACAGTTTCCTCAGGTCTGCCCTCTTGCTGTTCAAGATAATCTAGCAGCTCATCAGTGGTTAGTTCTTCATTGTCCTCCTCCACCAGCTCTTCCACATCCTCCCCACTAACCTGCAACCCCAAGGACTTCCCCAATGCTGCAATGGGTTCCTCAACTGGCATAGGATTCTCAGGGTTAGCCTCAAACCCTTCAAAATCCCTTTTGTCTACACATTCTGGCCACAGTTTTTTCCAAGTAGAGTTCAAGGTCCTCTTAGTCACTTCCTTACAATGTAGCCTTACCTATAATGTTTACACAATTGAGGATGGTAAAATGATCTTTCCAAAACTCTCTTAGAGTCAGTTGAGTTTCTGAGGTCACTACAAAGCACCTTTCAAACATAGCTTTTGTGTACAGTTTCTTGAAGTTGGAAATGACCTGCTGGTCCATGGGCTTCAGGAGAGGAGTGGTATTAGGAGGCGAAAACTTTGCCTTAATGAAGCTCATGTCCCTAGAAAGTTGCTCTGCCAAGTCTGAAGGATGACCAGGAGCATTGTCTAATACCAGGAGGCACTTAAGGTCTAATTTCTTATCAATTAGGTAATTTTTCACATTGGGGGCAAATGCATGGTGTAACCAGTCATAGAAAAAGTCCCTAGTGACCCATGCCTTGCTGTTTACCCTCCACAGCACACACAAATTAGCCTTGAGGACATTGTTTTTCCTGAACGCTCTGGGAGTTTCAGAGTGATACACCAATAAAGGCTTCACTTTGCAATCACCACTAGCATTGGCACACATCATAGGCTTATGTCCTGGGAGTGCCTTTTCCTCCTGAGTAATGTATGTCCTGCTTGGCATGTTCTTTCAAAACAGGCCTGTTTCTTCGCAATTAAACACTTGTTCAGGTTTCAGTCCTTCACTGTCTATGTTCTCCTTGAATTCCTGCACATATTTTTCAGCCACTTTGTGGTCCAAACTGGCAGCCTCACCATGCCTTATCACACATGAATGCCACTACGCTTCTTAAATCTCTCAAACCATCCTTTGCTGGCCTTAAATTCACTCACATCACTAGTTGCTGGCATTTTTTTAATTAAATCATCATGCAACTTCTTAGCCTTTTCACATATGATCGCTTAAGAGATGCTATCCCCTGCTATCTGTTTCTCGTTTATCCACGCCAATAAGAGTCTCTCAACATCTACCACTTGCGACCTTAGTTTCGAAAACATAGTTGCACCTTTGGCAAGAACAGCTTCTTTGATTGCCGTTTTCTTGCCCACAATAGTAGTGATGGTTGATTGGGGTTTATTATACAACCTGACCAGCTCAGAGACACGCACTCCACTTTCATACTTAGTAATGATCTCTTTCTTCATCTCCATAGTAATTCTCACCCTTTTTGCTGTAGGGTTGGCACTAGAAGCTTTCTTGGGGCCCATGGTAACTTATTTTGCAGGTGCAATCACTACAAAGGCTATGATAATATGAAATGTTCCAGTTGTATGTTTGGAAGCAACCATGGAGGCTGGCTGGCTTGTAAACACTGGCACTCATGGGACAAGTGAGGCGCACTCAGGCCTGCTAAAGTGAATGTGTCTCGTATGGAATGAATAGCGCTGGTCGGGTTTTTAAGTGCTAGTCAAGGCAAAATTTTTGCGTTAAAATGTATCTCTAGTCAGATTTATCACTAATTGATGCCATCGCTGGTTGAGGGTCCACTGTACATATAAAGATACACAACATATCCCTACGAACTGCCAACATCCCAAACCCCTCCCCTAAAGTGCAGGCATTGTACTTCCCATTTCCAGGACTCAAGTCCAACTATATGAAAATAACTGGTTTCCCTGAATCCCTTCACTAAATATTACTCTGCTCACACTCCAAGTACCATTCATCTCCTTTCACTCCTATCTAACACACTCAGGCACCCTTGCTGGAAGTCCAAGCCCCTCGCCCACAAAATCTCCTTTACCCTTTCTCTCCAACCCTTTCGAGGACGACCCCTACCCCACCTTCCTTCCCCTATAGATTTATATGCTTTCCATGTCATTCTACTTTGATCCATTCTGTCTAAATGACCAAACCACTTCAACAACCCCTCTTCTGCCCTCTGACTAATACTTTTATTAACTCCACACCTTTTCCTAATTTCCACAATCCGAATTTTCTGCATAATATTTACACCACACATTGCCCTTAGACAGGACATCTCCACTGCCTCCAACCGTCTCCTCGCTGCTGTATTTATCACCCAAGCTTCACACCCATATAAGAGAATTGGTACTACTTTACTTTCATACATTACCTTCTTTGCCTCCATAGATAAATTTTTTGACTGCATATATACCTCAATGCACCACTCACCTTTTTTCCCTCATCAATTCTAGGATTAACCTCATCCTTCATAAATCCATCCACCGACACGTCAACTCCCAAGTATCTGAAAACATTCACTTCTTCCATACTCCTCCTCCCCAATTTGATATCCAATTTTTCTTTATCTAAATAATTTGATACCCTCATCACCTTACTCTTTTCTATGTTCACTTTCAACTTTCTACCTTTACACACATTCCCAAACTCATCCACTAACCTTTGCAATTTTTCTTTAGAATCTCCCATAAGCACAGTATCATCAGCAAAAAGTAACTGTGTCAATTCCCATTTTGAATTTGATTCCCCAAAATTTAATCCCACTCCTCTTCCAAACACCCTAGCATTTACTTCCTTTACAACCCCATCTATAAATATATTAAACAACCATGGTGACATTATACATCCCTGTCTAAGACCTACTTTTACCAGGAAGTAGTCTCCCTCTCTTCTACACACCGTAACCTGAGCCTCACTATCCTCATAAAAGCTCTTAACAGCATTTAGTAACTTACCACCTATTCTATATACTTGCAACGTCTGCCACATTGCTCCTCTATCCACTCTAAATCCATAAATGCAATAAAAACTTCCCTACCTTTTTCTAAATACTGTTCACATATATGCTTCAATGTAAACACTTGATCTACACATCCCCTTCCCACTCTGAAATCTCCTTGCTCATCTGCAATCCAACATTCTGTCTTACCTCTAATTCTTTCAATTATAACCCTACTGTACACTTTTCTTGGTATACTCAGTAAACTTATTTCTCTATAATTTTTACAATCTCTTTTGTCCCCTTTCCCTTTATATGAAGGGACTATACATGCTCTCTGCCAATCCCTAGGTACCTTCCCCTCCTTCATACATTTATTAAACAAAAGTACCAACCACTCCAACACTATATTCCCCCCTGCTTTTAACATTTCTGTCATGATCCCATCAGTTCCAGCTCCTTTACTCCATTTCATTCTACGTAATGCCTCATGTACCTCCCCCACACTTACATTCTGCTCTTCTTCACTCCTAAAAGATGGTATACCTCCCTGACCAGTGCATGAAATTACCGCCTCTCTTTCTTCCTCAACATTTAAAAGTTCCTCAAAATATTTTTGCCATCTACCTAATACCTCCATCTCCCCTACTCTGTTTTTAACTGACAAATCCATGCTTTCCCTAGGCTTTCTTAACTTGTTTAACTCACTCCAAAATTTTTTCTTATTTTCATTAAAATTTCTTGACAGTGCCTCTCCCACTCTATCATCTGCTCTCTTTTTGCACTCTCTCACCACTCTCTTCACCTTTCTTTTACTCTCCATATACTCTGCTCTTCTTATAACACTTTTGCTTTGTAAAAACTCTCAAAAGCTACCTTTTTCTCTTTTATCACACCATTTACTTCATCATTCCACCAATCACTCCTCTTTCCTCTTGCCCCCACCCTCCTATAACCACAAACTTCTGCCCCACATTCTAATACTTCATTTTTAAAACTGTTCCAACCCTCTTCAACCCCCCCCCCCCTCTACTCATCTTTTGCACTAGCCCACCTTTCTGCCAATAGTCGCTTATATCTCACTCGAACTTCCTCCTTTCTTAGTTTATACACTTTCACCTCCCTCTTACTTGTTGTTGCCACCTTCCTCTTTTCCCATCTACCTCTTACTCTAACTGTAGCTACAACTAAATAATGATCCAATATATCAGTTCCCTCTATAAACATGTACATCCTGGAGCCTACCAATCAATCTTTTATCCACCAATACATAATCTAATAAACTACTTTCATTACGTGCTACATCATACCTTGTAGTTGAATGGCTCAAAGAACCGACATGTTGTTAAATTAGACACATGTGCAACTCTTGTGTATCTTTATTGAGGAAACGTTTTGCCACACAGTGGCTTCATCAGTACATACAAAGGATAAACTTGAAGAATAGGAGGAGAATGAGGTAGTCAGTCCCTCAGCCTTGAGTCGATGTGTCAGTCCATCAATCTTGAATAGAATACGGCATAGGAGATGAGAAGCAGCTTATAAACCGTATGGCAGGAGAGGTGCAGTAGTCGTAGGTGGTGCCACATTTGTCCAATGTGGAAGTAGGTCGTGCCCAAGGGTTAGGCAAGTGAAGAATTCCCAAGTATTAAGATCCCAAGAAGTTGCAGTGTCTGACAGGATTGTAGATGAATGGTTCAAAGAACCGACATGTTGTTAAATTAGATTCCCAAGAGTTACACATGTGTCTAATTTAACAACGTGTTGGTTCTTTGAACCATTCATCTACAATCCTGTCAGACACTGCAACTTCTTGGGATCTTAATACTTGGGAATTCTTCACTTGCCTAACCCTTGGGCATGACCTACTTCCACATTGGACAAATGTGGCACCACCTACGACTACTGCACCTCTCCTGCCATACGGTTTATAAGCTGCTTTTCGTCTCCTATGCTGTATTCTATTCAAGACTGATGGACTGACCACATCGACTCAAGGCTGAGGGACTGATTACCTCATTCTCCTCCTGTTCTTCAAGTTTATCCTTTGTATGGACTGATAAAGCCACTGTGTGGCAAAACGTTTCCTCAATAAAGATACCCAAGAGTTGCACATGTGTCTAATTTAACATCATACCTTGTAAGGTGATGAGGGTGTCAAATGATTTAGATAAAGAAAAATTGGATATCAAATTGGGGAGGAGGAGTATGGAAGAAGTGAATGTTTTCAGATACTTGGGAGTTGACATGTCGGCGGATGGATTTATGAAGGATGAGGTTAATCATAGAATTGATGAGGGAGAAAAGGTGAGTGGTGCGGTGAGGTATATGTGGAGTCAAAAAACGTTATCTATGGAGGCAAAGAAGGGAATGTATGAAAGTATAGTAGTACCAACACTTTTATATGGGTGTGAAGCTTGGGTGTTAAATGCAGCAGCGAGGATACAGTTGGAGGCAGTGGAGATGTCCTGTTTTAGGGCAATGTGTGGTGTAAATATTATGCAGAAAATTCGGAGTGTGGAAATTAGGAGAAGGTGTGGAGTTAATAAAAGTATTAGTCAGAGGGCAGAAGAGGGGTTGTTGAGGTGGTTTGGTCATTTAGAGAGAATGGATCAAAGTAGAATGACATGGAAAGCATATAAATCTATAGGGGAAGGAAGGCGGGGTAGGGGTCGTCCTCGAAAGGGTTGGAGAGAGGGGGTAAAGGAGGTTTTGTGGGCGAGGGGCTTGGACTTCCAGCAAGCGTGCGTGAGCGTGTTAGATAGGAGTGAATGGAGACGAATGGTACTTGGGACCTGACGATCTGTTGGAGTGTGGGCAGGGTAATATTTAGTGAAGGGATTCAGGGAAACCGGTTATTTTCATATAGTCGGACTTGAGTCCTGGAAATGGGAAGTACAATGCCTGCACTTTAAAGGAGGGGTTTGGGATATTGGCAGTTTGGAGGGATATGTTGTGTATCTTTATATGTGTATGCTTCTAAACTGTTGTATTCTGAGCACCTCTGCAAAAACAGTGATAATGTGTGGGTGTGGTGAAAGTGTTGAATGATGATGAAAGTATTTTCTTTTTGGGATTTTCTTTTTTTTTTGGGTCACCCTGCCTCGGTGGGAGACGGCCGACTTGTTGAAAAAAAAAAAAAAAAAAAAAACCTTGTATATTTATTTATCCTCTTTTTCATAAAATATGTATTACTTATTACCAAATCTCTTTCTACACTTAGCTCATTTAAAGGCTCCCCATTTACATTTACCCCTGGCTCCCCAAATTTACCTACTACTCCTTCCATAACATTTTTACCCACTTTAGCATTGAAATCCCCAACCACCATTACTCTCACACTTGATTCAAAACTCCCCACACATTCACTCAACATTTCCCAAAATCTCTCTCTCTCCTCTACACTTCTCTCTTCTCCAGGTGCATACACGCTTATTATAACCCACTTTTCACCTCCAATCTTTATTTTACTCCACATAATCCTTTAATTAATACATTTATAGTCCCTCTTTTCCTGCCATAGCTTATCCTTCAATATTATTGCTACTCTTTCTTTAGCTCTAACTCTATTTGAAACCCCTGACCTAATCCCATTTATTCCTCTCCCTTGAAACTCTCCCACCCTGTTCAGCTTTGTTTCACTTTGTGGAGGCTTACTCAGCTCTGTAACAAGTTCAGACTGTATTACCAAAGCTGGCTCCTCATCAGGAAAATTAATGAATAGAAAAAGAACAAAAACTGACAAACATAAACACTTTATTATTTAGAAAATATAAAATATAAAACACTTAAATATGAAATATTGATCCTGCATTAAAGAAAATGAAAAATGAAATATATAAATGATAACTGAATTCAACGCTAATATAAATGTATATAAAATGTGGGTGTCTGGTTTTGGTGACACTGCGTGTTGTTGAAATCGTAGCCGTTGCTGATGATGCAGGGAGGGGGGGGGGGGATCGCAGGTGTTGATGACAACCCACTGGCTCATTCTTCACAGATTTTCTAGCTTTCAATAATCCTTCCAGATGACAGGAAAGCAAGTTTTCTCCACTGCAATGATGAGGGGTTATATCCTGCTACTTGCATACACAAACAGGTAAGTGGATCAAAATTTGGGACATCTCAGAACGTTAGTCCATCTCCTTCAATTCTACTCGTTGATTGGCAGGTGACCCTCTCTGTCATCCAAGCTGGAAAGATAGACAGGTTACCCACTGCTTAAGAAATCACTCTCCATGATAAGTACAATACCTGAAAGACGTGGTGATTATTACAACAGTCAACTTAGAGCAAGAATGAAAGGACAAGTTTATTATTGGTCAAAAGTGACGCTTTCAACCAATAAATCCACTAGAATACAAGGCAGGCATGTACTTACAGTAGTGCTGGGAGCTGTGAGTCTAGTGATTACTGTTTGGACCGGAGCCCCACACGTCACCTTTCGGGGGGGGGGGAAGGAGGGGAAGGGATAGCGGGAGCTAGACTGACCCTACCTTAACAAGCAGCCGGCAATCAAACTATCTCTTTCGGGGTGGTGGGAAAAAAAGGCGGGAATAGCGGGAGCTAGACTTACCTTTCCTTAACAAGTAGCCGGCAAGCAAACTATCACTTTCGGGGAGGGGGAAAAAGGGGGGGGGGAATAGCGGAACTGGACTTACCCTACCTTAACAAGTAGCCGGCAATGAAACTATTGTTACTATATCGCTACTCCTATCTATTGAACTTTTCCCTCACACACTTAAAGCCAGGACATCCAGCTTCTTCTCATTCATAACATCCACAATCATCTCTTTTTTATCATTTGGACAACATCCATGCACATTCAGACTTCCCACTTTGACAATTTTCTTCTTATTCTTTTTAGTAATCTTTACTGGAAAAGGGGTTACAAGCTCATTGTTCCCGGCATTTTAGTTGACTTTTACAACACGCATGGCTTACAGAGGAAATATTCTTTTTCCACTTCCCAATGGATATAAAAGGAAAAGTAATAAGACCAAGAACTATTAAGATAAAATAAAAGAAAACTCAGATGAATGTGTATAAATAAATGTGTACATGTATGTGTAGTGTGACCTAAGTGTAAGAGTGTACATGTATGTGTAGTGTGACCTAAGTGTAAGAAGTAGCAAGACATACCTGTAATCTTGCATGTTTATGAGACAGACAAGACACCAGCAATCCTACCATCATGTAAAACAATTACAGGCTTTCGTTTTACACTCACTTGGCAGGACGGTAGTACGTCCCTGGGTGGTTGCTGTCTACCAACCTACTACCTATACCTCTATTATATTAGTGCCACCAGCTGTTTGATCCCAGTAGGTTTAGTCCTAGGTTTTGATTATAATAATTAGTGCCACCACCAACACTACCTGTCTTTGCAGAGGCACCATTCAGATAAGACAGTTAAGATGTCCTTCCAAATTGCCTATATCCTAACCTTTAAAGTGCAGGCATTTTACTTCCCATTTCCAGGACTCAAGTCTGGCTAACCGGTTCCCCTGAATCCCTTCACAAAATATTACCCTGCTTACACTCCAACAGCTGGTCAGTTCCCAAAAACCATTGACTTCTATCTAACTCTCATGCACACTTGCTGGAAGTCCAAGCCCCCTCGCCCACAAAACCTTCTTTACCCTTTCCCTCAAACCTTTTTGGGGACGTCCCCTACCCTGCATTCCTTCCCCAACATATTTATACACTCTCCAAGTCATTCTACTTTGTTCCATACTCTAAATGACCAAATCACCTCAATAGCCCCTCTTCAGCCTTCTGACAAATACTTTTAGTAACTCCATACCTCCTAATTTTCACACTACAAATTCTCTGAATAATATTTGCACCACACATTGCTCTTAGATTCGACATCTCCACAGCCTCCAGCTGCAGCATTTACAACCCGTGCATCACACCCATATAAGAGTGTTGGTACCACTATACTCTTGTACATTTCCTGCTTTGTCTCCCAGATACATCAATGCACCACTCACCATATTTCCTTCATCCATTCTATGGTTTACCTCATCCTTCATAAACCCATCTGCTGACATATCAGCTCCCAAATATCTGAAAACATTCAGTTCTTCCATACTCCCTCCAATGTGATATCCAATTTTTCTCTTATCTAAAGCGTTTGATACCGTCATCACCTTACTTTCTACCTTTCAACTTTCTACCTTTACACCCCCCCCCCCAAACTCGTCCAATAACCTTTGCAACTTTTCTTTAGAATCCCCCAAAAGCACAGTATCACCAGCAAAAAGTCAACTCCCATTTAGTATTTCATTCCCCATAATTTAATCCCACCCCTCTCCCCAACACCCTAGTATATACTTCTTATACAACTCCATCTATAAATATGTTAACCAACCATGGTGACATCACACATCTCTATCTAAGACCTGCTTTTACTGGAAAGTAATCTCTCTCCCTCCTACACACCCTAGCCAGAGCCTCGCTATCCTCATAAAAACTCTTTACAGCATTACTACATATTCCATATACAGTAGGGCCCCACTTATACGGCTGGTTAGGTTCCAGGCTACCGCCATAAAGCAGAAATCGCCGTAAAGTGGAACACCCTTTTTTCCCTTATAAATGCATACAAATACTAGATAACACGTTTACACTAGTATATATTAAGTTAGCAGTAGAACTAAGCATTAAAAAACAATTAAAAAGTAAAATACACATAGAGCACACTCATTACTTACCTTAAAATATTTGTAGTCTTAATCTAGGGTGAGACGAGTAGTATTTATTGTAAGAAATCAAGATGGGACAGAGTGAACAGGCAAAAGGGGGGGGGGGTTGCATGTACATTGCAGAGTCACTTGTTTGCACACAACTGCTTAATGCCTCAAATGATGTAGTGGAAGTTTTAGCAGTAAAGATCGAGAACCAAAACCTAGTCATTGTGGTAGTTTACAAGCCTCCGGATGCAACATCCCAGCAATTCCAGGAACAGCTGTTAAAAATTGACCACTGTCTGGAAAATCTTCCAGCTCCTGCACCCAACATTTTGCTCCTTGGTGTCATGTAGGGGGGGGCAATGATTAGGGGAATATGGGGGTAAGAGGAGGGAGTTAGTAGGTAGGGGACAGGCGAGGCAGTAGGAGGGATGAGTGCAGAGGTTGGTAGGTAATGTGAGGTCACTGGTGACTACATCTTCGCCTCTCATTACTCTACATTCCACTCCACACTACTCACCCTCTCACTACTTTAACTAAACATAAGTAAATGGAGAAAATAACGGGGACAGTGACTATTACTATTCTACTTAAACACAGTTTATTATTACGTCTTTGTACCATAATATATTTGGGAACAGAACATTATTGTGGTTTAGATAAATGGGGTGGTACACATAAGCAGTGAGACAGGGAACACAATCAACTTGACCAAAATGAATATAACTTACAATATAGCACAGAGGACAGTTCACTACAGGAACTAAGCCACAGGTCCCAAGACCTACACAGCACGAGTACGGCGCCAAGCCAGTACTCTGCCCAGTGCCTCCAACAGTCTCCTCCGGAGACTTCAGCAGCCTTCTCCCGAGCCCTGCACCCCAGCAGCAGCTCCGCTCGAATCTCTGCTCAGAGCTCTGCACCCAGGCCAGAGCTCTGCCCGAATCTCATGATCATGCTCTTCCTTGGGCTTTTATTGTGGTCCAAGCACCCTCCACAACCACGTGTTGCGACCTGACGCCGAGCTCTGACGCTGTTAAGAACAAAAGACCTCAGACGTGGGCGTGGCTACAGACGTCTGCCAAGGCAAGGTGTGACCATAAAATTTGGGTTTTAAATTAGGTCTCCCCAGAGACCTCACAAGCCAGCTGAACTACATCACATCCCCCTTTCTCCCCCAATTTAAAATATCTGAGAACTAGGACAATTTGTCCTAGTTATTAGACTATTTTAATCCTAATCCCTTAAATCTATTACAATACAAAGACAAAATTATACATAATACAATTATATTTCCCTCAACCTCCTCACTACCACAAGGCAGCATAATCAGTACCTCTGGCAGTTGGCCAGCATAATATTCGCTCTCGGGTTTGCAAAGCCTCCTTACCGTCATTTTCCTTAAACCTAAATATCGGGCTCCAGTGCCTTCCCTACTTCTACTAGAAATGCACTAGCCAATGCTAGTCACCCTCGCACGTTAACCATTGGGCAAACCTCTCAAGGCTTCTATGGCGTGGAAAACTGCCCCAAACGGGTTGCATTCTTTCAAGTAACTGCAACTGGACCACTTCACGACCACCAAGGTCGCATTTTCGGCACACTTCACATGCACACTACAACATCTGAAAATCGAGACAGGGCAGGCATCGCAGCTAAGACCCTCCATTATCCTATGCCACTACTAGGATTCACTGGCCTCATAAAACAAGGCGGCCATAATCACTGGACCGTTTTCAAGGTCACCTTATTCCACACAGGTAAACACTAACACTTCTGGCAAGTCAAAGTAGGCTGGGGACATCTCACATTCTTAATTGTCTCTCATGGCTGGCAGGGCATCCCCGCATACCTGTCGCACAGGTCGACCAGCAAGGCAGGACACACCTCCATGCCGCCCTTGAAAGCAGGCTGGTCCCAGCAGCTGGAGTCCATCTCCGCGGCTCACGTCCTTCCACATCTCCGAGGATGGCAACTCCTTCATAGTAGATTCTCCTGTCCTGGCACACCAGCCAGAATCCCTCACACACCCACTGCAGCATCACCGCCATCTCCTCTTGAGCTAGGCAGCATCGCAGCATCACAGCACGGCCACAGCATATCCATCATCACAGCACGGCCGTATCACAGCAGCACATAGCACGGCCGTATCACAGCAGCACACAGCACGGCCACAGCATCGCAGCACGGCTACAGCATCGCAGCACGGTCCCAGCATCACAGCACGGCCGCAGCGTCTCAACATCACAGCACGGCCGCAGCATCTCAACATCACAGCAGCACACAGCACGGCCACAGCATTGCAGCACGGCTACAGCATCTCAGCACGGCCACAGCATAGCAGCACGGCTACAGCATCTCAGCAGCATCACAGCACGGCCACAGCATATCCATCATCACAGCACGGCCGTATCACAGCAGCACATAGCACGGCCGTATCACAGCAGCACACAGCACTGCCACAGCATCGCAGCACGGCTACAGCATCGCAGCACGGTCCCAGCATCACAGCACGGCCGCAGCGTCTCAACATCACAGCACGGCCGCAGCATCTCAACATCACAGCAGCACACAGCACGGCCACAGCATTGCAGCACGGCTACAGCATCTCAGCACGGCCACAGCATAGCACGGCTACAGCATCTCAGCAGCATCACAGCAGCCGACATCAGCAGTAGCAGGCTATGGTCAGTTGCTCGAGGTGAGGTGAGGTCAGGTCACTTCAGGTCATCAACAGCAGGTGCGGTCACCCATCCCTGGCAACTGCGAGTAACTGGCGGTCCGTGGGTGATGGTCACAGAGGCTGGGTGACGCAGACAGACACCCACTACACTGGATGACAGACCAGGGCAGCAATACATCTACTGGGGCACATCAGCTGGGTGACTGGGCATATCAGCTGGGTGACTGGGCACATCAGGTGGACAGCAATTATAGGCAACTCTTCAATGGGTGACAGTTGTGGGTGAGTCTTCCAAGGTGGGCTGGGTGACTTCTCATTCCTCTGTAAATATTCAATTTCGGCCAGTAATTGCTTCCCCGAAAAGTCTCACCCAAATACTGATATTTTCCACCATTTATCTCAAACCAACAACCAACTCCACCAAATATAATATTACACCCAAACAATTACTCAGACCCACCGTCTGAAAAAAAGGTCAGTTAAGGTCACTAGGATTATAATATCACACTGATATTTACTTTAACTTTACACACACAAGAAAAAAAATGGTAGCATAACATAAGTATAACCGAGCAGTCAAAAATAAGGCACATGGGACTGGTTCCTACTATAAAAATAAGAAGAACCACCACCGCTTAGACACCATGTCATGTAGGGGGGGGGCAATGATTAGGGGAATATGGGGGTAAGAGGAGGGAGTTAGTAGGTAGGGGACAGGCGAGGCAGTAGGAGGGATGAGTGCGGAGGTTGGTAGGTAATGTGAGGTCACTGGTGACTACATCTTCACCTCTCATTACTCTACATTCCACTCCACACTACTCACCCTCTCACTACTTTAACTAAACATAAGTAAATGGAGAAAATAACGGGGACAGTGACTATTACTATTCTACTTAAACACAGTTTATTATTACGTCTTTGTACCATAATATATTTGGGAACAGAACATTATTGTGGTTTAGATAAATGGGGTGGTACACATAAGCAGTGAGACAGGGAACACAATCAACTTGACCAAAATGAATATAACTTACAATATAGCACAGAGGACAGTTCACTACAGGAACTAAGCCACAGGTCCCAAGACCTACACAGCACGAGTACGGCGCCAAGCCAGTACTCTGCCCAGTGCCTAAAACAGTCTCCTCCGGAGACTTCAGCAGCCTTCTCCCGAGCCCTGCACCCCAGCAGCAGCTCCTCTCGAAGTCTCTGCTCGGAGCTCTGCACCCCAGCAGCAGCTCCGCTCGAATCTCTGCTCAGAGCTCTGCACCCAGGCCAGAGCTCTGCCCGAATCTCATGATCATGCTCTTCCTTGGGCTTTTATGGTGGTCCAAGCACCCTCCACAACCACGTGTTGCGACCTGACGCCGAGCTCTGACGCTGTTAAGAACAAAAGACCTCAGACGTGGGCGTGGCTACAGACGTCTGCCAAGGCAAGGTGTGACCATATAATTGGTTAAATTAGGTCTCCCCAGAGACCTCACAAGCCCAGCTGAACTACATCACATGGGGGATTTCAACTTAAGGCTCCTAAAATGGAGGAATATAGCAAATATTATTGTTGCAGTAATAACACCAGGAGGCAGCTCTGATGAAAATTCACACTCACCCGAGCTTTTAAATCTCTGCACAAAATTCAGTTTAAACCAGCAAATAATAGAGCTTACTAGACTGGATAATACACTAGACCTCATCTTCACTAACAATGATGATCTGATACGAAATGTCACCATATCAAAAACAATATACTCAGATCACAACATAATTGAGGTTCAGACATGTATGCGCGGAGCCCCAGACCGACATAATGAGATTAGTCACGAGGGAGCATTCACCAAATTCAACTTCAATAACAGAAACAAAGTGGGACCAAGTAAACCAAGTCCTAACCGATATAAGCTGGGAAGATATACTAATCAACACAGACCCAAACTTATGCCTAGAACAGATTAACTTGGTGGCACTCGATGTATGCACAAGGCTTATTCCTCTAAGAAAAAGGAGGAGTAGATGTAAAATAGAAAGACAGGCGCTCCTTTTACAGGCGACGGAAAAGAATAACAGAGCGGCTAAAAGAGGTCAATATATTTGAAATGCGTAGGGAGACACTGGCATGAGAAATAGCAAGCATCGAACTTAAGCTAAAGGAATCTTATAGGAGTCAGGAATCGTGGGAAGAACTAAAAGCCATAAATGAAATCGAAAGAAACCCAAAGTATTTCTTCTATGCCAAATCAAAGTCGAGAACAACGTCCAGTATTGGGCCCCTACTTAAACAAGAGGGGTCCTACACAGATGACAGCAAGGAAATGAGTGAGCTACTCAAGTCCTAATATGACTCAGTTTTTAGCAAGCCACTAACCAGACTGAGAGTCGAAGATAAAAATGAATTTTTTATGAGAGAGCCACAGAATTTGGTTAACACAAGCCTGTCCAATGTTATCCTGATGCCAAATGACTTCAAACAGGCGATAAATGACATGCCCATGCACTCTGCCCTAGGGCCAGACTCATGGAACCCCGTGTTCATCAAGAACTTCAAGAAGCCCCTATCACGAGCCTTTACCATCCTATGGAGAGGGAGCATGGACACGGGGGTCGTCCCACAGTTACTAAAAACAACAGACATAGCCCCACTCCACAAAGGGGGCAGTAAAGCAACAGCAAAGAACTACAGACCGATAGCACTAACATCCCATATCATAAAAATCTTTGAAAGGGTCCTAAGAAGCAAGATCACCACCCATCTAGAAACCCATCAGTTACACAACCCAGGGCAACATGGGTTTAGAACAGGTCGTTCCTGTCTGTCTCAACTATTGGATCACTATGACAAAGTCCTAGATGCACTAGAAGACAAAAAGAATGCAGACGTAATATATACAGACTTTGCAAAAACCTTCGACAAGTGTGACCATGGCGTAATAGCGCACAAAATGCGTGCAAAAGGAATAACAGGAAAAGTCGGTCGATGGATCTATAATTTCCTCACTAACAGAACACAGAGAGTAGTAGTCAACAGAGTAAAGTCCTAGGCAGCTACGGTGAAAAGCTCTGTTCCACAAGGCACAGTACTCGCTCCCATCTTGTTCCTCATCCTCATATCTGACATAGACAAGGATGTCAACCACAGCACTGTGTCTTCCTTTGCAGATGACACCCGAATCTGCATGACAGTGTCTTCCATTGCAGACACTGCAAGACTCCAGGCAGACATAAACCAAATCTTTCAGTGGGCTGCAGAAAACAATATGAAGTTCAACGATGAGAAATTTCAATTACTCAGATATGGTAAACATGAGGAAATTAAATCTTCATCAGAGTACAAAACAAATTCTGGCCACAAAATACTAGAGCGAAACACCAACGTCAAAGACCTGGGAGTGATCATGTCGGAGGATCTCACCTTCACTGACCATAACATTGTATCAATCGCATCTGCTAGAAAAATGACAGGATGGATAATGAGAACCTTCAAAACAAGGGATGCCAAGCCCATGATGACACTGTTCAGGTCACTTGTTCTATCTAGGCTGGAATATTGCTGCACACTAACAGCACCTTTCAAGGCAGGTGAAATTGCTGACCTAGAAAATGTACAGATAACCTTCACGGCGCGCATAATGGAGATAAAACACCTCAATTACTGGGAGCACTTAAGGTTCCTGAACCTGTATTCCCTGGAATGCAGGCGGGAGAGATACATGATTATATGCATCTGGAAAATCCTAGAGGGACTAGTACCGAACTTGCACACGAAAATCACTCACTACGAAAGCAAAAGACTTGGCAGACGATGCAACATCCCCCCAATGAAAAGCAGGGGTGTCACTAGCACGTTAAGAGACCATACAATAAGTATCAGGGGCCTGAGACTGTTCAACTGCCTCCCAGCACACATAAGGGGGATTACAAACAGACCCCTGGCAGTCTTCAAGCTGGCTCTGGACAAGCACCTAAAGTTGGTTCCTGACCAGCCGGGCTGTGGCTCGTAAGTAAGTAAGTTTATTCAGGTATACACAAATACAGTTACATAGAATTATCATATATAGCAGCATATGTGTAGAGAACCTAGGTTAACCCAAAAAAGTCAGACAGAGTGACTTATTTCCATTGGGGTCCTTTTACCTTATTATTATAATATAAAGGTACGTTGGTTTGCGTGCAGCCAGCAGTAACAGCCTGGTTGATCAGGGTCTGATCCACCAGGAGGCCTGGTCACGGACCGGGCCGCGGGGGCGTTGACTCCCGGAACTCTCCAGGTAAACTCTAGGTATGTATAGTAGCCAGCCAGGTTACCATACCAGGCCACCCCATCCAAACAATATTCTGTGACACTTAAGCATCCCATAGAAATAAAATACATATACAGTTCACTCATTACTTACCTTAAAATATTTGTAGTCTTAATCTAGGGTGAGATGAGTAGTATTGTAAGAAATCAAGTGCAGTATGTATGGTAGCCAGCCAGGCCACCCCACCCTCACAAATATATTCTATGATATTTAAGCGTCCCAGAGTGCTAAAATTCATATACAGTTCACTCATTACTTACCTTAAAATATTTGTAGTCTTAATGTAGGGTCAGGGGTGAGTAAACGAGATAAAACGAATAAATGAGAGAGAGAGAGAGAGAGAATGAGTACATGTTATGTAAACAAACCAGGCAAACACCAGTTTTGTTAACAAGTCAGGCATACACATCTGCTTTGTATACAAGTTACATTGTGTACAAGTTGTCTCTACATTGATACGGTAGAATAAATAAATAAAGAGGAACACTTCCGTTCTCATGTAACGCCATTTTTAGAAGAAACGACGCTCTGAGTGAAGGCAATGGAAATAAGTCAGTCTGACTTTTTTGGGTTATCCTAGGTACTTCACACACATGCTGCTATGTATGATAATCTATGTAACTATATTTGTGTATACATGAATAAACTTGCTTGCTTACATAGGAAAGGAATAATTTTCTACAGTTACCCCCAGTAAAACATTTTCTCTTATGTTGGACTAGAGAAAATGTTATTCTTGCTGTCACTTGTACAAGTTAACCGGCAACCACATCTGATATATATGTTTATTCTACTCTGGAGTGTATTTATGATCTTCTTATGTTATGTATCGCATTATATAATTTTGAAAAAATATCATAGATAGATTAATGAAAATGTGTATATTAACATAATACACGACATTTAGAGACTCGGTGATTATTGTTATTATTATTATTATTATTACTAATATGGCATCACTTGTACAAGTCGTCTGGCTACCACATCTCATATTTATGTTTATTTATCTTACTGTGGGGTATATTTATTATCTTTATATGTTATGTATTGTGTTTATTATATAATTTTGAAAACATATAATAGATGGATTAATGAAAATAATTAATAAAACATGTAAAAAAATACGTAATATACGCCATTTAATGAGACTGTGGTTATTATTTTTTTTTTCAACAAGTCGGCCGCCTCCCACCGAGGCAGGGTGACCCAAAAAAGAAAGAAAATCCCCAAAAAGAAAATACTTTCAACATCATTCAACACTTTCACCTCACTCACACATAATCACTATTTTGGAGAGGTGCTCAGAATACAACAGTTTAGAAGCATATACGTATGAAGATACACAACATATCCCTCCAAACTGCCAACATCCCAAATCCCTCCCCTAAAGTGTAGGCATTGTACTTCCCATTTCCAGGACTCAAGTCCGACTATATGAAAATAACCAGCTTCCCTGAATCCCTTCACTAAATATTACCCTGCTCACACTCCAACAGATCATCAGGTCCCAAGTGCCATTCGTCTCCATTCACTCCTATCTAACATGCTCAGGCACGCCTGCTGGAAGTCCAAGCCCCTCGCCCACAAAATCTCCTTTACCCCCTCTCTCCAACCCTTTCGAGGATGACCCCTACCCCGCCTTCCTTCCCCTATAGATTTATATGCTTTCCATGTCATTCTGCTTTGATCGATTCTCTCTAAATGACCAAACCACGTCAACAACCCCTCTTCTGCCCTCTGACTAATGCTTTTATTAACTCCACACCTTTTCCTAATTTCCACACTCCGAATTTTCTGCATAATATTTACACCACACATTGCCCTTAGACAGGACGTCTCCACTGCCTGCAACCGTCTCCTCGCTGCTGCATTTACCACCCAAGCTTCATATCCATATAAGAGTGTTGGTACTACTATACTTTCATACATTCCCTTCTTTGCCTCCATAGATAACGTTTTTTGACTCCACATATACCTCAACGCACCACTCACCTTTTTTCCCTCATCAATTCTATGATTAACCTCATCCTTCATAAATCCATCCGCTGACACGTCAACTCCCAGGTATCTGAAAACATTCACTTCTTCCATACTACTCCTCCCCAATTTGATATCCAACTTTTCTTTATCTAAGTCATTTGATACCTTCATCACCTTACTCTTTTCTATGTTCACTTTCGACTTTCTACCTTTACACATATTCTCAAACTGATCCACTAACCTTTGCAATTTTTTTTTAGAATCTCCCATAAGCACAGTTTTTTTTTTATTATTATTATCACACTGGCCGATTCCCACGAAGGCAGGGTGGCCCGAAAAAGAAAAACTTTCACCATCATTCACTCCATCACTGTCTTGCCAGAAGGGTGCTTTACATTATAGTTTTTAAACTGCAACATTAACACCCCTCCTTCAGAGTGCAGGCACTGTACTTTCCATCTCCAGGACTCAAGTCCGGCCTGCCGGTTTTCCTGAATCCCTTCATAAATGTTACTTTGCTCACACTCCAACTGCACGTCAAGTATTAAAAACCATTTGTCTCCATTCACTCCTATCAAACACGCTCATGCATGCCTGCTGGAAGTCCAAGCCCCTCGCACACAAAACCTCCTTTACCCCCTCCCTCCAACCATTCCTAGGCCAACCCCTACCCCGCCTGATACACTGATACACTCTTGAAGTCATTCTGTTTCGCTCCATTCTCTCTACATGTCTGAACCACCTCAACAACCCTTCCTCAGCCCTCTCCGGACAACAGTTTTTTTGGTAATCCCGCACCTCCTCCTAACTTCCAAACTACGAATTCTCTGCATTATATTCACACCACACTTTGCCCTCAGACATGACATCTCCACTGCCTCCAGCCTTCTTCTCACTGCAACATTCATCACTCATGCTTCACACCCATATAAGAGCGTTGGTAAAACTATACTCTCATACATTCCCCTCTTTGCCTCCAAGGACAAAGTTCTTTGTCTCCACAGACTCCTAAGTGCACCACTCACCCTTTTCCCCTCATCAATTCTATGATTCACCTCGTCTTTCATAGACCCATCCACTGACACGTCCACTTCAAAATATCTGAATACATTCACCTCCTCCATACTCTCTCCCTCCAATCTGATATCCAATCTTTCATCACCTAATCTTTTTGTTATCCTCATAACCTTACTCTTTCCTGTATTCACTTTTAATTTTCCTCTTTTGCATACCCTACCAAATTCATCGATCCATCTCTGCAACTTCTCTTCAGAATCTCCCAAGAGCACAGTGTCATCAGCAAAGAGCAACTGTGACAACTCCCACTTTATGTGTGATTCTTTATCTTTTAACACCACGCCTCTTGCCAAGATCCTCGCATTTACTTCTCTTACAACCCCATCTATAAATATATTAAACAACCACGGTGACATCAAACATCCTTGTCTAAGGCCTACTTCTACTGGGAAATAATTTCCCTCTTTCCTACATACTCTAACTTGAGCCTCACTATCCTCGTAAAAACTCTTCACTGCTTTCAGTAACCTACCTCCTACACCATACACGTGCAACATCTGCCACATTGCCCCCCCTATCCACCCTGTCATATGCCTTTTCCAAATCCATAATGCCACAAAGACCTCTTTAGCCTTATCTAAATACTGTTCACTTATGTGTGTGAAAGCTTACTCAGCCCTGTAACAACTTCAGACAGTATTACCAAGGCTGGCTCCTCCTCAGGAAAATTAGTGAATAGAAAAAGAAATAATAACAGACAAACATAAACACTTTATTATATAGAAAATATAAAACACTTAAATATGAAATATTAACCCTACATTAAAGAAAATGAAAAATGAAAAATATAAATGATAACTGAATTCAACGCTAATATATATAGGGGTGTCTGGTGTTGGTGACACTGAGTGTTGTTGAAATCGTAGCAGTTGCTGATGATAGGGGGGGTCTCAGGTTTTGGTTACAACCCACTGGTTCGTTCTTCAAAGTATAGCCTTGAGTATTATATCCTGATGACAGGAAAGCAGGTTCTTTACCACTGCAATGATGAGGGGTTACGTCCTGCAATTTCATACAGGTGCACAGGTAATTAAATCCAAAAAGTGGATGTCTCAGGATGTTAGTCCATCTCCATCAGTTCTGCTCGTTGATTGGCAGGTGACCCTCTCTGTCATCCCAGCTGGAAAGATAGACAGGTTACCCACTGCTTAAGAAATCAATCTCCATGATAAGTACAATACCTAAAAGATGTGGTGATTATCACAACAGTCAACCTAGAGCAAGACTGAAAGGACTAAGTTTATTATTGGTCAAAAGTGAAGCTTTCCACCAATAAATCCACTAGTATACAAGGCAGGAATGTACTTACAGTAGTGCTGGGAGCTGTGAGTCTAGTGATTACTGTTTGGACCAGAGCCCCACACGTCACCTTTCGGGGGGGGAAGAAGGAGGGGAAGGGATAGCGGGAGCTAGATTGACCCTACCTTAACAAGCAGGCGGTAGTGAAACTATCACTTTCGGGGTGGGGGAAATAAGGCGGGAGCTTGACGTACCCTACCTTAACAAGCAGCCGGCAGTCAAACTATCACTTTCGGGTGGGGGAAAAAAGGCGGGAGCTTGACGTACCCTACCTTAACAAGTTGCCAGCAATGAAACTATCACTTTCGGGGTGGGGGAAAAAAGGCCGGAGCTTGACGTACCCTACCTTAACAAGTAGCTGGCAATGAAACTATCACTTTCGGGGAGGGGAAAAAAGGCGGGAATAGCGGGAGCTTGACTTACCCTACCTTAACAAGTAGCCGGTAATGAAACTATTGTTACTATATACTCCCTCTCAACTCCTATCTATTGAACTTTTCCCTCACACTCCCCCATACCAAGACTTATAGTCAAGGAGTATAAGAAGAATAGGCGAGGAAAAAGTTCTAATACAGTGGACCCCCACATACTGTACGCATCGCATAACATTCAATCCGCATACCGCTCGCTTTTTTGCAAAAATTTTGCCTCACCTACCGCTCAAAAACCCGCTCACCGCTCTTCGTCCGAGACGCGTCCAATGTGCGCCCTTAGCCAGCCTCACATGTGCTGCCGGTGGCATTGTTTACCAGCCAGCCTCCGCGGTAACATCCAAGCGTACAATCGGAACATTTCGTATTATTACAGTGTTTTTGGTGATTTTATCTGCAAAATAAGTGACCATGGGCCCCAAGAAAGCTTCTAGTGCCAACCCTGCAGCAATAAAGGTGAGAATTACTATCGAGATGAAGAAAAAGATCATTGATAAGTATGAAAGTGGAGTGCGTGTCTCGGAGGTGGCCAGGTTGTATAATAAACCCCAATCAACCATCACTACTATTGGTGGTACAGCTGCTGCTGCTGCTGTACCACCATCAGCTGCTGCTGCTGCACTGTCAGCTGCTGCTGCTGCTGTACCACCATCAGCTGCTGCTGTAGTACCGTCTGCTGCTGCTGTAGCATCGTCTGCTGCTGCTGTAGCACTGTCAGCTGCTGCTGTAGTACCGTCTGCTGCTGCTGTACCACCGTCAGCTGCTGCTGCTGCTGCTGCACTGTCAGCTGCTGCTGCTGCTGTACCACTGTCAGCTTCTGCTGTAGTACCGTCTGCTGCTGCTGTAGCATCGTCTGCTGCTACTGTAGCACTGTCAGCTGCTGCTGTAGTACGTCTGCTGCTGCTGTACCACCGTCAGCTGCTGCTGCTTGCTCCTGCATTGTCAGCTGCTGCTGCTGCTGTACCACCATCAGCTGCTGCTGTAGTACCGTCTGCTGTGCTGTAGCATCGTCTGCTGCTGCTGTAGCACTGTCAGCTGGGTGCTGCTGCTGCTGTAGCACTGTCAGCTGCTGCTGCTGCTGCTGTAGCACCGTTGTTGGTGTGGCTTATTGAGATACCAAGAAACAATTAACCCCAGAGGATTTGCCACCCAGGATAACCCAAAAAAGTCAGTGT
>NC_069488.1:22203129-22233027 GCF_026875155.1 Cherax quadricarinatus | reverse complement strand
GCCTGCCCCCCTCTCATCTGCGACTGCTTGACAGAGTAGAGAACAGAGCAAGACGTCCCATCTCTCGCCTGGTCCCATCCTGGATAGATCTGTCATTTCAGCAGAGCCTTCAACATACGAGGGATATGGGTGGCCTTACTGTTATGTACAAGGCCAATATTGTCAAAATGCCACACTTGGATCCACTTCGAGGACAGCGTGAAACAAGCTTTTATGCCATAAGACTGGCAGAAAGCAGCAACTTCACTCTGACTGTACCCTTCTCCAGAACATCACTCCATCTGAGATCATATATACCCAGGATGACTCGAGTATGGAACACATTCGTACAGCATAATGATGTCAACGAGATAAAGTCAGTTGATCAAATGAAAATGCTGGCCCACAGATGGCTCCAACTTTATCCTGTTCCCTACTTGTATGTCTCATAACAATAAAAATGCTTTCAAATGAGTTGATGTAGGTAACAGCTCTTAGCTTGCCAATAAAGTTAGGAATCCTTAACCTGTAAATAGCTTGTCAATAAAGCTAGGGATCCTTAACCTTGTCAAACCCTGTGTAAAAAAAAAAAAAAAAAAAAAAAAGGTGGACAGAGACGGGATGTTCCAGAGATGGGACTCAGAAACAAGAGTCACACTTGGAAGTTGAAGACTCAGATGAGGCAAAGAGATGTTAGAAAGTATTTCTTTAGTCACAGAGTTGCCAGGAAGTGGAATAGTCTGGCAAATGATGTAGTGGAGGTAGGAACCTTACATAGTTTTAATACGAGGTATGATAAAGCTCATGGAGCAGGGAGAGAGAAGACCTAGTAGCGATCAATAAAGAGGCTGGGCCAGGAGCTGTGTCTCGACCTCTGCAGTCACAAATAGGTGAGTACACACACAGCACAAAACTGGGTAGGATTGGAACTCATGACAAGTGAGTACTAAACCTCAGAGGCCAACAATCTCATCACTCTCCATGAAGCTAGTTGAGATGTTCCCATCTTCACCACTTCCTAGTGGTCACCACCATTATCACACTTTACTAAGCCAATTAGGAAAGAACTTCATCATTCTTCACTATGCTAGTTAAGTATCTGCCAGCCTCATCATCCCCCAAATTGCTGACGGATGTGTCTATAAGATTCCTTGTAAAATTTGCGCGAAAGTTTATTACGGTTAAACTGGTAAAAGTCTCGAAGTAAGATTAAAACAACATAAATATAGCATTAGAACTGGACAAGATTCTAATGCTCTATTTATTCATGTGAGAGATTTTAATCATCCAATTGATTTTCAAAAGGCTGAGAAAGTTGTATCAAGAAAATCCATGGTCGACAGGAATATTTGAATTATGTCATGAAAAGCAGTTTTGAAAATAATATGAATATATCCTCTGGTTTATATAAATTAAATTCATTTATAATTAATAAAATTTGGAAATAATTTAGTGATACATTAAACAAGTAATCAATCTTAATTCTTGGGGAGAGTATTAGGTGGGTTTCACAGAGTCGGGTGTCGTCACGCGTGTGTGAGGTGCTGCTTTGTTGTGGGATGTGATGGTGAGGTGTAGTCTTGACCCTTTATATGCTTTCCTTTGATGTATTGCTTTTATAGTTCCTTGATAATGTGAGAAGTCACGAAAGCACTTAGAACTTCACTATTCTTTCACAGTGGTTGTTTTGCAAATGGTTTGTGTGGCATTTAAGGATTTAGTAAAGGCGTATGACAGGGTGGATACGGGAGCAATGTGGTAGATGTTGCAAATGTATGGAATAGGAGGAAGGTTACGAGGATAGTGACGTTGTAAGAGAAATGAATGCTCGGGTGTTGGCAAGAGGTGTCGAGTTAAAAGATAAAGAATCTAACACGAAGTTGGAGTTGTCCCAGTTGGTCTTTGCTGATGACACTGCTTTTGGGAGATTCTGAGGAGATGTTGCAGAGGTTGACAGATGAGTTTGGTAGGGTACGTAAAAGAAGAAAATTAAAAGTGAATGTAGGAGTGAGGTGATGAGGACAATACAAAAAAATATGTAACGAAACATTGAATTTCAGATTGGAGGGAGAGTGTATGGAGGAAGTGAATGTTGCAACGATGAGGTGGCTGGAGGGAGTGGAGATGTCATGTCTGAGAGCAATGTGTGGTGTGCAAATAATGAGGAGAATTCGTAGTTTGGAAGTTAGGAGGAGGTGCAGGATTACCAAAACTATTATCCAGAGAGCTGAGGAGGGGTTGTTGAAGTGGTTCAGACATGTAGAGAGTTAGGAACAAAATAGAATGGCTTTGAGAGTGTATAAATCTGTAGTGGAGGGTAGGCAGGGTAGGAGTCGGCCACGGAAAGGTTGGAGGGAGGAGGTACAGGAGGTTTTGTGTGAGAGTGGCTTGGACTTGCAGCAAGCATGCGTGAGATAGGAGTGAATGGAGAGAAATGGGTTTTATGACTTGACGTATCGTTGCAACGTGAGCAAAGTAACATTTATGAAGGGATTCAGGGAAACCGGCAGGCCAGACGGGAGTTCTGGAGATGGGCAGTACAGTGTCTGCACTCTGAAGGACGGGTGTTAATGTTGCAGTTTTAAAACTGTAGTGTAAGCGCGCGTCTGGAAAGACAGTGATGTAGTGAATGATGGCGAAAGTTTTTTGTGGGGCCTCCCTGCCATGGTGGGAGACCACCGATTTGTTAATAAAAAAAAAAAGTTCTACCAAATAGGTAAAAACTGATCAATTAACAAGAACTCATTTATAGTAAGTCCTTTCTAAAATTTTCTCTTATGACATGAGAGACTGTCCTTTTGAGGATTTTATGAGAATTGTTCTTCAGAAACACATTGAAATTATTAAATACTGGAGAAGGAAGCATTCAAAATATTGAGAAACGAAAAATACTCATTTAATCAGGCCATTCCATCAGAATGGAAACATAATATGTTAGATCATTGCTATAATAAACTGAGACGAATTTGTAATGAACTCAAAAAAAACTACAAAGAAAATTAGACATTTTAATTGAAAATAGTGATTGGACAAAGCATGATAATAACAATTTTGCAATTAACTTATCAGATGAAATATTAGGTATATATACAGCTGCTGTTCTAGGTTTTGGTCTAAGTTTTGCAACTTCAAAAAAAAAAAAATAATAATGTTGAAATTGCAAAAGCATTTTGTAACTTTGAAAAATCTTCTGATTTACCCACTGATGAAATTAGTATTAGTAAGGGAATGGTATATAGCTCTATATTAAAACAAAATATTCCCAATTGCCCTCAAAGATTCTTCAAGTCTTATGATACACTTATTAACAATATAAAATTGCGCCTTACTAAAGCAGATAAAATAAATACAATAGTAATTTTGAAAGAAAATGATTAGATGATATTGAAACCTATTCCAAACTTAGAAAGAATCCCTTAGAAACCGTTAACAGCAATTTCAATAAAACAATAAAACTTCTACTGACAGGCAAAGATGAATTAATTTAAAAATTTACTTCCACTAATCCATCTTTACCCTACATGCATGGATTAATAAAGACACACAAACCAGGTAATCCAGTCAGGCCAATTATTTATTTATTTATATATATATATATATATATATATATATATATATATATATATATATATATATATATATATATATATATATGGTTTCTTTTTCTGTCTCATAAACACGCTAGATAACAGGGATATCTTGTTACTCCTACTTACACTTTGGTCACACTTCACAGACATGCACATGCATATATATATACATACATCTAGGTTTTTCTCCTTTTTCTCAAATAGCTCTTGTTCTTCTTTATTTCTTCTATTGTCCATGGGAAGTGGAAAAGAATCTTTCCTCCGTAAGCCATGCGTGTCGTATGAGGCGACTAAAATGCCGGGAGCAATGGGCTAGTAACCCCTTCTCCTGTAGACACTTACTAAAAAAGAGAAGAAGAAAAACTTTATAAAACTGGGATGCTTAAATGTGCGTGGATGTAGTGCGGATGACAAGAAACAGATGATTGCTGATGTTATGAATGAAAAGAAGTTGGATGTCCTGGCCCTAAGCGAAACAAAGCTGAAGGGGGTAGGAGAGTTTCAGTGGGGGGAAATAAATGGGATTAAATCTGGAGTATCTGAGAGAGTTAGAGCAAAGGAAGGGGTAGCAGTATGTTAAATGATCAGTTATGGAAGGAGAAAAGAGAATATGAATGTGTAAATTCAAGAATTATGTGGATTAAAGTAAAGGTTGGATGCGAGAAGTGGGTCATAATAAGCGTGTATGCACCTGGAGAAGAGAGGAATGCAGAGGAGAGAGAGAGATTTTGGGAGATGTTAAGTGAATGTATAGGAGCCTTTGAACCAAGTGAGAGAGTAATTGTGGTAGGGGACCTGAATGCTAAAGTAGGAGAAACTTTTAGACAGGGTGTGGTAGGTAAGTTTGGGGTGCCAGGTGTAAATGATAATGGGAGCCCTTTGATTGAACTTTGTATAGAAAGGGGTTTAGTTATAGGTAATACATATTTTAAGAAAAAGAGGATAAATAAGTATACAAGATATGATGTAGGGCGAAATGACAGTAGTTTGTTGGATTATGTATTGGTAGATAAAAGACTGTTGAGTAGACTTCAGGATGTACATGTTTATAGAGGGGCCACAGATATATCAGATCACTTTCTAGTTGTAGCTACACTGAGAGTAAAAGGTAGATGGGATACAAGGAGAATAGAAGCATCAGGGAAGAGAGAGGTGAAGGTTTATAAACTAAAAGAGGAGGCAGTTAGGGTAAGATATAAACAGCTATTGGAGGATAGATGGGCTAATGAGAGCATAGGCAATGGGGTCGAAGAGGTATGGGGTAGGTTTAAAAATGTAGTGTTAGAGTGTTCAGCAGAAGTTTGTGGTTACAGGAAAGTGGGTGCGGGAGGGAAGAGGAGCGATTGGTGGAATGATGATGTAAAGAGAGTAGTAAGGGAGAAAAAGTTAGCATATGAGAAGTTTTTACAAAGTAGAAGTGATGCAAGGAGGGAAGAGTATATGGAGAAAAAGAGAGAGGTTAAGAGAGTGGTGAAGCAATGTAAAAAGAGAGCAAATGAGAGAGTGGGTGAGATGTTATCAACAAATTTTGTTGAAAATAAGAAAAAGTTTTGGAGGGAGATTAACAAGTTAAGAAAGCCTAGAGAACAAATGGATTTGTCAGTTAAAAATAGGAGAGGAGAGTTATTAAATGGAGAGTTAGAGGTATTGGGAAGATGGAGGGAATATTTTGAGGAATTGTTAAATGTTGATGAAGATAGGGAAGCTGTGATTTCGTGTATAGGGCAAGGAGGAATAACATCTTGTAGGAGTGAGGAAGAGCCAGTTGTGAGTGTGGGGGAAGTTCGTGAGGCAGTAGGTAAAATGAAAGGGGGTAAGGCAGCCGGGATTGATGGGATAAAGATAGAAATGTTAAAAGCAGGTGGGGATATAGTTTTGGAGTGGTTGGTGCAATTATTTAATAAATGAATGGAAGAGGGTAAGGTACCTAGGGATTGGCCAGAGAGCATGCATAGTTCCTTTGTATAAAGGCAAAGGGGATAAAAGAGAGTGCAAAAATTATAGGGGGATAAGTCTGCTGAGTATACCTGGTAAAGTGTATGGTAGAGTTATTATTGAAAGAATTAAGAGTAAGACGGAGAATAGGATAGCAGATGAACAAGGAGGCTTTAGGAAAGGTAGGGGGTGTGTGGATCAGGTGTTTACAGTGAAACATATAAGTGAACAGTATTTAGATAAGGCTAAAGAGGTCTTTGTGGCATTTATGGATTTGGAAAAGGCATATGACAGGGTGGATAGGGGGGCAATGTGGCAGATGTTGCAAGTGTATGGTGTAGGAGGTAGGTTACTGAAAGCAGTGAAGAGTTTTTACGAGGATAGTGAGGCTCAAGTTAGAGTATGTAGGAAAGAGGGAAATTATTTCCCAGTAAAAGTAGGCCTTAGACAAGGATGTGTGATGTCACCGTGGTTGTTTAATGTATTTATAGATGGGGTTGTAAGAGAAGTAAATGCGAGGGTATTGACAAGAGGCGTGGAGTTAAAAGATAAAGAATCACACACAAAGTGGGAGTTGTCACACCTGCTCTTTGCTGATGACACTGTGCTCTTGGGAGATTCTGAAGAGAAGTTGCAGAGATTGGTGGATGAATTTGGTAGGGGGTGCAAAAGAAGAAAATTAAAGGTGAATACAGGAAAGAGTAAGGTTATGAGGATAACAAAAAGATTAGGTGATGAAAGATTGAATATCAGATTGGAGGGAGAGAGTATGGAGGAGGTGAATGTATTCAGATATTTGGGAGTGGACGTGTCAGCAGATGGGTCTATGAAAGATGAGGTGAATCATAGAATTGATGAGGGAAAAAGAGTGAGTGGTGCACTTAGGAGTCTGTGGAGACAAAGAACTTTGTCCTTGGAGGCAAAGAGGGGAATGTATGAGAGTATAGTTTTACCAACGCTCTTATATGGGTGTGAAGCATGGGTGATGAATGTTGCAGCGAGGAGAAGGCTGGAGGCAGTGGAGATGTCATGTCTGAGGGCAATGTGTGGTGTGAATATAATGCAGAGAATTCGTAGATTGGAAGTTAGGAGGAGGTGCGGGATTACCAAAACTGTTGTCCAGAGGGCTGAGGAAGGGTTGTTGAGGTGGTTCGGACATGTAGAGAGAATGTAGCGAAACAGAATGACTTCAAGAGTGTATCAGTCTGTAGTGGAAGGAAGGCGGGGTAGGGGTCGGCCTAGGAAAGGTTGGAGAGAGGGGGTAAAGGAGGTTTTGTGTGCGAGGGGCTTGGACTTCCAGCAGGTATGCATGAGCGTGTTTGATAGGAGTGAATGGAGACAAATGGTTTTTAATACTTGACGTGCTGTTGGAGTGTGAGCAAAGTAACATTTAGGAAGGGGTTCAGGGAAACCGGCAGGCCGGACTTGAGTCCTGGAGATGGGAAGTACAGTGCCTGCACTCTGAAGGAGGGGTGTTAATGTTGCAGTTTAAAAACTGTAGTGTAAAGCACCCTTCTGGCAAGACAGTGATGGAGTGAATGATGGTGAAAGTTTTTCTTTTTCGGGCCACCCTGCCTTGGTGGGAATCGGCCAGTGTGATAATAAAAAAAATAAATATATATATATATATATATATATATATATATATATATATATATATATATATATATATATATATATATATATATATATATATATATATATATATCGTAGGTAGTAGGTTGGTAGACAGCAACCGCCCGGGGAGGTACTACCGTCCTGCCAATTGAGTGTAAAACGAAAGCCTGTAATTGTTTTACATGATGGTAGGATTGCTGGTGTCCTTTTTTCTGTCTCATGAACATGCAAGATTTCAGGTACGTCTTGCTACTTCTACTTACACTTAGGTCACACTACACATACATGTACAAGCACATATATACACACCCCTCTGGGTTTTCTTCTATTTTCTTTCTAGTTCTTATTCTTGTTTATTTCCTCTTATCTCCATGGGGAAGTGGAACAGAATTCTTCCTCCGTAAGCCATGCGTGTTGTAAGAGGCAACTAAAATGCCGGGAGCAAGGGGCTAGTAACCTCTTCTCCTGTATATATTACTAAATGTAAAAGGAGAAACTTTCGTTTTTCCTTTTGGGCCACCCCGCCTCGGTGGGATACGGCCGGTGTGTTGAAAGAAAGAAAGATATATATATATATATATATATATATATATATATATATATATATATATATATATATATATATATATCGTAGGTAGTAGGTTGGTAGACAGCAACCGCCCGGGGAGGTACTACCGTCCTGCCAATTGAGTGTAAAACGAAATCCTGTAATTGTTTTACATGATGGTAGGATTGCTGGTGTCCTTTTTTCTGTCTCATAAACATGCAAGATTTCAGGTATGTCTTGCTACTTCTACTTACACTTACGTCACACTACACATACAAGTACAAGCATATATATATACACCCTTCTGGGTTTTCTTCTATTTTCTTTCTAGTTCTTGCTCTTGTTTATTTCTTCTTACCTCCATGGGGAAGTGGAACAGAATTCTTCCTCCGTAAGCCATGCGTGTTGTAAGAGGCGACTAAAATGCGGGGAGCAAGGGGCTAGTAACACCCTTCTCCTGTATATATTACTAAATTTAAAAAGAGAAACTTCCGTTTTTCTTTTTGGGCCACCCTGCCATGGTGGGATACGGCCGATTTGTTGAAAGAAGAATAATATATATATATATATATATATATATATATATATATATATATATATATATATATATATATATATATATATATATATATATATATATATATATACATACATATATATATATATACATATATATATATATATATATATATATATATATATATATATATATATATACATGTATATATATAATTGTAACCACGAACAAGTGGTACTGATCAATGCTAGTGCAGTGTTGTTATTGATATATATATATATATTATATATATATATATATATATATATATATATAATATATATATATATATATATATATGTATATATATATATATATATATATATATATATATATATATATATATATTGTGTGTTGTGTGTGTGTGTGTGTGTGTGTGTGTGTGTGTGTGTGTGTGTGTGTGTGTGTGTGGTGTGTGTGTGTGTGTGTGTGTGTGTGTGTGTGTGTGTGTGTGTGTGTGTGTGTGTGTGTGTTGTGTGTGTGTGTGTGTGTGTGTCCTTTCATTCTTGCTGTAAGTTGACTGTTGTAATAATCACCACGTCTTTCAGGTATTGTACTTATCATGGAGAGTGATTTCTTAAGCAGTGGGTAACCTGTCTATCTTTCCAGCTTGGATGACAGAGAGGGTCACCTGCCAATCAACGAGTAGAATTGAAGGAGACGGACTAACGTTCTGAGATGTCCCAAATTTTGATCCACTTACCTGTTTGTGTATGCAAGTAGCAGGATATAACCCCTCATCATTGCAGTGGAGAAAACCTGCTTTCCTGTCATCTGGAAGGATTATTGAAAGCTAGAAAATCTGTGAAGAATGAGCCGGTGGGTTGTCATCAACACCTGCGACCCCCCCCCCCCTCCATCATCAGCAACGGCTACGATTTCAACAACACGCAGTGTCACCAACACCAGACACCCAAGTTTTATATACATTTATATTAGCGTTGAATTCAGTTATCATTTATATATTTCATTTTTCATTTTCTTTAATGCAGGATCAATATTTCATATTTAAGTGTTTTATATTTTATATTTTCTAAATAATAAAGTGTTTATGTTTGTCAGTTTTTGTTCTTTTTCTATTCATTAATTTTCCTGAAGTTGTTACAGAGCTGAGTAAGCCTCCACAAAGTGAAACAAAGCTGAACAGGGTGGGAGAGTTTCAAGGGAGAGGAATAAATGGGATTAGGTCAAGGGTTTCAAATAGAGTTAGAGCTAAAGAAAGAGTAGCAATAATGTTGAAGGATAAGCTATGGCAGGAAAAGAGGGACTATAAATATATTAATTAAAGGATTATGTGGAGTAAAATAAAGATTGGAGGTGAAAAGTGGGTTATAGTAAGCATGTATGCACCTGGAGAAGAGAGAAGTGTAGAGGAGAGAGAGAGAGATTTTGGGAAATGTTGAGTGAATGTGTGGGGAGTTTTGAATCAAGTGTGAGAGTAATGGTGGTTGGGGATTTCAATGCTAAAGTGGGTAAAAAAATTATGGAGGGAGTAGTAGGTAAATTTGGGGAGCCAGGGGTAAATGTAAATGGGGAGCCTTTAAATGAGCTAAGTGTAGAAAGAGATTTGGTAATAAGTAATACATATTTTATGAAAAAGAGGATAAATAAATATACAAGGTATGATGTTAAATTAGACACATGTGCAACTCTTGGGTATCTTTATTGAAGGAAACGTTTTGCCACACAGTGGCTTTATCAGTCCATACAAAGGATAAACTTGAAGAACAGGAGGAGAATGAGGTAATCAGTCCCTCAGCCTTGAGTCGATGTGGTCAGTCCATCAATCTTGAATAGAATACAGCATAGGAGACGAGAAGCAGCTTATAAACCGTATGGCAGGAGAGGTGCAGTAGTCGTAGGTGGTGCCACATTTGTCCAATGTGGAAGTAGGTCATGCCCAAGGGTTAGGCAAGTGAAGAATTCCCAAGTATTAAGATCCCAAGAAGTTGCAGTGTCTGACAGGATTGTAGATGAATGGTTCAAAGAACCGACACGTTGTTAAATTAGACACATGTGTAACTCTTGGGAATCTAATTTAACAACATGTCGGTTCTTTGAACCATTCATCTACAATCCTGTCAGACACTGCAACTTCTTGGGATCTTAATACTTGGGAATTCTTCACTTGCCTAACCCTTGGGCACGACCTACTTCCACATTGGACAAATGTGGCACCACCTACGGCTACTGCACCTCTCCTGCCATACGGTTTATAAGCTGCTTCTCATCTCCTATGCCGTATTCTATTCAAGATTGATGGACTGACACATCGACTCAAGGCTGAGGGACTGACTACCTCATTCTTCTCCTATTCTTCAAGTTTATCCTTTGTATGTACTGATGAAGCCACTGTGTGGCAAAACGTTTCCTCAATAAAGATACACAAGAGTTGCACATGTGTCTAATTTAACAACATGTCGGTTCTTTGAGCCATTCAACTACAAGGTATGATGTAGCACGTAATGAAAGTAGTTTATTAGATTATGTATTGGTGGATAAAAGATTGATTGGTAGGCTCCAGGATGTACATGTTTATAGAGGGGAACTGATATATTGGATCATTATTTAGTTGTAGCTACAGTTCGAGTAAGAGGTAGATGGGAAAAGAGGAAGGTGGCAACAACAAGTAAGAGGGAGGTGAAAGTGTATAAACTAAGAAAGGAGGAAGTTCGGATGAGATATAAGCGACTATTGGCAGAAAGGTGGGCTAGTGCAAAAGATGAGTAGTGGGGGGGGGGGGGGTTGAAGAGGGTTGGAACATTTTTAAAAATGAAGTATTAGAATGTGGGGCAGAAGTTTGTGGTTATAGGAGGGTGGGGGCAAGAGGAAAGAGGAGTGATTGGTGGAATGATGAAGTAAATGGTGTGATAAAAGAGAAAAAGGTAGCTTTTGAGAGTTTTTACAAAGCAAAAGTGTTATAAGAAGAGCAGAGTATATGGAGAGTAAAAGAAAGGTGAAGAGAGTGGTGAGAGAGTGCAAAAAGAGAGCAGATGATAGAGTGGGAGAGGCACTGTCAAGAAATTTTAATGAAAATAAGAAAAAATTTTGGAGTGAGTTAAACAAGTTAAGAAAGCCTAGGGAAAGTATAGATTTGTCAGTTAAAAACAGAGTAGGGGAGTTTGTAGATGGGGAGATGGAGGTATTAGGTAGATGGCAAAAATATTTTGAGGAACTTTTAAATGTTGAGGAAGAAAGAGAGGCGGTAATTTCATGCACTGGTCAAAGAGGTATACCATCTTTTAAGAGTGAAAAAGAGCAGAATGTAAGTGTGGGGGAGGTACATGAGGCATTACATAGAATGAAATGGAGTAAAGGAGCTGGAACTGATGGGATCATGACAGAAATGTTAAAAGCAGGGGGGAATATAGTGTTGGAGCGGTTGGTACTTTTGTTTAATAAATGTATGAAGGAGGGAAAGGTACCTAGGGATTGGCAGAGAGCATGTATAGTCCCTTTATATAAAGGGAAAGGGGACAAAAGTGATTGTAAAAATTATAGAGAAATAAGTTTACTGAGTATACCAGGAAAAGTGTACAGTAGGTTATAATTGAAAGAATTAGAGGTAAGACAGAATGTTGGATTGCAGATGAGCAAGGAGGTTTCAGAGTGGGAAGGGGATGTGTAGATCATGTGTTTACATTGAAGCATATATGTGAACAGTATTTAGAAAAAGGTAGGGAAGTTTTTATTGCATTTATGGATTTAGAGTGGATAGAGGAGCAATGTGGCAGACGTTGCAAGTATATAGAATAGGTGGTAAGTTACTAAATGCTGTTAAGAGCTTTTATGAGGATAGTGAGGCTCAGGTTACGGTGTGTAGAAGAGAGGGAGACTACTTCCTGGTAAAAGTAGGTCTTAGACAGGGATGTGTAATGTCACCATGGTTGTTTAATATATTTATAGATGGGGTTGTAAAGGAAGTAAATGCTAGGGTGTTTGGAAGAGGAGTGGGATTAAATTTTGGGGAATCAAATTCAAAATGGGAATTGACACAGTTACTTTTTGCTGATGATACTGTGATTATGGGAGATTCTAAAGAAAAATTGCAAAGGTTAGTGGATGAGTTTGGAAATGTGTGTAAAGGTAGAAAGTTGAAAGTGAACATAGAAAAGAGTAAGGTGATGAGGGTATCAAATTATTTAGATAAAGAAAAATTGGATATCAAATTGGGGAGGAGGAGTATGGAAGAAGTGAATGTTTTCAGATACTTGGGAGTTGACGTGTCGGCGAATGGATTTATGAAGGATGAGGTTAATCATAGAATTGATGAGGGAAAAAAGGTGAGTGGTGCGTTGAGGTATATGTGGAGTCAAAAAACGTTATCTATGGAGGCAAAGAAGGGAATGTATGAAAGTAAAGTAGTACCAATGAAGAAGGACAATGAAGAACTAACCACTGATGAGCTGCTAGATTATCTTGAACAACAAGAGGGCAGACCTGAGGAAACTGTTTTGGAGGAGGGGAGAGAGAAATTCAAGAAGTTGCCTGCTTATAAGATTAAGGAAATGTGTGCGAAGTGGCTTGAAGTGCAAACCTTTTTTGATGAAAATCACCCTGACACAGCTACTGCAAGCTGTGTTGGCAACCTGTACACTGACAATGTTGTGAACCACTTTAGGAAAGTCATAAAGGAACGAGAGGTACAGGTATCTATGGACAGATATGTTGTGCGACAGAAGTCCAGTGACTCTGAAGCTGGTCCTAGTGGCATTAAAAGAACAAGGGAAGTAACCCCACAAAAAGACTTGCTACCTCAAGTGCTAATGGAAGGGGATTCCCCTTCTAAACACTAAGAAGATCAATGGTCTCCCCTCCTCCCATCCCATCAATCATCACCAGATCTTCAATAAAAGTGTCATGTAAATGTGCATGTCTTCTTCAGTTTGTGTGTATTAAAATTATTATTTCATGTGGTAAAATATTTTTTTTTAAATACTTTGGGGTGTGTTGCACGGATTAATTTGATTTCCATTATTTCTTATGGGGAAAATTAACTTGACTAATGATTATTTCGATTAACGATGAGCTCTCAGGAATGGATTAATATCTCTGGTTGAGGGTCCACTGTATATGCTTCTAAATTGTTGTATTCTGAGCACCTCCGCAAAAACAGTGATAATGTGTGAATGTGGTGAAAGTGTTGAATGATGATGAAAGTATTTTCTTTTTGGGGATTTTCTTTCTTTTTTGGGTCACCCTGCCTCGGTGGGAGATGGCCGACTTGTTGAAAAAAAAAAATGTAGTGGTAGTATTAGCATCATGGTGGTTTTGCAGATTTTAACAATGGACAGTTCTTTGTAGAATCACACAGCATGGCCTTGGCTCCTTTTTGTTGGAGTGTCTCAGACCAACGTCCACTATGGGATGAGGTACAAGTACCTCCTTTTATTCTGGGACCAACTGTCCCCAGGACTAGCCCCATTCCTTGCCCCCAACAGGGCTCTGAGGGAGAAGCTAGGCACTTTGTGCTGCCACAAACCCTGCCCACACTGGGCTCGAAGGGTGTGGCAGCTGCATAGCAGCAGATGATGTCAGAAGGTGTAAAGGCAGCAAGCACTACAGGATCCTTGTTGAGGCACACCCAGCTTCAGACATAACATCTGAGTGCTGGGAAAGCTCAAGAATGCCCCTTGCTGTGAGTGTTGCTGCTGCTAGTTCACTTCCATTGCACTCTCCTGGACAGTTCTGTAATCAACTGACTTGGTCTGTTTCTAAATGGCTTGACCCAGGGGATTTTGTTCCAGGTCTCATGTTGAGAATTTACTGCATTTGCATTATTTTCATCACTGCTCTATACTAATTCCTTTATCACAGGAACTGGATGCTCACTTTTATTTTGTCTCGACATTAGATGTATCACTTGGCATATACCATTCTATAGATAATAATTTAAATCATAACAGACTAATGCTTAATTTATATTCCGTTGTTTTATTTTTATCTTTTATCCTAGATGAAAAACATTGAAAACAAAGTATTTTAAATTTCAATCTTTATTTTTTATCTTATATCAATGTGAAGATATAGCTATTTAAAAGCAAAACAAGATCCAACAGTTCTGATTTATCACTGAACTTGGTGAACTTTTCCACTGACACTGCACACCTGAGGAAACAAGACACAACTTAAGATGACATAAAACACTGTCCTTTTAAACAAAAGCAGTAAGCAACAATTCAGACTCATTAAACCAACAACATGGGTCTTTCTGTAGATTATTTCATCACTATATGTAACCAAACAAAAATGAATTTATATCAAAAATTCTTAAGCAAGTTTACTGACCTTAAAGCTGAAATACTGACTATCATAAGCCTGGGTCTCTCTACCAGTCCTAAAATAGAAATGGTTCATATTTTTATGTACTGTTTATAATTTACTAAAGCTTGACTGTGTACATGTCGGTCACGAATGTTTGACAATAGAAAAAATATTTGAGAATTAAAGTGCTGTATTGGGAGATGGTATTATGATGGTACATGCAAAAATGAAAGTCTCTAAGTCTAATGTTCTCTAATTAAGTTGAGCCTAGCAAATGTGTAAGGTAATGTGTGAGTCACTATGTCAAGGTTAGGAACAGTAAAAAAATACGTACAGTATTTCAATCTAATAAGAATACAGGAGTACTATAGCACCTATTAACTAATGCTCAAGCAATGGATTCAAATTAGATTGTTTAATTTTGGCAAGAGTATTGTAGACAAACGTAACAAACTATAGTTTTGACAGATGCACGAGTGTGAATTGATGTATGAGATGGATCTGCCAGATGCACAAGTGTGAATGGTTGTGTGAGATAATTCTGCAAAGCATGGGACAGTAGGCTTACTATAGTGCCCACTAATGCTTTTCCATTAGTGCTTATTTTTATATCAGAATTAATAACTGGTCTGTCAGTAGTTGTAGAAAATTGGAATTAACAATTATAGGCAGGAGCTTCCTGGTAGCATAACCAGTAGGCCTACCACAGAGCACTGCTCTTGTGTTCAGAAAAGGGATTACAGTTTATATATCTCAGCTATTCAAGAATATTAATGAATAAATCAATCACTTGCTTCTTGCCAAGACAACTGTCTTCAGAATCACAAAATCACAATGTATACTTAAACACATGAGACACTTATATTACACACAAAGTATTTGAACTAAAATTCTTTGATAATGCAATAAGACAATCACCAACTGTCTTGGGATAATGTAATGCAAGACCCCATACATAGTAAAACAAATAGTAGCCTGTTCTCATCTGTAATGTCACTTCCTGACATCTCCTCACAAGTGTAAAGAACAAGGAACTAAGTGGACAACTTAGAGGCTAGTGTCCCAGCCACTGCCTAACAACAAAGATTGAGTTTGTTGCTGTCCATATTTTTTACTATTCCAAAGGAAGCAATTTTCATGTTTCAAGGGTTATAAAGTCACGTTTTCTAGCACTGTGATTTGCATTAACATATACAGTACAATGAGGACTGATAACTGGTTGCAATAATGTAATATCTAAAATAAAAATTACATTGAGAAATTTGAATTTATAGGGCAGGTGGCAGTGAAAAAAAAAGCCTTGCATGAACAGCCAGAACTTACAGGTAAGGCAGGCATAAGCAGCTTATGATCTTGCAAGTCCTTCCTCTTCAGGGCTAATCCTGCATCATCAACCCATTCCTAACTTCTTGTGAGAGTCAACTTTCAGGAGCTTGATCTGATGCAGAGCCTCAAGTTTTGAGTAGCTAAGTTCATCACAGTTATTTGCTAACAAGCACAGAAGAACCTAGTGACTGTTACAGAAGGAAAAAAATGGTGTCAAAGTAATGTTATACAATGTTCAATTATCAAGTCTTATACTTTTAATGATGACAAAGGTTTACACACAACAAGGATGCAAATTTACAACAGAAACTGGCAAATAATGATGCTTTTAATCACTGCAAATTAAAGGGAAAATGAAGGCAGAAACACTGGTAAAATATTGGTGAAGGCAGTATGTAGTGAATAGAGGGCAGAAGAATTGTTCCCAAAATACAATCAATACAACAGGGTTTCCCCCCCCAAATTTTTTTTTTTTTAATAAAAATCTGAAAAAATCATCTTCAACATTCTTCCTGCTTCATGGAACTATGACGTTTCTTTTTTTTTTTTTTTATATATATATATATATATATATATATATATATATATATATATTATATATAATCTCATGTATGTTACATCTCTTATCTCCTTTTCTTTGAAAAACATCTTTCAACACTGGTAACCATTTCAGTTTTTAATTTTTTTTTAACTTGTCCATATGTTTTTACAAGTGCAGACAACACCATTGCTGCATCTTCAAATTTTGGCTGAATGTATGTTGTTAAACAGTTTCTTCAACATGTGCAACTACACTTGGTGGCCACTTTTTAGGTATACTTGTTCCCACTTCATATAGGTACACCTGCTTGTTAATGCAAGTAGCCAATCATGTGGCAACAGCACCATTACTGATAGCATGCAGACATGATTGATCAATCAGCTAATCACATGGCAGCACCTCTATGCCTAAAAGCATGCAAACATGGTCAAGAGGTTCACTTGTTCAAACCATTTGGATTCGGGAAGAAATGTGACAAGTGACTGGAATAAATGTTGGTGCCAGAGTACCTCTAGCAGAGAATGATGTAAAAAAAACACCCAGTGAGCAGTAGTTCTGTGAGAATGGCCAAACTAGTTCAAGCTAACAAAGGCAACAGTAATTTAAATAACAATGCATTCCGTCTATGTAAAACATCTCTGAACACAAAACACATTGAACTTGAGGTGGATGGGCTACAGCAGCAGAAGAAGACCACACTGGGTTCTACTCCTGTCAGCTAAAAACAGGAAACTGAGGCTACAGTAGGCAAAGGCTCACCAAAAATGGACAGCTGAAGATTGGAAAAACACCACCTGGTCTGATGAAATCACAATTTCTGCTGCAACATGCAGAAGGAAAGGTCAGCATTTGGTATACACATTTGGATGTGGTAGAATGAGAGTTTAGAAGCATGAATTTCCAGCCGCCAAATCCACAATAACTGCACAATGCCTTTATGTCAACATAGACAAGAATCTAAGGTATGTTTCCAGCACCCTGCTGAATCCATGCCATGAAGAATTCTGGGGGAAAAGTGGGCCTTACCCAGTACTAGAAGGGTGTACCTAACAGTGGCCACTGAATGTATGTGCACATTTGTGTACACCTGGAGATGACTGAAGAGGGTTTTGGGGGTCAATGCCCCCATAGCCCAGTTTGAGAGAATGGTGTGTAGGAAATAAATCTTTGGTTTGATATGTTACTGAAGTACAAGTAAAGCAATATCTAGGAAAGGATTCATTGTTGGAGTTGGTAAGTGCAGTGCAAGAACTCTCTAAAGGCAGATGGTGATGGTGTACCTAGGCAGATTAGAATTGTACCACGTGTCTGCAAATCTGTAAAAAGCAGCTAAAGAAAGCGAGTTTTTAGCAGTCTTCAGAGAAAGCTAAGAAAATAAAACCTGTCTCATCCATTTTAGCTCAACCACAATTGGACATTAAGAAAGAGGTCCTGAGGGAGCATGTATAGATGATAGTTTCTCTCCTTCCCATGCACAGTCTACATCATCACTGAGCAACAAGATTCAACCAAGTGATTCTTATTGTCCTACGATAAGACACGTTTGTGCAGGAAGTGAATCTGACATAAAAATAGTCAACTAAAAAACTATTATAAATAAATTACTTGTGTAAAGCCTTCAGAGCTTCCTGGAGTCCACAAGAAAGTTCATCAGTCATAAGAGCTTGTGTTAGCACTTCCATGGAGTCACTGACCCCTATAGGAACACCTACATCTGAAAATTGAAGTGTAACATAATGATAAATATTTTACACATTGAAATCTGAATAATTCTACTGTTCACAGCCTGAATATAGTAAGCACTAGATTTGATAAACCACAGAATGGGTGGATTTTGAATCCATGGGGAGTGAGTTATGAGCTCAAACCCCACCTGTTCCCGGTTTGTTTACAATTGTGGTTTTACAATTTAGTGAGACTCGATTTAAATGGATTAATAGGGGGAGTACGTGGCCGTAAATGGCACTTGTGGTGAATAGAGACGAGAATTTTGAAATACAGTGGAACCTCAGCTGTCGAACGGACTAGCTGTCAAACAAATCAGTTTTCGAACAAGGAATTTGGTTGTTGTTTTCATACGTGGTCTTGGTTGTCAGCCAACAATGCTTGGATCACGTAATCACCAGAGTCCACAGAGTGGGTTTCAGTCAGTATAGTGACTAACACGGGTGCAGTAAATATCTCTTGAACTCTTGCTGTGTATCTTGTAAAGGTAATGAAACAAAAAGTATGAACTTTGATGGAAAACTTAGAGAATTACGCTATAGCGAAGTTAGCAGTCTCAGCAACATTTACGCATCGGCAATTTCACCCACTTTGAGCCCTATTTTGGGCCAATTCCATTGTTCCAGTCAATCAAACTCATAGCTATTTTGCTAGAACTCCTTTTATTCTATCAAATGAGTACAAAAAACTGCCCATTTACTTATTTCAAACTACCCAATAAAGTGATCTGAAATTACTAATTTGGCCAATTTCACACAAAATTCAAGAAAGGCCAATTTAAAAATAGGGTCCACCATAAATAATGTAGACATTCCTGACACTAAAATAACATCGTATCTGTTCATTAGTCAAGTCTCCAGGCCCCTGTTATATTATACTTGCTTTTCATTTTGAATTTCTATTGACACAAAAAATAGAAGATTTACTGTTATTCAAATTAATGCATAATTGTAATAATTGTATAAATAATATCAGCACATTTGTGAATGCATATTAGACCCACAAGTTGGTGTGTATTGGACACGTGACAAGATTTGTTTATTCGTGAACATTAGCAATAATCAAATATTTCTGCTACTTTGAGCTCAATTTCAAGCTGCTTTTAGTCTTTAAATCAACAAAAATCATCTATATTTCTGCAATATATCTTTCATTCTATCAAATGAGACCAAGAAAATGAGAATACAGCCATAAATACCATATAAAAATACACCGCAAATTCGGTTATAAACCAAAAACATGGTCAGAGTTTTTTCTCATTATGCACTACGTGCCCCAGGATTTTTTATTATAATGCACACACTAACCATGCAGACCCATTCTCTCACATGTAGGCCTACCAGCTTTCTCCCTCAAGATTTAAAGCCACTAGAATTTTGCCATTAGCTCTCCGTTGACAGGTAAGAGGCAGTTAAATTTTCACTTACTGCAAAGTATTTCAGTTAAATTTTCATTTACTGTACAGTAATTCAGTTAGATTTTCATTTAGTATTCAATTTTTACAGTTTCCATGTACTGTATAATTTTATACATTGTTTTATATAGTAGTTAGTATACAGTATTAACCCTTTGAGGGTCGACAGGCCCTCTCCGAAACTCGTTCTGAGGGTCGGCCAAATTTAAAAAAAAAAAAAATTATTTTCTCTTATGAAAAGATAGAGAATCTTTTCCCGATCATAAAGACACCAAAAGTTTGAAATTTGATAGAAAACTTACGGAATTATGCTCTCGCAAAGTTAGCGGTCTCGGCGATGTTAACGCATCGGCGATTTTGCCCACTTTGAGCCCCATTTTCGGCCAATTTCACTGCACTAGTCGACAAAAAACATGAATATTTCGCTAAAACTCCATTTTTTCTATCGAATGGGTGCAAGAAACCACCCATTTATGAAATTCAACTATCCAGTACAGTGGTCAGAATTTAGCAATTTTGCCAATTTCACACAAATTTCAAAAGATGCCAATTTCCGAATAGGGTCCAGAATAAACAAGAAAGACATTCCTGGCACTAAAATGGCATTTCCTCTAGTCATTAGTCACGTCTCAAGGCCCCTCTTATATTCTTTTGCTTTCCACTTTGAATTTTTATTCTCACAAAAAATATAAGATTTACTGTTATGCAGACTACTGCATTAGTGTAAAAAATGGTATAAATATTATTGGTGCACTTGTGAAAGAATATTAGACTCACCAGTTGACGTGTATTGCACGCTTGGCACGATTTGTTTACTTTTGAAGTTTGGTAAAAATTGAACATTTCTGCTACTTTGAGCTCAATTTCAAGGCACCTTTCATTGTAAAACCAGGCAAAATCATCTCAATTTCTGTAATATGTCTTCCATTCTATACAATGAGACCAAGAAAACTAGAATACAACAATAAATACCATACGAAAATACACTGCAAAGTCGCTGATTTATTCCAAAAAAATGGTCAAAGTTTTTTTTTTCTCATTATGCACTATGTGCTGCAGGATTTTTTTTAGACTGTGCACACTGACCACATAGACCCATTCTTTCATATGAAGGCCTACCAGCTTTCTCCCACTAGATTTGAGGCGGCCGCTAGAATTTATGCGTACTAGTACGTCAAAAACCCCTACACCTAAGACGTACTAGTACGACCAAAACCCTCAAAGGGTTAATAATAAATTATAATACCGACATTTTTGGTCTGGAATAGATTAATTCTCTTTATTTTTTATGGGAAAAATTGGTTTGGTTGTTGAACTGACATCTGGAACAAATTAAGTTCTACAACCGAGGTTAGTAGGTTGGTAGACAGCAACCACCCAGGGAGGTACTACCGTCCTGCCAAGTGAGTGTAAAACGAAAGCCTGTAATTGTTTTACATGATGGTAGGATTGCTGGTGTAGTTTGTCTGTCTCATAAATATGCAAGATTACAGGTATGTCTTGCTACTTCTACTTACACTTAGGTCACACTACACATACATGTACATGTTTATTTATACACACTCATCTGAGTTTTCTTTGATTTTATCTTAAAAGCTCTTGGTCTTATTACTTTTCCTTTTATGTCCATGGGGAAGTGGAATAAGAATCTTTCCTCCGTAAGCCATGCGTGTTGCAAAAGTCAACTAAAATGCCAGGAACAATGGGCTAGTAACCCCTTTTCCCGTAAAGATTACTGAAAAGAATAAGAAGAAGAAAATTGTCAAAGTGGGAAGTCTGAATGTGCATGGATGTTGTGCAAATGATAAGAAAGAGATGATTGTGGATGTTATGAATGAAAAGAAGCTGGATGTCCTGGCTTTAAGTGAAATAAAGCTGAATGGGGTGGGAGAGTTTCAATGGAGAGGAATAAATGGGATTAGTTCAGGGGTTTCAAATAGAGTTAGAGTTAAAGAAGGAGTAGCAATAATGTTGAAGGATAAGCTATGGCAGAAAAAGAGGGACTACAAATGTATTAATTCAAGGATTATGTGGAGTAAAATAAAGACCGGATGTGAAAAGTGGGTTATACTAAGCATGTATGCACCTGGAGAAGAGAGAAGTGTAGAGGAGAGAGAGAGATTTTGGGAAATGTTGAGTGAATGCGTGGGAAGTTTTGAATCAAGTGTGAGAGTAATGGTGGTTGGGGATTTCAATGCTAAAGTGGGTAAAAATGTTATGGAGGGAGTAGTAGGTAAATTTGGGGTGCCAGGGGTAAATGTAAATGGGAAGCCTTTAATTGAGCTATGTGTAGAAAGAGATTTGGTAATAAGTAATACATATTTTATGAAAAAGAGGATAAATAAATATACAAGGTATGACGTAGCACGTAATGAAAGTAGTTTGTTAGATTATGTATTGATGGATAAAAGGTTGATGGGTAGGCTCCAGGATGTACATGTTTACAGAGGGGCAACTGATATATCTGATCATTATTTAGTTGTAGCTACAGTTAGAGTTAGAGGTAGATGGGAAAAGAGGAAGGTGGCAACAACAAGCAAGAGGGAGGTGAAAGTGTATAAACTAAGAGAGGAGGAAGTTCGGGTGAGATATAAGCGACTATTGGCAGAAAGGTGGGCTAGTGCAAAGATGAGTAGTAGGGGAGGGGGGTGAAGAGGGTTGGAATAGTTTTAAAAATGCAGTATTAGAATGTGGGGCAGAAGTTTGTGGTTATAAGTGGGTGGGAGCAGGAGGAAAGAGGAGTGATTGGTGGAATGATGAAGTAAAGGGTGTGATAAAAGAGAAAAAGGTACCTTATGAGAGGTTTTTACAAAGCAGAAGTGTTATAAGAAGAGCAGAGCACAGTGGTCCCTCGTTTTTCGTAATTAATCCATTCCTGGAGCCGTTACTATAAACGAAATTTACGATTTACGAATCAATTTTCCCCATAAGAAATAATGTAAATACAATTAATCTGTTCCTGGCACCCAGAATTATTGAAACAAAAAAATTTTTTACATGAAATATTGATGTAGTACATAAACAATACAATGGGACATGATGAATGAAACATTAACAGCATAACACTTACCTTTATTGGAGATTCTTCTTAGTGTATCGGAGACTGGAGGAGGAGAGAGAGTGGATTGTTTATAGTTTGGAAGGGGAATCCCTTTCCAGCAACACCTCAGGTACCAATTGCTTTTCTGGGGTTGCTTGTCTTCTCTGTTTCTTAACCCTTTGAGGGTCGACAGGCCCTCTCCGAAACTCGTTCTCAGGGTCGGCCAAATTTAAAAAAAAAAAAAAATTATTTTCTCTTATGAAAAGATAGAGAATCTTTTCCCGATCATAAGGACACCAAAAGTTTGAAATTTGATGGAAAACTTACGGAATTATGCTCTCGCAAAGTTAGCGGTCTAGGTGATGTTTACGCATCGGCGATTTTGCCCACTTTGAGCCCCATTTTCGGCCAATTCCTCTGTACTAGTCGACAAAAAACACGAATATTTCGCTAGAACTCCATTTTTTCTATCGAATGGGTGCAAGAAACCACCCACTTATGAAATTCAACTATCCAGTACAGTGGTCAGAATTTAGCAATTTTGCCAATTTCACACAAATTTCAAAAGATGCCAATTTCCGAATAGGGTCCAGAATAAACAAGAAAGACATTCCTGGCACTAAAATGACATTTCCTCTGGTCATGAGTCACGTCTCAAGGCCCCTCTTATATTCTTTTGCTTTCCACTTTGAATTTTTATTCTCACAAAAAATATAAAATTTACTGTTATGCAGACTACTGCATTAGTGTAAAAAATATTAGACTCACCAGTTGACGTGTATTGCACGCTTGGCACGATTTGTTTACTTTTGAAATTTGGTAAAAATCGAACATTTCTGCTACTTTGAGCTCAATTTCAAGGTACCTTTCATTGTAAAATCAGTCAAAATCATCTCAATTTTTGTAATATGTCTTCCATTCTATAAAATGAGACCAAGAAAACTAGAATACAACGATAAATACCATACGAAAATACAGTGCAAAGTCGCTGTTTTATTCCAAAAAAATGGTCAAAGTTTTTTTTTTTCTCATTATGCACTGTGTGCTGCAGGATTTTTTTTAGACTGTGCACACTGACCACATAGGCCCATTCTTTCATATGAAGGCCTACCAGCTTTCTCCCACTAGATTTGAGGGCGCTAGAATTTAGGCGTACTAGTACGTCAAAAACCATGGGTCGTAAGCCGTACTAGTACGTCCGAAACCCTCAAAGGGTTAATGCCACTAGGACCACCTTGAGAGTCAATGGAGTCCTGTCTCGCAAAATAACTGTGGAAAGAGCTCTGTTTCTGGCGTCTCTTTAACACTTCCCAAAAAATGGCCCAAGACTTTGTCACTGTACATGTTGCCAATATGGCTTGCAACAACCTTGTTAGGGTGATCTTTCTCCATAAAGCTTTCCATCTTACCCTACATAGTAAAAATCTCTTTAATTTCTGAAGAAGGCACCTTCTTCCATCTCTCTTCCTCCTCCTCTGCAGCAAGATTCTGAGCTGCGATGTGTTGCTCTTCCTGCTGAAGCTCTTGCAGGTCCTCAATGGTGAGCTCTTCGTTGTGGTCTTCCACCAATTTTTCCACATCCTCCAAACTCACATCCAACCCCATGGAACTCCGCAGGGCCACAATTGATTTTACAACAGACATAGGCTCATTAGGGTCAGTCCCAAACCCTTCAAAATCCCTCTTGTCGACACAATCTGCCCACAATATTCTCCAGGCAGAGTTCAAAGTCCTGGTAGTCACTCCCTCCCAAGCCATACCTATAAGGGTTATGCAATGGAGGATGCTGAAGTGTTCTCTCCAAAATTCCCTTAGGGTCAAGTGAGTGTCTGTAGCCACAGTCAAGCACCTGTGAAATATTGTGAAACACTGCTTGTGTGTAGAGTTTTTTAAAGTTTGCAATGACCTGCTGGTCCATGGGCTAGAGGAGAGGAGTGGTATTCGGGGGCAAGAACTTTACTGTGATAAACCCAAACTCCTCAAAAATTAGGTCATCCAAGTTTGGAGGATGAGCACGTGCATTGTCCATTACAAGCAGGCACTTGAGATCCAATTTCTTTTCCAGGAGATACTCCTTCACACTAGGGCCAAACACTTCATTGAACCACTCGACAAAAATTTCCCTCGTGACCCATGCCTTGCTATTAGATTTCCAAAACACACAAAATTTACTCATCATAACATTGTTTTTCCTGAACACTCTGGGATTTTCTGAATGGTACACTAGTAATGGCTTCACTTTGAAATCCCCACTAACATTAGCACAGAACATTAGCATCAGCCTGTCTTTCATAGGCTAGTGTCTTGGCATTGTCTTTTCCTCTTGTGTAATGAATTTCCTCTTTGGCATTTTCTTCCAAAAGAGGCCTGTTTCGTCACAACTGAACAGTTGTTCAGGTTTCAGTCCTTCAGCCTCTATGTACTCCTGGAGCTCATGCAAATTTTTCAGCCGCCTTATGGTCCGAACTGGCAGCCTCACCATGCGTTACCACACTGTGTATGCCAGTACGGTTCTTAAATCTCTCAAACCAGCCTTTGCTGGCCTTATATTCACTCACATCACCACTATTTGCAGGGAATTTCTTTACCAAATCTTCATGCAACTGCCTAGCCTTTTCACAAATAATCTAAGTCATAAGAGTATCTCCTACTAATTGTTTCTCATTTATCCACACCAATAATAACTTCTCAACCTCTTCCAGTGCTGTTGATCTCATTTTTGTCTGCATAGTTACTCCCTTTGCAACAACAGCATCCTTGATTTCCATTTTCTTGACCACTATGGAACATAAGGTTGTGTAGGGTTTCTTATACATCCTGGACACTTTGGCCACACTTGTACCACTTTCATATTGTTAAATGATGGGGTGTTAATGTTGCAGTTTAAAAACTGTGGTGTAAAGCACCCTTCTGGCAACATAGTGATGGAGTGAATGACGGTGAAAGTTTTTCTTTTTCGGGCAACCCTGCCTTGGTGGGAATCGGCCAGTGTGATAATAAAAAATAAATAAATGGCTTTCTTAAATTCAATCGTATTTCTCACCTTCTTTACCACAGGCTTGGCACTAGGAGCTTTCTTTGGAGTCATGGTAGGTTATTTAGTACTTGCAAGCACTAAAATAAATGGAATATTATGAAATGTTTCGTTGGAGCACGTGAGGGGACCTTCGCTCACTGGTAAATAATGCCAGACTGGCTGCTGCCACGGCTCACGCCACGGGTACGCGTCCGGGATGAATTACGACTCGCAAGTCAACTTATGAAAAGCGAGCCCATGTTTATACGATAATAACGCTATGATTGGCGAAATTTAAAATTGCCAGGAACTACGAAAAGAGAGGGACCACTGTATATGGAGAGTAAAAGAAAGGTGAAGAGAGTGGTGAGAGACTGCAAAAGGAGAGCAGATGATTGAGTGGGAGAGGTACTGTCAAGAAATTTTAATGAAAATAAGAAAAAATTTTGGAGTGAGTTAAACAAGTTAAGAAAGCCTAGGGAAAGTATGGATTTGTCAGTTAAAAACAGAGTAGGGGAGTTAGCAGATGGGAAGAGGGAGGTATTAGGTAGATGGCGAGAATATTTTGAGGAACTTTTAAATGTTGAGGAAGAAAGGGAGGTGGTAATTTCATGCACTGGCCAGGGAGGTATACCATCTTTTAGGAGTGAAGAAGAGCAGAATGTAAGTGTGGGGGAGGTACGTGAGGCATTACGTAGAATGAACCCCTCAAGGAAGGTTCCTTGACGCTGGTGAGGGGCTCTTGATTCAGGGAATTGGATCTGTGCTCCAGTTTCCTGAATTAAGCCTGAATACCTTCCACATCCCCCCCACAGGCGCTGTATAATCCTACGGGTTTAGCGCTTCCCCTTGATTATTATAATTATAATACGTAGAATGAAAGGGGGTAAAGGAGCTGGATCTGATGGGATCATGAGAGAAATGTTAAAAGCCGGGAGGGGGATATAGTGTTGGAGTGGTTGGTACTTTTGTTTAATAAATGTATGAAAGAGGGGAAGGTACCTAGGGATTGGCAGAGAGCATGTATAGTCCCTTCATATAAAGGGAAAGGGGACAAAAGAGATTGTAAAAATTATAGAGGAATTAGTTTACTGAGTATACCAGGAAAAGTGCACAGTAGGTGTTATTATTGAAAGAATTAGAGGTAAGACAGAATGTAGGATTGCAGATGAGCAAGGAGGTTTCAGGGTGGGTAGGGGATGTGTAGATCAAGTGTTTACATTGAAGTATATTTGTGAACAGTATTTAGATAAAGGTAGGGAAGTTTTTATTGCATTTTTGGATTTAGAAAAGGCACATGATAAGAGTGGATAGAGGAGCAATGTGGCAGATGTTGCAAGTATATGGAATAGGTGGTAAGTTACTAAATGCTGTTAAGAGCTTTTATGAGAATAGTGAGGCTCAGGTTAGGGTGTGTAGAAGAGAGGGAGAATACTTCCCGGTAAAAGTAGGTCTTAGACAGGGATGTGTAATGTCACCATGGCTGTTTAATATATTTATAGATGGGGTTGTAAAAGAAGCAAAAGCTAGGGTGTTCGAGAGAGGGGTGGGATTAAATTATGGGGAATCAAATTCAAAATGGGAACTGACCAAGTTACTTTTTGCTGATGATACTGTGCTTATGGGAGATTCTAAAGAAAAATTGCAAAGGATAGTGGATCAGTTTGAGAATGTGTGCAAAGGTAGAAAGTTGAAAGTGAACATAGAAAAGAGTAAGGTGATGAGGATATCAAATGATTTAGATAAAGAAAAGTTGGATATCAAACTGGAGAGGAGGAGTATGGAAGAAGTGAATGTTTTCAGATACCTGGGAGTTGATGTGTCGGCAGATGGATTTATGAAGGATGAGGTTAATCATAGAATTGACGAGGGAAAAAAGGTGAGTGGTGCGTTGAGGTATATGTGGAGTCAAAAAACATTATCTATGGAGGCAAAGAAGGGAATGTATGAAAGTATAGTAGTACCAACACTCTTATATGGATGTGAAGCTTGGGTGGTCAATGCAGCAGCGAGGAGACGGTTGGAGGCAGTGGAGATGTCCTGTCTAAGGGCAATGTGTGGTGTATATATTATGCAGAAAATTTGGATTGTGGAAATTAGGAAAAGGTGTGGAGTTAATAAAAGCATTAGTCAGAGGGCAGAAGAGGGGTTGTTGAGGTGGTTTGGTCACTTAGAGAGAATGGATCAAAGTAGAATGACATGGAAAGCATATAAATCTATAGGGGAAGGGAGGAGGGGTAGGGGTCATCCTTGAAAGGGTTGGAGAGAGGGGCTAAAGGCTTTGTGGGCGAGGGGCTTAGACTTCCAGCAAGCATGCCCAAGCGTGTTAGATAGGAGTGAATGGAGACAAATGGTACTTGGGACCTGACGATCTGTTGGAGTGTGAGCAGGGTAATATTTAGTGAAGGGATTCAGGGAAACTGGTTTTCATATAGTCAGACTTGAGTCCTGGAAATGGGAAGTACAATGCCTGCACTTTAGGGGAGGGGTTTGGGATGTTGGCAGTTTGGAGGGATATGTTGTGTATCTTTATATGTATATGCTTCTAAACTGTTGTATTCTGAGCACCTCTGCAAAAACAGTGATAATGTGTGAATGTGGTGAAAGTGTTGAATGATGTAAAAAGTATTTTCTTTTTGGGGTTTTTTTCATTTTTGGGTCCCCCCCCTCGGTGGGAGCGGCCGATTGTTAAAAAAAAAAAAATATTTAGGGGTAGTATTGCACATGGATTTTTTGCAGATTTTAACAATGGAAGTTCTTTGTAGAATCACCCAGCCTGGCCCTTTGGCCCCTTTTTGTTGGGTGTTCAGCCAACGTCCACTAGGGGGGGGGGTACAAGTACCCCCTTGTCTTCGGGGGACCAACTGTCCCCAGGCCTAGCCCTTCCCTTGCCCCCCACGGGGCTCTGAGGGAGAAGCGGGCACTTTGTGCTGCCAAAAACCTGCCCACACTGGGCTCGAAGGGGTTGGGGGCAGTGCATAGCAGCAGTTATGTCAAAAGGTGTAATGCAGCAAGCACTAAGGACCCTTGTTGAGGAAACCCAGCTTCATAGTAGGGAAACAAGTGTATCAAAGAAAAGTAAAACCAAATTTTGCAAACCAGAAATACCGCAGGAAATAGCAAAAAAGAGGACCCCAATAGCAATAGTGGGAAAAAAATTAAAAAAACAACTGGTGGGGCTCCTTGTTGGTGCTAAGGAGGATGGGAAATAAGACAGGGAACATGCACCAACGGGAATACAGTCACAGAAACCAAGGAAAAGGGAAAACCCAAGCCTGTGCCATTTACTATGCCTTGGTACTGCGGGCAGGAAAATTAAAAAAAAAAAGAGGGGGACATGCAATATGACCCCCCTAGAAAATGTCATCCCCCTATGACACAGAAAATGCAAACTCCTTCCCGTAAGCTTTTTTACCCTGAAATGTGTACTCTTCAGTACAGGAAAGACTTGCTTTTTAAATAAATTGCCCGGCTCCCTCTAAAGGGACAAAAAGATCAAAAATCCGGCCCTGGGAAAAAGGTTTGCCCCAGCCATCAAGGGGGAGAGGTTTTTTAGTGAGGAAGGAAAAAAACTGGCAGGAAAAGGCAGAAATCGTACACAAAAACCCGTATTCCTGGAGGGAACCACGTCGTTGGCCTCCACTCCAAAACCCAAAAATCAGTCTAAAGCCGGAAAAAAAAAACCCCCCCCGTACCAAAAATACACCCGTCCGTAACATTCTTCTTTTAAATATACAGGGGCTAAAACCAGCAAAAAACAACAAAATACCTTTCATCCCTGGATGCTTGCAGAGGCAAAGGCATGTTCGCGGCTTTCACTGAGACCCCCATAAAGGTCACTTTGGGCAACGAAATTGGATCCCAGGTTACAACCTATAAGATGTGACAGAGTGAACAGGCAAAAGGGGGGGGTTGGCCTGTAAATTTCAGAGTCATTGTTTGCACGAATGTTTAAAGCCTCAAAGGTGTGGAAGTTTTAGCAGTAAAGGTCGGAACCAAAACCCAGTCATTTTGGGGAGTCTACAAGCCCCCGGATGCAACATCCCCGCAAATTCCCGGAACGCTGTTAAAAAATTGACCATGTCTGGAAAATCTTCCAGTCTGCACCCAACCCTCTTTCTCCCGGGGGATTTCAACTTAAAGGCCCAAAATGGGGAAATAGCAAATAATATTGTTGCAGTAATTAAAACCAGGAGGAGCTTGAGAAAATCACACTCACAGAGTTTTAAATCTCGCACAAAATTCAAAATTTTAAACCCGCAAATAATAGAGCCTACTGAATGGAGAATACATAGCCTCATCTTCCTAACAAAGTGATCTGATAAGAAATGTACCAATCAAAAAACCA
>NC_069488.1:22075990-22202629 GCF_026875155.1 Cherax quadricarinatus | reverse complement strand
AAGGCTAAAAAGGGTTGCATGATGATTTAATTAAAAAAATTCCAGCAACTAGTGGGGTGAGTGTTTTTTAAAGGGCCCGCAAAGGATGGTTTGAGAGATTTAAGAAGCGTAGGGGCATTATGTGTGATAAGGCATGGTGAGGCTCAAGTTTGGCCACAAAGTGGCTGAAAATCTGTGCAGGAATTCAAGGAGAAAATAGAAGTGGGGGGACGAAACCCTGAAAAGTGTTTAATTGCGGAAAAAAACGGTGTTTTGAAAGAACATCCCAAGCAGGACATCTTATCAGGGGAAAAGGGACTCCCAGGCATAACCCTATAAAAAGACAGGCTATTGTTGAGTGTCCCAAATGCTAGGGGTGATTGCAAAGTAAAGCCTTTTTGGTGTATCACTCTGAAACCCCCAGAGGTTCAAAAAAAACAAGTCCTAAAGGGCAAATTTTGTGGTGCTGTGGAGGGTAAACAGCAAGGGCGGGGTCATAGGGACTTTTTCTTGATGGTTACCCCATCATTTTGCCCCCAATGTAAAAATTCCCTAATTAAAAAGAAATTAGCCCTTAAGTGCCTCCTGGTTTTAGACTGCCCTGGTCATCCTTCAGACTTGGCGGCAATTTTGGGACATGAGCTTCTTTAAAGGGCAAAGCTTTGCCCCCTAATCCACTCCTTCCTGAACCCCAAGGCCCCGGGTCTTTTAAAACTTCAAAAACTTACACAAAAGCTATTTTGAAGGTATTTGTAGTGCCCTCAGAAACTCAAATGATCTAAGAGAGTTTTGGAAAGATCTTTTTCCATCTAAAATTGTGAAAAACATTATAGGAAAGGTACATTTAAGGAAGGATAAGGGCCTTGAACTCTACTTGGAAAAAATGTGGCCAAAATGTTTAACAAAAGGGATTTTGAAGGGTTTTTGAGGCAAACCCCTGAGAATCCTATGCCGGGGAAAATTCCTTGCAGCTTTGGGGGAAGCCCTTTGGGGGTTGCGGTTTAGTGGGGGGGATGTGGAAGGTGGTGGAGGAGGAAAATGAAAACAAACCATGATGAGGCTGATTATCTTGAAAAGCAAGAGGGCAGACCTGAGGAAACTGTTTTGGAGGAGGGGGGGGGGAAGAAATTCAGAAGTTGCCTGTTAAAGTTTAAAGGAAATGTGGCAAAAGTGGTTGAAGTAAACCTTTTTTGATAAAAATCCCCCTGAAAGTACTGCAAGCTGTGTTGGAAAACCTGTACACTGACAATGTTGTAAAACCACTTTAGGAAAGTCAAAAAGGAACGAGGGTACGGATCTTGGACAGTATGTTTGCAAGAAGCCCAGGACTCTGAAGCTGGTCCTGTGGCATTAAAAAAACGGGAAGTCCCCCGAAAAGACTTGCTCCAAAAGTGCTAATGGAAGGGGTTCCCCTTCTAAACTAAAAAATCAATGGTCTCCCTCTCCCATCCCATAAATCATACCAGACTTCAAATAAAAGTGCATGAAATGGCATGTTTCTCAGTTTGTGTGTATTAAAATTATTATTTCATGTGGTAAAATATTTTTTTTTAATACTTGGGGTGGTTGCCGGATTAATTTGATTTCCATTATTTTTTGGGGAAAAAAAAATTGACTAATGATTATTTCGATTAAACAAAGAGCTTCGGGAATGGTTTAAAATTCGGGTTTGAGGGTCCACTGTATAGCTTTAAATGTTGTTTCTGGCACCTCCGCAAAAACAGTGATATGTGTGATTGTGGTTTGAAAGTTTTGGGGAATGTGATGAAAAGAATTTTCTTTTTGGGGATTTTTTTTTCTTTTTTGGGTCACCTCCCTCGGTGGGAGATGGCCACTTGATAAAAAAAAAAAAAATTGTAGGGGGTTATTAGCTATGGTTTTTTTGCGTTTTAACAATGGACAGTTCTTTGTAGAATCACACGAGGGCCCTTGGCCCCTTTTTTTGTTGGAGTGTTCAGCCAAAGCCCATTTTGGGATGAGGTAAAAGTACCCCCTTTTATTCTGGGACCAAAAACTTCCCAGGCTAGCCCCATTCCTTCCCCCAACAGGGCTCTGGGGAAAAAAGCTGGCATTTTTGTGCTGCCCAAAACCCGCCCCAGGGCTCGAAGGGTGTGGCAGTGCTGCGAGATGAGTAGGGGTGAAAGGCAGAAGCTACTGGACCCTTTGGGAGGACACCCAGCTTCAGAATAACGTCTGGTGCTGGGGAAGTCAAGAAGCCCCTTGCTTGGTGTTGCGCGTGCTAGTTCACTTCCGTTGCATTCCTAGACATTTTTAAATAAACTGATTGGTCTGTTTCAAAATTGGCTTGCCCCAGGGGATTTTGTTCCAGGTCTATTTTTTGAGAATTTACTGCATTTGCATTATTTTCTCACTGCTTATACTATTCCTTCTAAGGGGAAAGGATCCCACTTTTTTTTGTTGAATTGAGTATCACTTGGCATATACCATTCTATAGTAATAATTTAAATCATAACAGACAATGCTTAATTTATTTTCCCGTTGTTTTTTTTTATCTTTTATCTAGTGAAAAACATTGAAAAAAAAGTATTTTAAATTTCAATATTTATTTTTTATTTTTATAAATGTGAAGATATAATTATTAAAAAAGAAAAAACAAGATCCAACAGTTTTGTTTATCATGTTTGGTGAATTTTGCACTGTCACTGCACACCTGAGGAAAAAGACAAAAATTAAGATGAATAAAACCTGCCCTTTTAAAAAAAAGCAGAAAGCAACAATTCAGCTTTAAAACCCAACAACATGGGTTTTCTGTAGATTATTTCATCACTATATGTAACCCAAAAAAAAAGAAATTTTTTTTCAAAAATTCTTAAACAAGTTTACTGACCCTTTAAAGGGTGAAATACGATATCATAAGCCTGGGTCTCTCTACCAGTCCTAAAATAGAAAGGTTCATATTTTTTGTAGTTTATAATTTCTAAAGCTTTACTGTGTACATGTCGGTCCGAAATTTGACAATAGAAAAAATATTTGAGAATTAAAGTTTCTGTATTGGGAGTTTTGGTTTTATGATGGGGACATGCAAAAAAGAAAGTCTTAAGTCTAAGTTCTTGATAAGTTTAGCCTAGAAATGTGTAAGGTAATTTTGTGAGTCACTATGTCAAGGTTAGGAACAGTAAAAAATAGTACAGTATTTTAATTAATAAAAAAAACAGGGTACTGTAGCACTATTTTAATAATGCTCAAGCAAAGGATTCAAAATTTTGTTTAATTTTGGAAAGAGGTTTTTAGACAAAAGTAACAAAAATTTTGTTTTGACAGTGCAGAGTGTGAAATTTAGCTGAGATGGATTGCCGAGCACAAAGTGTGAATGGTTGTGTGAGATGGTTTGCCAAGCTGGACAGTAGGCTTACTATAGGCCCCAATGCTTTTCCATTTGTGTTATTTTTATATCAGAATTAATAAAAAGGTCTGTCGTAGTTGTAGAAATTGGAATTTAAAAAAATTAAGGAGGAGTTCCTGGTAGCTAACCCGTAGGCCTACCCCAGAGACTGCTTTTGTTCAGAAAAGGGTTACAGTTTATAGATCTCGCTATTCAAGATATTAATGAAAAAATCAAACACCTGCTTTTTGCCAAAACAACTGTTTCAGAAACACAAAATCACAATGTTACTTAAAAAAATAAGACACTTTATTAACACAAAGTATTTGAACTAAAAATTTTGTAAAACAAAAAGACAATCACCAACTGTCTTGGGGTAAAGAATGCAAGACCCATACATAGTAAAACAAAAAGTAGCCCGTTTTTTCATTGTAATGTCACTTCCTGACTTCTCCTCCAAGTGTAAAGAACAAGGAACTAAGCGGCAATTGAGGTAGTGTCCCGCCCCTGCCTAACAACAAAAATTGAGTTTGTTGTGTCCATATTTTTTACTATTCCCCAAAAGGAAGCAATTTTTATGTTTAAGGGTTTTTAAGTATGTTTTCTAGCACTGTGATTTGCATTAAAACTATACAGTACAAAGAGGGGCTGATAATGGTTTCAATAATGTAATATCTAAAAAAAAAATTACATGAGAAATTTTAAATTTTTAGGACAGGTGGCAGTGAAAAAAAAAGCCCCTTTCCGAACAGCAAGAACTTACGGTTTAAAGGGAGGCATAAGCAGTTTTATCTTGCAAGCCCTTTCCCCTTTCAGGGGTAATCCTGCATATCAAAAACCCTTCCTAACTTTTGGGAGTAACTTTCGGGCTTGATCTGATGCAGGGCCCCAAGTTTTTAGTAGCCCGTTTAACCCGTTATTTTCTAAAAAGCCAGAAAAACCCCAGTGCTGTTCAGAAGGAAAAAATGGTGTCAAAGTAATGTTATACAATGTTTAATTACAAGTCTTTTTAGTTAATGATGCAAAGGGGTTTCACACAATAAGGAGCAAATTTACAACAGAAACTGGCAAATAATGCGCTTTTTTTCAATGCAAATTTAAAGGGAAAAAGAAGGAGAAACACTGGTAAAATTTTGGTGAGGCAGTATGTGTGTAGGGGCAGAAGAAATTTTTCCCCAAAAAACAATCATTTTAACAGGGTTTCCCCCCAAAAAACTTTTTTTTTTTTAATAAAAATCTGAAAAAAATCATCTTAACTTCTTCCTGCTTCTGGAAAATTGCGTTTCTTTTTTTTTTTTTTATATATATTTATATATAATCTATGTATGTTACATCCTTATCTTCTTTTCTTTGAAAACATTTTAAAACTGGAAACCCTTTCAGTTTTTATTTTTGTTTAATTGTCATATGTTTTTACAAGTGCAGACAACCCATTTTGTTTTTCAAATTTTGGGTGAAGGTTTGTTAAACAGTTTTTCAAATGTGAACTACATTGGTGGTCACTTTTTAGGTATATTTTTCCCCCTTCATATAGGTCACCTGCTTGTTAAGAAGTAGCCAATCTTGGCAACAGCCCCTTATGTAGCATGCAGACTGATTGTCAAAACAAACAATACTTTGGGAGACCTCTATGCCCAAAAGCATGCAAACTGGTCAAGAGGTTCAGTTTTTCAAAAACCCTTGGATTCGGGAAAAAAATTTTCAATTGACGGGAATAAATGTTGGGGGCCAGAGTACCTCTAACAAAAATTTGATGAAAAAAAAAACCCCAAGTGAGCAGTAGTTCTTTTGAGTAAAATTTGCATTGCTAATGAGAGGTCAGAGGAGAATGGCCAAACTGTTCAAGCAAACCCAAAGGGCAACAGTAATTTAAATAACAATTTTTTCCCGTGTAGAAAAACATCTCTGAAACAAAACACATTGAACTTGAGGTGGATGGGTTTTACAGCAGCAGAAAAACCCCCCTTTTTGGGGTTTCAAATTCCTGTCAGCTAAAAACAGGAAAACTGGGGGTACAGTAGGCAAAGGCCACCAAAAATGGACAGCGGAAGAAGGGAAAAAAACACCCCTGGTCTATGAAATCACAATTTCGCTGCAAAAAGCAAAAGGGGAAAAGGTCAGCTTTTGGTTACACTTTTGGAGGGTGGTAAATGAGATTTTAAAAGCATAATTTCCCAAAGCCCCCAAAATCCACAAAATTTGCACAACCCCTTTTATGTAACAAGCCCAAAAAACAAAGGGTAATTTTTCCCAGCACCTGCTAAATCAAGGGCCATGAAGTTTCGGGGGGGAAAAAAAGTGGCCTTACCCGTCCCAAAAAGGGGTGCCCCTTAAAAATTGGCCCTGAAGAAAAGGGCCCACTTTTTGTGTACACCTGGAATGACTAAAGGGGGTTTTGGGGGCCCCCCCCCCCCCAAATTGGGCCCTTTTGAGAGAAGGGTGTGTGGGAAATAACCCCTTTGGTTTGTATGTTACGGGAAGCAAGTAAAGCAATATCTGGGAAAAGGGAAACCTTTTTGGAGTTGGGTTTTAAGTGCGTGCATGAACTCTTAAAGGCGATGGGATGGTGTCCCTGGGCAAAATTAGAATTGAACAACGTGTCTAAAATCTGCAAAAAGCAGCTAAAGAAAGTGATTTTTTTAGCACCCTTCAGAAAAAGCTAAGAAAAAAAAATCGTCCATCCATTTTAGCTAAACCAAATTGGACATTAAAAAAGGGAGGTCCTGAGGGAGAATGTATAGATGATATTTTTTCCCCTTCCCTTGCACGTTTTACATCACATGGAAAACAAGTTTAAAACCAAATGATTTTTTATTGCCCTTTACGTAAAAAACACGTTTGGGGCAGGAAGTAAAAATTTTACATAAAAATAGTAACTAAAAAAAAAAAAAAAAAAATTACTTGTGAAAACCCTTTCCCAGAGTTTCCCGGGATTTCCAAAGAAAGATCATCAGTCATAAGAGCTTGTGTTTGCAAATTTTCCCTGGGGTCACGACCCCCTTTGGAAAACCTACATCTGAAAAATTTAAGTGTAACATAAGGGTAAATATTTTCCCCATTGAAAAACTGAAAAAATTTACTGTTTTAAACCTTTAAAAGTAAAACATAGATTTGATAAAACCGGGGAAAAAACGGTGGATTTTGAATCCAAAGGGGGGCGAGTTTGACCAAACCCCCCCTGGTTTTCCCCGTTTTTTTTTACAATTGTGGTTTTTCAAATTTTTTGAGAACCCAATTTTAAAAGGAATTTAATTTTGGGGGGGGCGTGGCCGAAAATTTGGGCCCTTTTGGGTGAATAGAGATGGAAAAATTTTTAAATACGTGGAACCTCGGTTGTCGAGAACCTCAGTTGGGAAACCCTTTTGCTGCAAACAAAAACCCGGGTTTTTGAACAAGGGAATTTTGGTTCTTGTTTTATACGTGGTCTTGGTCGCACCCCAAGGGTTGGAAATTAAAAAATCCCAGAGTCCACAGAGTGGGTTTTTTGTCAGTATAGTTGGGTAACACGGGGTGCAGTAAACACTCTTGATCCCCTTGCTGTGTATCTTTTAAAGGGGAAAAGAAACAAAAATTGAAAAATTTTATGGAAATCTTAGAGGAAAAAAAACTATAGGCGAGTTAGCATTTTCGGCAACATTTACCAACAGCAAATTTTACCGAAATTTGAGCCCCCATTTTGGGGCCAAATTTCCCTTTTTCCCCCGTCCAAACAAATCATAGTAATTTTTCTTAAAAACTTCTTTTATTTTTATCGAATGAGTAAAAGAAAAATGCCCCTTTACTTATTTCAAACTACCCAATAAAGTGATTGAAAAATTTTAAAAATTTTGGGCCCAAATTTTACACAAAAAAAAAGAAAGACCCAAATTTTAAAAAAGGGTCCCAGCATAAAAATGTAGGGCATTCCTGACACTAAAAAAAAACATTGTAAACTGTTCTTTTGTCAAGTCTCCCGGCCCCCGGTTTTAAATTTTTACTTGCTTTTCATTTTGAATTTCATTGACAAAAAAAGTAGAAGTTTTTCTGTTATTAAAATTAATGCATATTGTAAAAATTGTATAAATAATATCAGCACATTTGTGAATGCATATTGACCCCCAGTTGATGTGTATTGGACATGTGCAAATTTGTTTATTGTGAACATTAGCAAAATCAATATTTCTTCTACTTTGAGCTCTTTCAAGCTGCTTTTAGTCTTTAAATCAATAAAAAATCATCTGTAATTCTGCAATAATTTTTATTTAAAATGAGACAAGGGGAAAATGGAATAAAACCATAAATCCATATAAAAATCCCCCCCCCCCCCCCCCCCCCCCGAAAATTGGGTTTTAAAAACCCAAAAAATGGTCAGATTTTTTCTCTTATGCATGCGTGTGCAGGTTTTTTATTTAATGCCCACAAACCATGCGACCCATTCTTCACATGTAGGCCTACCGTTTTTCCCCCTCAAGTTTTTGAAGCCGCTAGAATTTTGCCTTTAGCTCTCCATTGACGGGAAGAGGCAGTTAAATTTTCACTTACTGCAAATTTTTCATTTAAATTTTCATTTATGTATATAATTCAGATAGATTTTATTTAGAATTCAATTTTTACAGTTTCCATTACTGTAAATTTTATACATTGTTTTAATAGCATTTAGTATAAATTTTTAATAAATTATAATACGACATTTTTGGGCTGGAAAAGATTAAATTTTTCTTTATTTTTTATGGAAAAATTTGGGTTTGGTTTTGAATTGACATCTGGAACAAAATTTTAAATTTTTACAAAAAGAGGTTAGAGGTGGTAGACAGCAACCACCCCGGGGGGACTACCGTCCGCCAAGTGAGTGTAAAAACGAAAAATGTAATTTTTTACACATGGTGGATTTCCGGTGCTTTTGTCTGTCTCATAAAAAATGCAAGATTCAGGATGTCTTGCTACTTCTACTTACACTTAGGTACACTACACATACATTCAGTTTATTTATACAATCATCTGAGTTTTCTTTGATTTTATCTTTAAAAGTTTTTGGTCTTATTACTTTTCCCTTTTTTGTCCTGGGGGGAAATGGAAAAGAATCTTTCCCCCGTAAACCATGCGTGTTGCAAAAGTCAACTAAAATGCCCGGAAAAAAGGGCAGTAACCCCTTTTCCGTAAAGATTTTGAAAAGAATAAGAAGAAGAAAATTGTCAAAGTGGGAAGTCGAATGTGCGTGGATGTTGTGCAAATGATAAAAAAAGGATGATTTTGGGTGTTATGAATGAAAAGAAGCTGGATGCTGGCTTTTAAGTAAACAAAAACTGAACCGGGTGGGGAGTTTTAATGGAGAGGAATAAATGGGATTAGGTCAGGGGTTTCAAATAGAGTTAGAGTTAAAGAAGGAGTAGCAATAATGTTGAAGGATAAGCTATGGCAGAAAAAGAGGGACTACAAATGTATTAATTCAAGGATTATGTGGAGTAAAATAAAGACTGGATGTGAAAAGTGGGTTATAGTAAGCATGTATGCACCTGGAGAAGAGAGAAGTGTAGAGGAGAGAGAGAGATTTTGGGAAATGTTGAGTGAATGCATGGGAAGTTTTGAATCAAGTGTGAGAGTAATGGTGGTTGGGGATTTCAATGCTAAAGTGGGTAAAAATGTTATGGAGGGAGTAGTAGGTAAATTTGGGGTGCCAGGGGTAAATGTAAATGGGAAGCCTTTAATTGAGCTGTGTAGAAAGAGATTTGGTAATAAGTAATACATATTTTATGAAAAAGAGGATAAATAAATATACAAGGTATGATGCAGCACATAATGAAAGTAGTTTGTTAGATTATGTATTGATGGATAAAAGGTTGATGGGTAGGCTCCAGGATGTACATGTTTACAGAGGGGCAACTGATATATCTGATCATTATTTAGTTGTAGCTACAGTTAGAGTTAGAGGTAGATGGGAGAAGAGGAAGGTGGCAACAACAAGTAAGAGGGAGGTGAAAGTGTATAAACTAAGAGAGGAGGAAGTTCGGGTGAGATATAAGCGACTACTGGCAGAAAGGTGGGCTAGTGCAAAGATGAGTAGTGGGGGGGGGTTGAAGAGCGTTGGAATAGTTTTAAAAATGCAGTATTAGAATGTGGGGCAGAAGTTTGTGGTTATAAGAGGGTGGGAGCTGGAGGAAAGAGGAGTGATTGGTGGAATGATGAAGTAAAGGGTGTGGTAAAAGAGAAAAAGGTACCTTAAGAAGAGCAGAGCACAGTGGTCCCTCGTTTTTCGTAATTAATCCATTCCTGGAGCCGTTACTATAAACGAAATTTACGATTTACGAATCAATTTTCCCCATAAGAAATAATGTAAATACAATTAATCCGTTCCTGGCACCCAGAAGTATTGAAATAAAAAAAATTTTTACATGAAATATAGATGTAGTACATAAACAATACAATGGGACATGATGAATGAAACATTAACAGCATAAAACTTACCTTTATTGGAGATTCTTCTTAGTGTATTGGAGACTGGAGGAGGAGAGAGAGTGGATTGTTTATAGTTTGGAAGGGGAATCCCCTTCCAGCAACACCTCAGGTACCAATTGCTTCTCTGGGGTTGCTTGTCTTCTCTGTTTCTTAATGCCACTAGGACCACCTTGAGAGTCAATGGAGTCCTGTCTCGCAAAATAACTGTGGAAATGAGCTCTGTTTTTTGGGTTTTCTTTAACACTTCCCTAAAATGGCCCAAGACTTTGTCACTGTACATGTTGCCAATATGGCTTACAACAACCTTGTTAGGGTGATCTTTCTCCATAAAGCTTTCCATCTTACCCTACATAGTAAAAATCTCTTTAATTTCTGAAGAAGGCACCTTCTTCCATCTCTCTTCCTCCTCTGCAGCAAGATTCTGAGCTGCGATGTGTTGCTCTTCCTGCTGAAGCTCTTGCAGGTCCTCAGTGGTGAGCTCTTTGTTGTGGTCTTCCACTAATTCTTCCACATCCTCCAAACTCACATCCAACCCCATGAAACTCCGCAGTGCCACAATTGATTTTACAAGACATAGGCTCATTAGGGTCAGTCCCAAACCCTTCAAAATCCCTCTTGTCCACACAATCTGGCCACAATTTTCTCCAGGCAGAGTTCAAAGTCCTGGTAGTCACTCCCTCCCAAGCCATACCTATAAGGGTTAGGCAATAGAGGATGCTGAAGAGTTCTCTCTAAAATTATTTAGGGTCAAGTGAGTGTCAGTGGCCACAGTCAAGCACCTGTGAAACACTGCTTTTGAGCAGAGTTTTTTTAAGTTTGCAATGACCTGCTGGTCCATGGGCTGGAGGAGAGGAGTGGTATTCGGGGGCAAGAACTTTACTCTGATGAACCCAAACTCCTCACAAATTAGGTCATCCAAGTTTGGAGGATGAGCAGGTGCATTGTCCATTACAAGCAGGCACTTGAGATCCAATTTCTTTTCCAGGAGATACTCCTTCACACTAGGGCCAAACACTTCATTGAACCACTCGACGAAAATTTCCCTTGTGACCCATTCCTTGCTATTAGATTTCAAAACACACAAAATTTACTCATCATAACATTGTTTTTCCTGAACACTCTGGGATTTTCTGAATGGTACACTAGTAATGGCTTCACTTTGAAATCCCCACTAGCATTAGCACAGAACATTAGCGTCAGCCTGTCTTTCATAGGCTAGTGTCTTGGCATTGTCTTTTCCTCTTGTGTAATGAATTTCCTCTTTGGCATTTTCTTCCAAAAGAGGTCTGTTTTGTCACAATTGAACACTTGTTCAGGTTTCAGTCCTTCAGCCTCTATGTACTCCTGGAATTCATGCACATTTTGCAGCCGCCTTGTGGTTCGAACTGGCAGCCTCACCATGCATTACCACACTGTGTATGCCAGTACGGTTCTTAAATCTCTCAAACCAGCTTTTACTGGCCTTATATTCACTCACATCACCACTATTTGCAGCAATTTCTTTACCAAATACTCATGCAACTGCCTAGCCTTTTCACAAATAATCTAAGACATAAGAGTATCTCCTACTAATTGTTTCTCATTTATCCACACCAATAATAACTTCTCAACCTCTTCCAGTGCTGGTGATCTCATTTTTGTCAGCATAGTTACTCCCTTTGCAACAACAGCATCCTTGATTTCCATTTTCTTGGCCACTATGGAACATAAGGTTGTGTAGGGTTTCTTATACATCCTGGACAGTTCGGCCACACTTGTACCACTTTCATATTGCTCAATGATGGGGTGTTAATGTTGCAGTTTAAAAACTGTAGTGTAAATCACTCTTCTGGCAAGACAGTGATGGAGTGAATGATTGTGAAAGTTTTTCTTTTTCGGGCCACCCTGCCTTGGTGGGAATCGGCCAGTGTGATAATAATAAAAAATAAATATATGGCTTTCTTAAATTCAATCATATTTCTCACCTTCTTCACCACAGTTATGATAGCTGATCATAACTTTGGGGTCCAGTCACTGGACCCATTATGTACCTTTGTAATCTTTTGACTACCGCCCACAGGATGGGTATGGGGTGCATAAAGATATTAAACTAAAGTGTGTGTGTGTGTATATGTGTGTGTGTGTGTGTGTGTGTGTGGGGTGTTTGTGTGTGTGTGGTGTGGTGTGTGTTGTGTGTGTGTGTGTGTGTTTTGTGTGTGTGTGTGTGGTGTGTGTGTGTCTCAACAATTTAATATTTGCACCCAATAACTCATTACAGTTGTGGACCGGGTGTGGAAGTGTGAAAATTTCTCATTACTCTATAATTTGTTCTGATTGTGCCAAAGTTAAACATAAGTAAACCTTTCTACAGAATTCATTACCTTTGTAACTTTTGAGCTCATTACCTGTTGTACCTAGTTCAGCTATTCAAAATGTGGGGGGCCAGTCCCTGGACCCATACGTACCTCTGATTAATCTGTAAAATACCTTTGTAACTTGTCATGATTGTGAACCCCGACTTACCGGAGTTCATTCCTTTGTAAATTGTGAGTTCATTACCTTTGTAAATTGGAGTTCATTTCCTTTGTAAATTGTGAGTTCATTCCTGGAATTCTCAGAAAAAACCCTTTGGAGTCCAGCCCGGGCCAAATTTATGACCCTGAATCTTTGTACCGCCCACAGGATGGGTTATGGGGTGCAAATAAACATTTTAAAAAAATAACTAATTTCACCCCGGCTTGGCACTAGGAGCTTTCTTGGAGCTGGTAGCTTTTTTAGTCTTGCAAGCACTAAAAAAAATGGATTTGAAATTGTTTCATGGGACGTGAGGGGACCTTCGCTCACGGGGTAAAAACGCCAACTGGCGCCCCCAGGGCTCACGCCAGGGGTACGCGTCCGGACGAATACGATCGCGAGTCAACTTATGAAAAGTGAGTCCATGTTTATAAGATAAAAAATATATTGGGAAAATTTACAATTGCCCCGGGAATCGAAAGCGAGGGGCCACTGTATATGGAGAGTAAAAGAAAGGTGAAGAAAGGGGTGAGAAGTGCAAAAAGGGGAGCAGATGATTGAGTGGGGGAAGCACTGTCATGAAATTTTAATGAAAATAAGAAAAAATTTTGGAGTGAGTTAAACAAGTTAAGAAAGCCTAGGGAAAGTATGGATTTGTCAGTTAAAAACAGAGTAGGGGAGTTAGTAGATGGGAAGAGGGAGGTATTAGGTAGATGGCGAGAATATTTTGGGGAAACCCTTTTAAATGTTGAGGAAGAAAGGGAGGCGGTAATTTCATGCACTGGCCAGGGACGTATACCATCTTTTAGGAGTGAAGAGCAGAATGTAAGTGCGGGGGAGGTACGTGAGGCATTACGTAGAATGAAAGGAGGTAAAGGAGCTGGATCTGATGGGATCATGAGAGAAATGTTAAAAGCAGGAGGGTGGATATAGTGTTGGAGTGGTTGGTACTTTTGTTTAATAAATGTATGAAAGAGAGGAAGGTACCTAGAGATTGGCAGAGAGCATGTATAGTCCCTTTATATAAAGGGAAAGAGGACAAAAGAGATTGTAAAAGTTATAGAGGAATAAGTTTACTGAGTATACCAGGAAAAGTGTGCGGTAGGGTTATTATTGAATTAGAGGTAAGAGAGAATGTAGGATTGTGGATGAGCAAGGAGGTTTCAGAGTGGGTAGGGGATGTGTAGATCAAGTGTTTACATTGAAGCATATTTGTGAACAGTATTTAGATAAAGGTAGGGAAGTTTTTATTGCATTTTTGGTTTTAAAAAAAGCACATGATAGAGTGGATAAAAGGAACAATGTGGCAGGTGTTGCCAAGTATATTGGGAATAGGTGGTAAGTTACTAAATGCTGTTAAGAGCTTTTTTATGAGGATAGTGAGGCTCAGGTTTAGGGTTGTGTAGAAAGAGAGGGAGAATACTTCCCGGTAAAAGTAGGTCTTAGGAAGGGATGTGTAATGTCACCATGGTTTGTTTAATTATTTATAGAAGGGGTTGTAAAAGAAGTAAAAGCTAGGGTGTTGAAGAGAGGGGGGTGGGGTTAAATTATGGGGAATCAAATTCAAAATGGGAATTTCACCCGTTACTTTTTGCTGATGATACTGTGCTTATGGGAGATTCTAAAGAAAAATTTTCAAAGGTTTGTGGTCAGTTTGAGAATGTGGTAAAGGTAGAAAGTTGAAAATGAACATAGAAAAAAAGTAAGGTGATGAGGGTAAACAAATGATTTAGATAAAAAAAAAGTTGGATATCAATTGGGGAGGAGTAAAGGAAGAAGTGAATGTTTTCAGATACCTGGGAGTTGAGCGTGTCGGCGGGATGGATTTATGAAGGATGAGGTTAATCATAGAAAATTTACGAGGGGAAAAAAAAAGGTGAGTGGTGCGTTGAGGTATATGTGGAGTCAAAAAACGTTATCTATGGAGGCAAAGAAGGGAAATGTATGAAAAATATAGTAGTACCAACACTCTCATATGGATGTGAAGCTTGGGTGGTAAATGCAGCAGCGAGGAGATGGTTGAAAAAGGGGCCAGTGGAGATGCCCTGTCTAAGGGCAATGGGGGGTGGTAAATATTATGCAGAAAAATTCCCGGGGTGGGGGAAATTGGGAAAAAGGGTTGGGGAGTTTAATAAAAAGGCCATTAGTCAAAAGGGCAAAAAGAGGGGTTTGGGGTTGAGGGGGTTTTTGGTCATTTAGAGAGAAGGATCAAAGTAAAATTGACATGGAAAGCATAAAAATTTCCTGAAAGGGAAAGGGGAAGGGGGGGGTAGGGGCCCGTCCCCCCCCCCAAAAGGGGTTGGAGGCGCAAAAGGTTTTGTGGCGGGGGCTTGGATTTCCCAAAGCAAGGGGTGCCTGAGCGTGTTAGATGGGGAGTGAATGGAGCCCGAATGGTATTTGGGGACCTGCGATCTGGGGGAGTGTGAGCAGGTTATATTTAGTGAAGGGATTCGGGGAAAACCCGGTTATTTTTCATATAGTCAGACTTGACCCGGGAAAAATGGGAAGTACAATGCCTGCCCCCTTTAGGGGGGGGGTTTTGGGGGATTTTGGGCAGTTTGGGGGATATGTTTGTACCCTTTTATTTATATCCCTTTCTAAACTGTTTTATTCTAGCACCTCTGAAAAAACAGTGAAAATGTGTGAATGTGGTGAAAGTGTTGAATGTTTGAAAGTATTTTTTTTTTTGGGGATTTTTTTTTTTTTTTTGGGTCCCCCTGCCCCCCGGTTTGGGAGACGGCCGACTTTTGTTAAAAAAAAAATGAGTGGAGTATTAGCACATGGAGTTTTTTGCAAAAATTTTAAACCCAAATGGAAATTTCTTTGTAGAATCACCCACCCCCCCCTTTTGGCTCCTTTTTTTGGATTTGTCTCAAAACCAACGCCCCACTAGGGGGGGAGGTAAAATTTCCCTCCTTTTCTTCTGGGACCAACTTTTCCCCAGGCCTAGCCCCATTCCTTCCCCCCTCAGGGGTTTCCTGAGGGAAAAGGGGCTGGGCCCCTTTGTGCTCCCCAAAACCCCCCCCAAAACTGGGTCAAAGGGGTTTTGGGGGCCAGTTTTGCATAGCACCCAGATGATGTCAGGGGGGTGTAAAGGCAGAAAGCCTACAGGACCCTTTTGTTGAGGGCCACACCCAGTTTCCCAGACAAAAGTCTGAGGGGTTTGGGGAAGCTCAAAAAATGCCCCCTTGCTGTGAGTGGGGGCTGCTGCTAGTTCCCCTTCCGTTGCACTCCCTGGACAGTTCTGTAATAAAACTAAACTTGGCCTTTTCTAAATGGCTTGCCCGGGGGATTTTGTTCCAGGTCTCATGTTGGAATTTACTGCATTTCCCCTTATTTTCATCACTACTCTATACAAATTCTTTTATCACGGAATTGGAGCCCCCTTTTTTTTTTGTCTAAACATTAGATGTATCACTTGGCATATACCATTTATAGATAATTAATTTAAATCATAACAGATTTTTTTGTTTAATTTATTTTCCATTTTAAAATTTTTTTAATCTTTTACCCCTGGATGAAAAAAAAATTGAAAAAAAAAGTTTTTTAAAATTTTTAAATCTTTTTTTTTTATCATATCAAGTAAAGATATAGCTATTTAAAAGCAAACAAAATCCAACATTCCCTGATTTTTTTCACTGAACTTGGTGAACTTTTGCACTGTCACTGCACACCTGAGGAAACAAGACACAACTTAAGATGACAAAAAACCCACTGCCCTTTTAAACAAAAGCAGAAAAGCAACAATTAAAACCTCATTAAACCAACAACAAAAACCCTTTGAGGGTCGAAAAGGGGCCCTCTCCAAAAACTCGTTTTTTCAGGGTCGGGCAAATTTCAAAAAAAAAAAAATTTTTTTTTCCCCTTATGAAAAAAAAGGTTTTTTTTTTCTAAACATTATACCCTAAAAAAAAAAATTTTTAAAACGTCAATACTTCCCGAAAATATGGAGGCCCATAAAATTTTGAAAAATTAAAACAAACTTATGGTAACATCGCCGACTGCCGTAAACCCCCGGTTTTTTTCCCAAATTTATTTTTTTAATGTACTTTTTTCAATTTTTTTCAATTTTTTTTTTTCCCTGAGAAATTTTTAGGGCCCCTTTTGGGGGCCAAACCCCATGATCGTTTTTTTGTAAGTTATTTTTTTTTTCAATCCCTACAAAAATAAGGGCTTACCCCTTTTTTGGGTTGTCATTTTTTTGGTTTACAGAAAATATTTAAACAAAAAAACCGATTTGAAAGGGCTGTTTTTTTACTATTTTTCTATTTTTTATTTTACACTATACAGTCAAAAGGGAAAATTGTTTTAGAATTTCTGAACCCTGGGGGAAAAGGCCCCTTTGGGAAACATGGTGTCATCCCAACATGGATTTTTAACACCCTAAACACACAAAACGAGTGTTCTCCCTTTGTGGGGGGGCTTTTTTTGTATGTGCACAAAACGAAAAAACCTCTTCGGGCCTTTTTCTTCAAAGCGTACGGGCATTTTTTCCCAGGATGTGATCACCATCCCTTCGACGAGCGGGTAGTTTTTTTTGAAAATTTGGTGGGGGGCCCAATTCCCAGGTCCCCCTTTTCCCCTTGGTATTTTGAATACTATTTGTCTTTTGACGGGACAAACAGAATTCCCCGGGGTACTGGGGTTTGTTTCGGGTTTGCTCATCTTATACAAAATTATAAGCTTTGAGCATGGAAATGTCCAGAAGATGGAAAAACAGTTTGATGTCCCAAATTAAAACTCTTGCGAACACAATCAAAAAACCCCAATCTGCATGTCAAAATTTGCCCCACTAAAATGCAGTTAAAAGGTTTTAAATCAATCACGGGCTCCCGGGGTTTTTGAATGGGTTCATTTCTCTCTCTATGCTGCCTCCCAAACTGTCGCCATTTCTTTTAGGGTGAATTGATGCAACAGGGGAAACACTCGTTTGTCATCCCCCAAAAATTTCCAAATGATGTCTTTTGGCAACAAACGCCTCCCACCTCACCTCTACGAGGGGCCAGCTTTAAAAACCTGGGCATATGTTTCCGTTTTGGGGCCACGCCCCTGTGCCACACACATCTTTCATTTTTCACCCCGGGGCCAAAAAATAAAACTGAGGGAGGGGCTTTGTTACCATTTTTATCTGTATAAAATTATATCCCCCTTCCCAAGGGGAGGTTCTATCATTTTTCGAACCACATCACCTGAGATGCCCAATAACTTCCTGGTATTTTGCAATGTATAATCCAGTGTACACAATTTAAAATTTCCCAAAACCAGACCACTGTAACAATCACAAAAACACAAACAACTTTTTACCCAAAACGTTTCCTCTTGCCCTTTTTATGTACTGCCTTGAAAAGCCCTTTCCCTTTTAACAGAATCAAAGGAACCCCGTCAATTACAAGCTTCCTGAAGGGATTTAAAAAATTCGTACTGAATTTCCGTTTCAGATACAAAACACATTCCTAAAAAAACTTATATAACCTTCAGTTCTGTCCCGGCCTGGTTTTATCTGAGGGAATGAAAGGGAAAACTAAAAATTAGCCCCAAAATCGATTCAAATGGGATTTTATCCCCTGAAACCTGGGTGTTGCAATCAGGGGGGCTTTTGACCAGTTGATTTCACTTTGTGCTTTTCCCCAAATTTGGGATAACATTATTGTGGCCCAAAAAAAAGATACATCTCAGCCCCCATTGCCTCCCACCACTGGTAGAAAGTGATTTTTGGTTTAAAGTAAATGTTTTTGCCATGGGTGTACTCGTAGTATGTGTTTGCTTTCCATGACCCAAAACTTTTTTATCCGTGGTTCGTCAAAGAAAAACTCGAAACATTCCCCCCCCTTCAGTGGCCCCTGTTCCCCCCAAGTTTCCCCCCCCCAAGATGGCCGTTTCCACTTTGGGGTCCCTCAAAAATGGTGGGGATTTGGAAAAAAAATTGCAGCTTCCCGCCAATCCCCGGTGCGGTCCCCGCTGGGGGGTACTTTAAAAATGGGCAGGTTGGGTTTTGGTTGTGGGAGGTTTGGTTGTTTGGGGGCTGGTGTGGTGGGGTAGTGGGGGAAAGGTGGGCGAAATGGGGGGCCCTGGGGGGCCCGGGGGACCCCCCCCCCCTTTTTGGCCCCCCCCCCCCCCCCCCCCCCCCGCCCCCCCCCCCCCCCCGGGGGGGGGGGGGGGGGGGGGGGGGGGGGGGGGGGGGGGGGGGAAATTTTAACAGTATCTTTTGTCATTTCACTGTCTTTCCTGTTGTCAGGGCCCCGGGATGTACTCCCGAGATACAAATCCTTTCCCCCTTGGGGTTTTAAAATATGGCACCCCTACCGAGGGGCATAATCGTAGGGGAGTTGGTTGGTGACAAACAAAACCCCCCCCAGGGAGGTACTACCGTCCTGCCCCAAATGGTGTAAAACGAAAGCCTGAAATTGTTTTACATTTATGGGGAGGATTGCTGGTGTTTTTTTGTCCCGTCTCATAAACATCAAGAATTTTTAGGGTCGGATTTTACTTTACTTACACTTAGGTCACACTACCCTACATGGACAAGCACCCCCCCTTTGGGGTTTTTTTCTATTTTTTTTTTTCTAGTTCTTGTTCCCTTTTTTATTTCCTCTTACTCCCTGGGGAAAATGGGAAAAGAATTCTTCTCCGTTTAAGGGCCCTGCGGTTGTAAGAGGCGACTAAAAAGCCCCGGGCCAAGGGGCTAGTAAAACCCCCCCTTCCCCCCATTTTTTAAATTTCTAAAATTTAAAAAAAAAAAGAAACTTTTGTTTTTTTTTTTGGGCCACCCTGCCTTGGGGGGTACGGGCCCTTTGTTGAAAAAAAAAAAAAAAAAAAAAAAATACTGACGCTTCACTGGGGAATATTGCACTTCACTATTAAATACTGGAACTAGTTTGGAAAAGCTTGTAGGTTTTATATTCACTATCACTTTTTTTTATCCCCCCATGCCCCTTTATCTGAATCTGGGGTTTTTGGGAAAAATAGAAGTTTTCCACTTGGGTTTTTGAACAATGAACATGAACCAAAAGGGCCCCGCACCCGAGGTGGAAGGCTGAGGGTTTTTCCTGGGTTTTCCTCCTATTACCAAAATTTTGGTCATTAGTTTCGGTCAAAACCTCACTAAAACCCCCGAAAATCATCTTCACTGGCACCCTTTCCTTTACTTTTTTAGAAAATGTCACTGGGGGGAAAAAAAGTTTCCCCAAATTTGCCGAGGAGTGAGGGGGCCCCTTTTTACCGCAGGTGGGGACTTTTTTTAACTAAGGGGAAATTCCCCCAATGCACCACTGGTTTTCCCCGATTTTTTTTCTACCGCCACCCCCGAAACCCCGCAGACCCATTCTCTCCACCTAGGCCTACCCACCTTTTCGCGCGAGATTTTAGGCCCCTAGAATTTATGCCCTATAGTACGTCAAAAACCCCTACGCGTAAGAGTAAGTAAAGACCCCAAAAAACCCCAAAGGGTTAAACCAACAACAGGGGTCTTTGTAGATTTTTTCATCACCATAAGTAACCAAAAAAAATGAATTTTTATAAAAAAATTCTTGAAACAAGTTTACTGTCCCTTTCGCCGAAATACTGACTATCATAAGCCTGGGTCCTCCTACCCCGTCCTAAAATAGAAATAGTTCATATTTTTATGTTTCTGTTTATTTAAATTTACTAAAGCTTGACTGTGTTCACGCGGTTAAAGAATGTTTTTACAAAGAAAAAATTTTGAGAATTTTAAGTGCCCGTATTTGGGGATGGGATTATGATGGTTTCATGCAAAAATGAAAGTTTTCTAAATCTAATTTCCCCTTTATTAAGTTGAGGCCCCAGCCCAAAAGGTAAGGGAATGTGCGAAATCACTAATTTTAAGGTTACGAACGTAAAAAAAATAGTCCCGTATTTCAATCAATAAGAATACAGGAGTACTGAAACACTTTTTAACAATTTTTCAAGCAATGGATTCAATTAGATTTTTTACTTTTGGCAAGAGTATGTAGAAAAAAGAAACTTGTTTTGACAGATGCACGAGTGTAAGGGTTGTATGAGATGGTTCTGCCGTGCAAAAGTGAATGGTTGTGTGAAATGGATCTCCCAAGCATGGGACAGGGGGTTTATATAGTGCCCCTAATTTTTTCCCCATTAGTGCCATTTTTATATCAGATTAAAAAAATGGCTGTCGTATTTAGAAAATTGGAATTAACAATTAAGGGGGATTTTTCCTGGTGTAACCATTTTGGTCAAAAGAGCTTTTCTTATGTTCAAAAAAGGGATTACAGTTTATAGATCTGTATTCAAGAATAAATGAATAACAATCACCTGTTTTGCCAGACAACTGTTTCAGAATACAAAATCACAATGTAATTTAAACCGAGCCCTTTTTAATTACACACAAAGTTTTTTAAACAAAAATTTCTTTGAAAATGCAATAAGAAAATCAAAAACTGCTTGGGGGTAATGTAATGAAGACCCATACATAGTAAAACAAAAGTAGCCTGTTTCTCTGTAATGTATTTCCGACATCTCCTCAAAAGTGAAAGAAAAAGGAACTAAGGGGGAATTGGGGTAGTGCCCCACCCACGCCTAACAAAAAAAGAGGGTTTTTTGTGTCCATATTTTTTTATATCCCCAAGAAAGCAATTTTTTTTGTTTAAAAGGGTTAAAAGTCACTTTTTTGCAGGGAGTTGCATTAACTTTTTACAGTACAAAGGGACTGAAAATGGTTGCAATAATGTAATACTAAAAAAAAATTACATTAAAAATTTTAAAATTTATGACAGGGGCAGAAAAAAAAAAAGCCTTCACGAACAGCAAAACTTAATAAGGCAGGCAAAAGCAGCTTATGATCTTGAAAGTCCTTCCCTTCGGGGCTAATCCTGCATCTAAAACCTTCCTAACTTTTTGTGAGAGTCAACTTTCAGGAGCTTATCTGTGCAGAGCCTAAGTTTTGAGTACCAATTTCATCACAGTTATTTGCTAACAAGCAAGAAAACCAGTGATGTTCAGGGAAAAAAAAAGGGGTTAAAAGTAATGTTAACAAAGTTTAATTTTTAATCTTTTATGTTAAGTGAAAAGGTTTACACACAACAAGGATGCAATTTCAACAAAAATGGGGAAAAAATATGCTTTTTTTATGCAAAATTTAAAAAGGGAAAATGAAGCAGAAAACTGTAAAATAGTGGAAGACAGTTGTAGTGAATAGGGCCAGAAAAATTGTTCCCCAAAATACAATGAAAAAAAAGGGTTCCCTTCCCCCCCCCCCCCCCTTTTTTTTTTAAAAAAATCTGAAAAAATACTTCAAATTTTCCTGTTTCATGGAAAAAAAGAAGTTTCTTCTTTTTTTTTTTTAATTTAGTATGTTAATTCTTTCTTTTGGGAAGGGCCCGTTCCTTCTTTCTTTTTAAAACACTTTCGTATGGTAACCTTTGTTTTTAATTTTTTTCTAACTTGTCCACATGTTTTTACAAGTGCAGACAAACCATTGCTGCATCTTCAAATTTTGGTGAATTTTTGTTAAAGTTTCTTCAACTGGCACTACCTTGGGGGCACTTTTTGGTATATTGTTCCACTTTTATGGGTTTCCTCTTGTTAAACGAGCCAAAAATGTGGGAAAAAGACCCTTTCCCGATGATGCAAACATGGCCCTGAGGGCGTTTTCAAAACCATTTGGGTTTGGGAAGAAATGTGACAGTGATGGAAAAAATGTTGGGGCCCAAATACCCCACAGAGAATGATGGAAAAAAACACCCAGCGGCGTAGTTTGTAGTAAAATGCATTCTAAGGAGGTCAGAGGGGAAGGCCAAATATTCAAGCTAACAAAGGAAAGAGTAATTTTTAATAAAATGCATTCGTGTTTAAAAATCTCGAAAACAAAAAAATTGAACTTGAATGGATGGGTACGGCAGAAAAAAAGACCCACTGGTTCTTCTGTCAGCAAAACAAAACTGAGGTACAGTAGCAAAGGTCACCCAAAATTGACAGCTGAAGATTGGAAAAGCACCACCTGGTCTGATGAAACCACAATTTCTGCTGCAAAATGCAGAAGGAAAGGTCAGCATTTGCTATACACATTTGGATGTGGTAGAATGAGAGTTTAGAAGCATGAATTTCCAGCCGTCAAATCCACAATAACTGCACGATGCTATTACCTGGAGTTTACCTGGAGAGAGTTCCGGGGGTCAACGCCCCCGCGGCCCAGTCTGTGACCAGGCCTCCTGGTGGATCAGAGCCTGATTAACCAGGCTGTTGCTGCTGGCTGCACGCAAACCAACGTACGAGCCACAGCCCGGCTGGTCAGGAACCGACTTTAGGTGCATGTCCAGTTCCAGCTTGAAGACTGCCAGGGGTCTGTTGGTAATCCCCCTTATGTATGCTGGGAGGCAGTTGAACAGTCTCGGACCACTGACACTTATTGTATGGTCTCTTAATGTGCTAGTGACACCCCTGCTTTTCATTGGGGGGATGTTGCATCGTCTGCCAAGTCTTTTGCTTTCGTAGTGGGTGATTTTCGTGTGCAAGTTCGGTACCAGTCCCTCTAGGATTTTCCAGGTGTATATAATCATGTATCTTTCTCGCCTGCATTCCAGGGAATACAGGTTTAGGAACCTCAAGCGCTCCCAGTAATTGAGGTGTTTTATCTCTGTTATGCGCGCTGTGAAGGTTCTCTGTACATTTTCTAGGTCAGCAATTTCACCTGCCTTGAAAGGTGCTGTTAGTATGCAGCAATATTCCAGCCTAGATAGAACAAGTGACCTGAAGAGTGTCATCATGGGCTTGGCCTCCCTAGTTATGAAGGTTCTCATTATCCATCCTGTCATTTTTCTAGCAGATGCAATTGATACAATGTTATGGTCCTTGAAGGTGAGATCCTCCGACATGATCACTCCCAGGTCTTTGACGTTGGTGTTTCGCTCTATTTTGTGGCCAGAATTTGTTTTGTACTCTGATGAAGATTTAATTTCCTAGTGTTTACCATATCTGAGTAATTGAAATTTCTCATCGTTGAACTTCATATTGTTTTTTTGCAGCCCACTGAAAGATTTGGTTGATGTCCGCCTGGAGCCTTGCAGTGTCTGCAATGGAAGACACTGTCATGCAGATTCGGGTGTCATCTGCAAAGGAAGACACGGTGCTGTGGCTGACATTCTTGTCTATGTCGGATATGAGGATGAGGAACAAGATGGGAGCGAGTACTGTGCCTTGTGGAACAGAGTTTTTCACCGTAGCTGCCTCGGACTTTACTCTGTTGACGACTACTCTGTTTTCTGTTAGTGAGAAATTAAGATCCTCGACTGACTTTTCCTGTTTTTCCCTTTATGTCAACATAGACAAAAATCAAGGTTTTTTTCCAGCCCCATGCTAAATCCACCATAAAAAATTTGGGGGGGGAAAAAAGGGGGGCCTTTATCCAGAAGAAGGGGTACCTAACATGCCCTAAAATGTATGTGCACATTTGTGTACCCTGGAGAAAAATGAAGAGGGTTTTGAGGGTCAACGCCCCCATAGCCCAGTTGAAGAATGGTGTGAGGAAATAAATTTTTGGTTTGATAGTTATAAGTACAAGTAAAGCACTTGTGGGAAAGGATTCATGTTCAAGTTGGTAAGTGCATGCATAACTCCTAAAGGGCAGAGGTGAGGGTTCCCTGGGCATTTAAATTTTGATCACGGCGCAAATCTGCAAAAAGCAGCTAAAAAAAAGGGGTTTTTTAGAAGTTTTTCGAGAAACTAAGAAAATTAAACCTGCCATCCTTTTAGTAAACCACAACGGACATTAAGAAAGGGTCCTGAGGGAGCATGTAAGAGAAGTTTCCCCTTTCCCCTTTGCACAGCAATCTCACTGAGCAAAAAGATTAAACCCAAGTGATTCTTATTGCCCTACATAAACACGTTTGTGCAGGAATAAAATCATTTAAAAAAATACAACTAAAAAACTATTATAAATAAATTACTTTGTAAAGCCTTCAGAGCTTCCGGGAGTCCCAAGAAAGATCACATCTAAGAGCTTGTTTTAGCACTTAAAGGAGTCACGGGCCCCTTATGGGAACACCTAACTGAAATTTGAAGTGAACATAATGAAAAATATTTTACACATTGAAAATCTGAATAATTCTACGCTCACAGCCTGAAATAGTAAGCACAAATTTTGATAAACCACAAAAACGGGTGGTTTTTGAATCCTGGGGAGTGATTTTAGAGCTAAAACCCCCACCTGTTCCCCGGTTTTTTTTACAATTGTGGTTTTACATTTTGTGAGACTCGTTTAAAGGGATTAAAAGGGAGTACGGGCCGAAAAGGTGCTTGTGGGAATAAGAAAAAATTTTGAAATACAGTGGAACCTGGGTTGTTGAACGACTAGCTTTCAAAAAATCATTTTTAAACAAGGAATTGGGTTCTTGTTTTCATACGGGTTTTGGGTTGTCGCCAAAATGCTGGATCACGTAATCACCAAGTCCACAGAGTGGGTTTCAGTCAGTAAGTGACTAACACGGTCCAGTAAACATCTCTTGAACCTTGCTTCAAATTTTTAAAAGGGTAATGAAAACAAAAGATAATTTTTGATGGAAAACTTACAAAATTTACGCTCTAGCAAAGTTAGAAGTCCAGCAACATTTACGCATCAAAAATTTAAACCCTTTGCGCCCATTTTGGGCCAATCATTGTTCCAGTCAATCAAAACTCTAGCATTTTTACTAAACTCCTTTATTCTATCGAAGAGTAAAGAAACTGCCCTTTACTTATTTCAAACTACCCAAAAAAATTTTTTGAAATTACAATTTGGCCAATTCACACAAAATTCAAGAAAGGAAAATTTAAAAATGGTCCACATAAACAATGTGGACATTCCTGACACAAAAATAAAGATCTTTTCATTGAGGGGAATAAATGGGATAGGTCAGGGGTTTCAAATGATTAGAGTTAACCCTTTGACTGCCGAAAAACCCCCAATCCTGAGGTGTCTCATCGTGTCCAAAATTAAAAAAAAAAAAAAAATATTTTTACGAAAGATAGAGAATTTTTTCCCGATTGCAATGAAAAACCAAAAAAAACAAAAAAAATTTTTGAGGGAAAACTTACAGAATTATGCTCCCCGCGAAGTTTGCGCCTCCCTTTTTTAAAAAATTGGCGTTTTCGCCCACTTGAGCCCTTTTCCCCCGCAAATTCCTTTTTCCCCCGTCACCCAAGAAACTACCCTTTTCCCCGATTTCAACACCAAAATGGGGTCAAATTTGCAATTGGCCAATTTCAAGAAAATTAAAAAATATGAAAATTTTTCAAAAAAAGGTCCAAAGAACAAGCAGACTTTCCTGGTCAAAAAAACTTTCTTTGCTCATCAGTCATGCCTCCGGCCCCTCTGATATTACTCTTGTTTTCGATTTAAATTTTTTTTCCCAAACAAAAATAAAGACTTACTATAATGCCCCCTACGCAAAAAAGTAAAAAATGTATAAATAACATCAACACTTTCATGATTTTCATATTAAAGGGCTATTGGACATGCATCATTTTTTTTATTTTTGAATATTGGAAAAAATCAAACATTTCCCCTAATTTGGCCCCATTTCTAGTTCTTTTTATAGTAAAATAAATAAAAACACCTCTATTTCTAAAATATTTTTTCCATTCTATCAAATAAACCAAAAAAATGAAATAAAACCAAAAACATAAAAAAATAGACCACAAAGTAACTTTTAAAAAAAAAAAGAGGGTTGGAGTTTTTTTTTCTCATTATCACTACTGCTCCAGGATTTTTTAATGGTCACACGACCACACAAACCCATTCTCTCACAGTGGGCCAACCACTTTCTCCTTTTGATTTAAGCCGCTAGAATTTATGAGTTTTAAAAACATAAAAACAGGTACCTTCGAAGACTAATAAAACAGCCCGCGCAGTCAAAGGGATAAAGAAGGAAGCAATAATGTTAAGAAAAGCTTGGCAGAAAAAGAGGACTAAAAATGTATTAATTTCAAATATGGAGTAAAATAAAGTTTGGATTGAAAAGGGGTTATAGTGTTATCACCTGGGAAAGAGAAGTGAAAGGAGAGAGGAGAGATTTTGGGGAAAGTTGAGGGAATGCTGGGGGGGTTTTGAATCAAGTGTGAGAGTAATGGGGTTGGGATTTCAATGCTAAGGGGTAAAAAGTTATGGAGGGAGTAGTAGGTAAAAAATTTGGGGGGCCAGGGGGAAATGTAAAGGGGCCTTTAATTAACTAGTCAGAAAGAGATTTGGTAATAAGTAATACATTTTTATGAAAAAGAGGATAAATAAAAAACAAGGTAGATGCAGCACGTATGAAAGTGTTTGTTAGATTATGTATTGAAGGATAAAAGGTTTATGGTAGGGTCCAGGATGACATGTTTAAGAGGGGGAAAATTTATCTGATCATTTTTAGTGACACAGTTTGAGTTAGAGGAATGGGAAAGAGGAAAATGGCAACAGCAAGTCAGAGGAGGTGAAAATTTATAAACTAAGAGAGGAGAAGTTCGGGGGAGATAAACGCTTTGGCAAAAGGTGGGCTGTGAAAGATGTATGTGGGGTTAAGAGGGTTTGGAATAGTTTTTTAAAAAGCAGATTAAAGTAGGGCATGGGAAAAAAATTTGTGGTTATAGAAGGGGGGAGCAGGAGAAAGAGGATATTGGTGAATGTAAAGTAAAGAGTGTGTAAATGAGAAAAAAGGGACTTATGAGAGGTTTTTTAACAAAACAAAGTGTTATAAAGAGCAGGTACGTGGGCCCTCGGTTTTCGTAATTTAATTTTCCCTTTTTGGAGCCTAACTAAAATTAAATTTTCGATTTACGAATCAATTTTTCCCCATAAAAAAATGTAAAAACCAATAAATCCGTTCCCGACACCCAGAAATATTAAAACAAAAAAATTTTTTTTCATGAAAATATGTGTACAAAGCAATACAAGGGATGAGAATGAAACTTAACACAAAAACTTCCTTTCTTGAGATTCTTTTAGTGTAAAGGGGACTGGGGGACGGAGAGAGAGTGGGTGTTTATAGTTTTGATTTGAATCCCCTTCCAGCAACACCCCAGTACCAATTGCTTTTCTGGGGTTTCTTTTCTTTCCCCCCTTTCTTTAAAGCTACAGGACCACCTTCAGACAATGGTTCTGTCCGTAAAAAACTGTGGAGAACTCTGTTTCTGGCATCTCTTTAAACATTCCCAAAACCCAAACTTTTCCCAGGGGCCAAAAAAGCTGAACAACCTTTTAGGGGATCCCCCATAACTTTCCCCCCTTACCCCAAAAAAAAAATCTCTTCAATTTTTGAAAAAGGCACCTTTTTTCCATCTCTCTTCTTCCCCCTCCCCAGCAAAAATTCGACTGCCCCGGGGTTTTCTCTTCCTTTGAAGCCTTTCAGTCCTCTGGTGACCTCTTTTTTTGTGGGCTTTTCCCCCAAATTTTTCCCCCCATCCCCAAACTCACATCCAACCCCTGGGGAAATCCCCCGTGCCCCAACTGATTTTACAAAACATAGGATCTTTTGGGTCAGTCCCAAACCCTTCAAAAACCCTCTTGTCCACACAATCTGGGACAATTTTTTTTCCCGGCAGAGTTTAAAACCTGGTATCACCCCCCCAACCATCCAAAAGGGTTAGCAAAAGAGGATCTGAAGTGTTCTCTCAAAATTATTTAGGTCAATGAGTGTCATGGCCACATCAAGCACCTGGAAACATTGCTTTTTACAGAGTTTTTTTTTTAATTTCAATGACCTGCTGGGCCAGGGGTGGAGGAGAGGAGTGGTATTCGGGGGGAAAACTTTACTCTGATGAACCCAAACTCCCAAAAAATTTGGTCATCCAAATTTGGAGAGAGCAGGGGGCATTGTCCATTACAAGCAGGGACTTTAGATCCAATTTTTTTCCAGGAGATCTCCTTTTACACAAAGGGGCCCAAACACTTCTTAACCCTCGACGAAAAATTTTTCCCCGTGACCCCCCGCCTTATATTAATTTCCAAAACACACCAATTTTCTCTTCATAACATTTTTTTTTTCCTGAACACCTGGGGTTTTCCCCAATGGGACACAAATGGGTTCACTTTGAAATCCCCACAAACATTTGCACAAAATAACCTGCACATAAAAGAGAGAACTTACGACAACGTTTCGGGCGACTTGGCCCTTACAAAAACCCTTGACTTTGTAATGGTCCAAGTCACCGAAAAAGTCATCGCAATTTTCTCTTTTAGTCGGGTTATTTTTTTATTGTTCCAGTCCGGGATTGGCCTTTTTTTGGGGTTTTTACACAGAAAATTAGCTCCCTTCTTTCATAAGCGGGTTTTTCATTGCCTTTTCCTCATGTAATAAGGTCCTTTTTGGCTTTAACTTTCCCAAAAAAGGCCTGTTTTTATCAAATTGAACACTTGTTCAGGTTTCAGCCTTCAGCCCTATTACTCATGGAATCATGCACAATTTTTTTAGGACCGCCTTTGGCCAACTGGGGAGCCTCACAAATTTTTCCACACGTGTATGCCGTACGGTTTTAAAATCTCTAAACCCCTTTGCTGGCCTTAAATTCACTCACATCATCACTAATTGCAGGCAATTTCTTTACGAAATCTTCATGCAACTGCCTAGCCTTTTCACAAATAATCGAAGTCATAAGGGTATCTCCTGCTAATTGTTTCTCATTTATCCACAAAAATAATAACTTCTCAACCTCTTCCAGTACTGGTGATCTCATTTTTGTCAGCATAGTTACTCTCTTTGCAACAACAGCATTCTTGATTTCCTTTTTCTTGGTCACTACGGAACATAAGGTTGTGTAGGGTTTCTTATACATCCTAGACAGTTCGGCCACACTTGTACCACTTTCACTAGGAGCTTTATTTGGAGTCATGGTAGCTTATTTAGTACTTGCAAGCACTAAAATAAATCGAATATCATGAAATATTTCGCTGGAGCACGTGAGGGGACCTTAGCTCACTGGTAAATAATGCCAGACTGGCTGCCGCGATGGCTCACGCCGTGGGTATGCATCCGGGACGAATTACGACTCGCGAGTCAACTTATGAAAAGCGACTCCATGTTTACACGATAATAACCCTATGATTGGCAAAATTTACGATTGCCAGGAACTACGAAAAGCGAGGGACCACTGTATATGGAGAGTAAAAGAAAGGTGAAGAGAGTGGTGAGAGAGTGCAAAAGGAGAGCAGATGATTGAGTGGGAGAGGCACTGTCAAGAAATTTTAATGAAAATAAGAAAAAATTTTGGAGTGAGTTAAACAACTTAAGAAAGCATAGGAAAGTATGGATTGTCAGTTAAAAAAACAGAGTAGGGGAGTTAGTAGATGGGGAGAGGGAGGTATTAGGTAGATGGTGAGAATATTTTTGAGGAACTTTTAATGTTGAGGAAGAAAGGGAGGCGGTAATTTCATGCAGTGGCCAGGGAGGTATACCATCTTTTAGGATGAAGAAGAGCAGAATGTAAGTGTGGGGGAGTACGTGAGGCATTACATAGAATGAAAGAGGGTAAAGCAGCTGGACTGATATGATCATGACAGAAATGTTAAAAGCAGGGGGGATATAGTGTTGGAGTGGTTGGTAACTTTTGTTTAATAAATGCATGAAAGAAAGGAAGGTACCTAGGGATTGGCAGAGAGCATGCATAGTCCCATTTCTATAAAGGGAAAGGGGACAAAAGAGATTGTAAAAATTATAGAGGAATAAGTTTACTGAGTATACCAGGAAAAGTGTGTGGTAGGGTTATTATTGAAAGAATTAGAAGTAAAACAGAATGTAGGATTGCGAATGAGCAAGGAGGTTTCAGAGTGGGTAGGGATGTGTAGATCAAGTGTTTTATATTGAAGCATATATGTGAACAGTATTTAGATAAAGGTAGGGAAGTTTTTGTTGCATTTTTGGATTTAGAAGAGCCATATTATAGAGTGGATAGAGGAGCAATTTGGCAGATGTTGCAAGTATATGGAATAGGTGGTAAGTTACTAAATGCTGTTAAGAGCTTATGTGAGGATAGTGAGCTTAGGTTAGGGTGTGTAAAAAGAGGGAGAATACTTCCCGGTAAAAGTAGGTCTGGGACAGGGATGCGAAATTGTCACCATGGTTGTTTAATATATTTACAGATGTGGTAGTAAAAGAAGTAAAACTAGGGTGTTTGGGGAGAGGGGTGGGTTTAAATTAAGGGGAATCAATTCAAAATGGGAATTGACACATTTTATTTTTTTGCTGAGATACTGTGCTTATGGAGATTCTAAAGAAAAACTGCAAAGGTTAGTGGATCAGTTTGAGAATATAGTAAAGGTAGAAAGTTGAAAGTGAACATAGAAAAGAGTAAGGTGATGAAGGTATCAAATGATTAGATAAAGAAAATTTTGGATATCAAATTGGGGAGGATATGGAAGAAGTGAATGTTTTCAGATACATACTTGGGAGTTGACGTTCGGCGATAGATTTATGAAGGATGAGGTTAATCATAGAATTGATGAGGGAAAAAAGGTGAGTGGAGCGTCGAGGTATATGTGGAGTCAAAAAACGTTATCTATGGAGGCAAAGAAGGGAATGTATGAAAGTATAGTAGTACCAACACTCTTATGTGGATGTGAAGCTTGGGTGGTAAATGCAGCAGCGAGGAGACAGTTGGAGGCAGTGGAGAAGTCCTGTCTAAGGGCAATGTGCTTGCTAACAAGCACAGAAGAACCTAGTGACTGTTACAGAAGGAAAAAAATGGTGTCAAAGTAATGTTATACAATGTTCAATTATCAAGTCTTATACTGTTAATGATGAAAAGGTTAACACACAACAAGGATGCAAATTTACAACAGAAACTGGCAAATAATGATGCTTTTAATCACTGCAAATTAAAGGGAAAATGAAGGCAGAAACACTGGAAAAATAGTGGAAGAGAGTATGTAGTGAATAGAGGGCAGAACAATTGTTCCCAAAATACAAGGAATACAACACGGTTTCCCCCAAAATTCTTTTTTTTTTTTTAATAAAAATCTGAAAAAATCATCTTCAATATTCTTCCTGTTTCATGGAACTATGACTTTTTTTTTTTATAATCTTATATATGTTACATCTCTTATCTTCTTTTCTTTGAAAAACATCTTTCAGCACTGGTAACCATTTCAACTTTTAATTTTTTTCTAACTTGTCCATATGTTTTTACAAGTGCAGACAACACCATTGCTGCATCTTCAAATTTTGGCTGATTGGATTTTGTTAAACAGTTTCTTCAACATGTGCAACTACACTTGGTGGCCACTTTTTAGGTATACTTGTTCCCACTTCATATAGCTACGCCTGCTTGATAATGCAAGTAGCCAATCATGTGGCAACAGCACCATTACTGATAGCATGCAGACATGATTGATCAATCAGCTAATCACATGGCAGCACCTATATGCCTAAAAGCATGCAAACATGGTCAAGAGGTTCAGTTGTTCAAACCATTTGGATTCGGGAAGAAATGTGACAAGTGACTGGAATAAATGTTGGCGCCAGAGTACCTCTAAGAGAGAATGATGTGAAAAAAACACCCAGTGAGCAGTAGTTCTGTGAGTAAAAATGCATTGCTAATGAGAAGTCAGAGGACAATGGCCAAACTAGTTCAAGCTAACAAAGGCAACAGTAATTTAAATAACAATGCATTCAGTGTATGTAAAATATCTCTGAACACAAAACACATTGAACTTGAAGTGGATGGGCTACAGCAGCAGCAGAAGACCACACAGGGTTCTACTCCTGTCAGCTAAAAGCAGGAAACTGAGGCTACAGTAGGCAAAGGCTCACCAAAAATGGACAGCTGAAGATTGGAAAAACACCACCTGGTCTGATGAAATCAAAATTTCTGCTGCAACATGCAGAAGGAAAGGTCAGCATTTGGTATACACATTTGGATGTGGTAGAATGAGAGTTTAGAAGCATGAATTTCCAGCCGCCAAATCCACAATAACTGCACAATGCTGTTATGCCAACATAGACAAGAATCAAAGGCATGTTTCCAGCACCCTGCTGAATCCATGCAATGAAGAATTCTGGGGGGGAAAAGGTGGCCTTACCCAGTACTAGAAGGGTGTACTTAACAGTGGCCACTGAATGTATGTGCACATTTATGTACACCTGGAGATGACTGAAGTGGGTTTTGGGGGTCAACACCCCCATAGCCCGGTTTGAGAGAATGGTGTGCAGGAAATAAATCTTTGGTTTGATATGTTACTGAAGTACAAGTAAAGTAATATCTAGGAAAGGATTCATTGTTGGAGCTGGTAAGTGCAGTGCATGAACTCTCTAAAGGCAGATGGTGATGGTGTACCTAGACAGATTAGAATTCTACCATGTGTCTGCAAATCTGCAAAAAGCAGCTAAAGAAAGCGAGTTTTTAGAAGTCTTCAGAGAAAGCTAAGAAAATTAAACCTGTCTCATCCATTTTAGCTCAACCACAATTGGACATTAAGAAAGAGGTCCTGAGGGAGCATTTAGAGATGATAGTTTCTCTCCTTCCCTTGCACAGTCTACATCATCACTGAGCAACAAGATTCAACCAAGTGATTCTTATTGTCCTACGATAAGACACGTTTGTGCAGGAAGTGAATCTGACTTAAAAATAGGCAACTAAAAAACTATTATAAACAAATTACTTGTGTAAAGCCTTCAGAGCTTCCTGGAGTCCACAAGAAAGATCATCAGTCATAAGAGCTTGTGTTAGCACTTCCATGGAGTCACTGACCCCTATGGGAACACCTACATCAGAAAATTGATGTGTAACATAATGATAAATATTTTACACATTGAAATCTGAATAATTCTACTATTCACAGCCTGAATATAGTAAGCACTAGATTTGATAAACCACAGAACGGGTGGATTTTGAATCCATGGGGAGCAAGTTATGAGCTCAAGCCCCACCTGTTCCCGGTTTGTTTACAATTGTGGTTTTACAATTTTGTGAGACTCGATTTAACCCTTTGACTGTTTCAGGCCCCTCTCTGAAACTGTCATTCTATGTCGCTCAATTTTTGAAAAAAAAAATTTATTTTTTCTCATGAAATGATAGAAAATCTTTTCCCGATGGTAATGACACCAAAAGTTCGAAATTTGGTGGAAAACTCTTGGAATTATGCTCCCGCGAAGTTAGCGGTCTCGGCGACATATGCGTATCGGCGATTTCGCCGACTTTGAGCCCTATTTTCAGCCAATTTCATTGTTCCAGTTGACCAAAGTCATAGCTATTTCTATAGAACTCCATTTTATCTATCAGCTGAGTACAAGAAACCTCCCATTTACTAATTTGGACTACCCAATATGGTGGTCAGAAATCAGCAATTTGGCCAATTTCATGCAAAATAAAAAAGATGCCAATTTCAAAATAGGGTCCAGAATAAACAAGGTAGACATTCGTGGTACTAAAATAACATATGCTCTGTTCATTAGTCACATCTCTAGGCCCCTCTTATATTATTATTGCTTTCTATTTCGATTTTTTATTCATACAAAAAAATACAAAATTTACTGTTATGCAGACTACTGCATTATTGTAAAAATGGTATAAATAATATCAGTGCACTAGTGAAGAATATTAGACTCCCCAGTTGACGTGTATTGGACGTGTGGTGTGATTTATTTACTCCTGAACGTTGGTAAAAAACTTTGAGCTCAGTTTCAAGGTCGTTTTCATCGTCAAAGTAATGAAAATCATCTCTATTTCTGTAATATGTTTTCCATTTTATCACCTAAGACCATGAAAACGTGAATACAACAATAAATACTATACGAAAACACCTCAAAGTCGGAGTTTTATTCCAAAAAAACGATCAGAGTTTTTTTTTTCTCATTACGCAATGTGTGCAGCAGGATTTTTTTTATGTGGTGCACACTGACCACACAGATCCATTCTCTCACATGTGGGCCTACCAGCTTTCTCCCGCTTGATTTGAAGCCGCTAGAATTATTGAGTATATATACGTCAGAAAACAGTCAAAGGGTTAAATCAATGAAAATCATCTATATTTCTGCAATATATCTTTCATTCTATCAAATGAGACCAAGAAAATGAGAATACAACCATAAATACCATATAAAAATACACCGCAAATTCGGTTATAAACCAAAAACATGGTCAGAGTTTTTTCTCATTATGCACTGCGTGCTGCAGGATTTTTTATTATAATGCGCACACTAATCATGCAGACCCATTCTCTCATATGTAGGCCTACCAGCTTTCTCCCTAAAGATTTGAAGCCGCTAGAATTTTGCCATTAGCTCTCCGTTGAAAGGTAAAAGGCAGTTAAATTTTCACTTACTGCAAAGTATTTCAGTTAAATTTTCATTTACTGTACAGTAATTCATTTAGATTTTAATTTAGTATTCAATTTTTACAGTTTCCATGTACATGTACGTACTGTATAATTTTATACATTGTTTTATATAGCAGTTAGTATACAGTATTATTAATAAATTATAATACCGACATTTTTGGTCTGGAATAGAATTATTCTCTTTTTTTTTTATGGTAATGGTTTTTTGTTAAATTTACATCTGGAAAAAAATTTAAGTTCTACAACCGAGGATAGTAGGTTGGAGACAGCAACCACCCCAGGGAGGTACTACCGCCCGCCAAGTGAATGTAAAACAAAGCCTTAAGTTTTCATGATGGTAGGATTGCTGGGTTCTTTTGCTGTCTCATAAAAATGCAAGTTTACAGGTATGTCTTCCCTACTTCTACTACACTTAGGTCACCTACACATACATTACTTTTTATTTATCACACTCATCTAGTTTTCTTTGTTTTTTATCTTAAAGTTCTTGTCTTATTATTTTTCCTTTTATGTCCATGGGAAGTGGAAAAAGATTTTTCCTCCATAAGCCACCGGCTGCAAAAGTCAACAAAAAATGCCGGAACAATGGGCTAAAACCCCTTTTTTTCCTGTAAAGATTACTAAAAAGAAAAGAAAAAGAAAATTGTAAAAGTGAGAAGTCTAAATGTGCAGGTGTTGTCAAATGAAAAGGGAAGAGATGATTGTGGATGTTATAAATGAAAAAACTGGATGTCCTGGTTTTAAGTGAAACAAAGCTGAATGGGGTGGGAAGTTTCAATGGAGAGGAATAAAGGGGATTAGGTCGGGGGTTTCAAAATTATTTTAGAGTTAAAGAAAGGGGTAGCAAAAAGGAATGGCAGAAAAAAAAGGGGCTACAAATGATTAAAAACAAGGATAAATGGAGTAAAATAAAGACTGGATTAAATGTGGGGTTTTAGTAAGCATGTATGCACCCGGGGAAAAAGAAAGGTAAAAAAAAGAAGGGGAAATTTTGGGGAAAATTTTAGTGAAAAGCATGGGGAAATTTTTTAATCAATGTGAGAGTAATGGGGGTTGGGGATTTCAATGAAAGTGGGGAAAAATGTTGGAGGGGGTGTAGGTAAATTTGGGGTGCTAGGGGTAAATGTAAATGGGGAACCTTTAATTGAGCTTTTGGAAAAAAAGATTTGGGAAAAATATTACATTTTTTTTTTTTTCAACAAATGGGGCCGTCCCCACCGAGGCAGGTGACCCAAAAAAGAAGAAAATCCCCAAAAAGAAAATACTTTCATCATCATTCAAAACTTTTCCCCCACACTCGCACATTATCACGTTTTTTTAGAGGTGCTCAAATACAACATCTAGAAGCAAAACACAATAAAGATACCAAAAAATCCCTCCAAAATGCCAATATCCCAAACCCCTCCTTTAAAGTCAGGGATTTTACTTCCCAATTCCAGGACCAAGTCCGACTATAGAAAAAAAAACCTTTTCCCTGAATACCTTTACTAAAAATTACCCTCTCACACTCCCCAAAAGATCGTCGGTCCAAGACCATTCGTCTCCTTCACTCCTTTTAACCCCACGCACGCTTGCTGGAAGTCCAACCCCTTAACCCCCCAAAAAACCCCTTTTTCCCCCCCCTCTCCAAAACCCTTTTAGGACGACCCCACCCCGCCTTCCTTTTCCCCATAGATTTATATGCTTTCCATGTCATTCTACTTTGACCATTCCTCTAAATACCAAAACCCCCAACAACCCCCCCCCTGCCCTCGATAATACTTTTTTTAACTCCACAACCTTCCCAATTTCCACCTCCGAATTTTCTGCATAAAATTTTCACCACAAAAATTGCCGTTAAAAAAGGACATCTCCCGCCCCCAACCGTTCCCCCTCGCTGCTGCATTACCACCCAAACTTTCACACCCCTGTAAGAGTGTTGGGACTACTATAAATTTTATACATACCCCTTTTTTGCCTCCTAGAAAAGATTTTGACTCCACATATACCTCAATGCACCACTCACCCTTTTTTCCCTCACAATTCATGATTAACCCATCCTTTATAAATCCATCCCTTCCCCCCACACTCAACCCCAAGTACTAAAAAAATTCACTTCTTTCCCTACTCCCCTCCCCAATTTGATATCCAATTTTTCTTTTTCCCAAAACATTTGACACCCTCATCACCTACTCTTTCAGTTCACTTTCAACTTTCTACCTTTACACCATTCCCAAACTATCCACTAACATTTTTTCAATTTTTCTTTAAATCTCCCATAAGCACAGTATCATCAGCAAAAAGTAGACTGAGTGTCAAATCCCAAATTTGAATTTGATTCCCCATAAATTTAATCCCAACCCCTTCGCAACACCCTGCATTTACTTCCTTTACAACCCCACTATAAATATTATTAACAACCAAGGTGACATTACACATCCCTGTCTAAAACTACTTTTAAAAAACACCGGGAAGTAGTCTCCCTCTCTTCTACAACACCCAAACCTGAGCCTCACTATCCTAATAAACAACCTCATTACTCTAACACAGCAATTTAATAACTACCACCTATTCCATAAAACTATGCAACATCCTGCCACATTGCTCCTCTATCACACAATCAATGCCTTTTCTAAATCCATAGAATGCAATAAAAAACTTTCCCTAACTTTATCTAAATACAGTTACAACATATATGCTTCAATGTAAACACCTGATCTACACATCCCCTAGCACACTCTAAAACCTCCATGCTCCATCCGCAATCCTACATTCTGTCTTACCACTATTCTTTCAAATTATAACCCTACCGTACACTTTTCCTGGTATCTCAGTAAGCTTATTCCTCTAAAATTTTTACAGTCTCTTTGTCCCCTTTCCCTTTATATAAAGGGACTATACAACCTCTGCCAATCCCTAAGGTCCCTTCCCCTCTTTCATACATTTATAAACAAAATACCAACCACTCCAACACTATATCCCCCCCTGCTTTTTAACATTTCTGTCATGAGCCCATCAGTACCATCTGCTTTACCCCTTTCATTATACTAATGTCCCCCTCACGTACCTCCCCCACACTTACATTCTGCTCTTCATCAACAATCCTAAAAGATGGTATACCTCCCTGAACCATGCATGAAATTACTGCTCTGTTTCTTCCTTAACATTTAAAAGTTCCTCAAAATAGTCTCGCCATCTACCCAATTACCTCCATCTCCCATCTACTAACAACCCACACTCCCTACTCTCCGTTTTAACTGACAAATCCATATTTTCCCTAGGCATTTTTCTATCTTGTATAACTCACGTCCAAATTTTTTCTTATTATCATTAAAACTTCTTGACAATGCCTCTCCCACCTCTATCATCTGCTCTCCTTTTGCACCTCTCACTAACCACTTCTCTTTACCTTTCCTTTTACTCTCCATATACTCTGCTCTACTTAAAACACTATCGCTTTGTAAAAACCTCTCATAACTACCTTTTTTTCTCTTTTATCACACCCTTTATCTTCAATCATTCCACCAATCACTCCTCTTTCCTCCTGCCCCCACCCTCCTATAACCACAAAACTTCTGCCCCACATTCTAATACTGGCATTTTTTAAAACTATTCCAACCCTCTTCAACCCCCCCACATTACTCATCTTTGCCACCACCAACCTTTCCTGCCAATAGTCGCTAATATATCTCACCCGAACTTCCTCCTCCCTAGTTTATACACTTTCACCTCCCTCTTACTTGTTGTTTGCCACCTTCCTCTTTTCCCTATCTACCTCTTACTCTAGCTGTAGCTACAACTAAATATGAATCTGATATATCAGTTTGCCCCACTAAAAACATGTTTACATTCCTGGAGCCTACCCATCAACCTTTTATCTCACCAATACATAATCTAATAAACTACTTATTTCATTACGTGCTAACATCTTACCTTGTATATTTTTTATCCTCTTTTTTCATAAAATAGATAACTTTATTCCCAAATTTCTTTCTACACATAATCTCAATAAAAGGCACCCCATTTAACATTACCCCTGGCACCCCAAAATACCTACTACCTCTCCTTCCATAACATTTTTACCCACTTAAGCATTTGAAATCCCAACCACCATTACTCTCGACACTGATTCAAAACTCTCCCCCCGCATTCACTCAACATATCCCAAAAACTCTCTCTCGCTCCTCTACACTTCATCATCTCTCCAGTGCATACACGCTTATTATAAACCCACGTTATCACATCCAATCTTTAATTTACTCCACATAATCCTTGAATTAATACATTTTATAGTCCCCTCTATTCAGCCATAGCTTATCCTTCAACATAATGCTACTCCTTCTTTAGCTCTAACTCTATTTGAAACCCCTGACCTAATCCCATTTATATTCTCACCACTGAAACTCCTCCCACCCCCCCTCAGGCTTGTTCACTTAAAGCCAGGACATCCAGCATCCTCTCATTCATCACATCCACATCTATCATCTGCACAACATCCACGCACATTCAGACTTTCCACTTTGACAATTTTCTTCTTCTTATTCTTTTTAGTAATCTTTACAGGAAAAGGTGGTTTACTCGCCCTTGTTCCCGGCAATTTTTAGTTTACTTTACAACAGCATGGCTTGTACTGAGGCAAAGATAGGCGGGATATTCCCCTTCCCCCATGGATATAAAAAGGAAAATAATAAATAACCAAGAACAATTAAGATAAAATCAAAAGAAAACTCGATGAAAGTGTGTATAAATAAATGGTAACATGTATGTGAGTGTGACTAAGTGTAAGTAGAAGTAAGCAAGACATGCCTGTAATCTTGCATAATAAGAGACAGACAAAAGAACATCTCAGCAATCCCTACCAGTCATGTAAAACAAGACACAGGCTTCATTTTACACTCACTTGGCAGGACGGTAGTACCTCCCTGGGTGGTTGCTGTCTACCAACCTACTACCTATAATATATATTTTATGAAAAAGGAGGATAAATAAATATACAAGGTATGATGTAGCACGTAATGAAAGTAGTTTGTTAGATTATGTATTGATGGATAAAAGGTTGATGGGTAGGCTCCAGGATGTACATGTTTACAGAGTGGCAACTGATATATCTGATCATTATTTAGTTGAACATTAAAATGGTATAAAATACCGACAGGTTGTTAGGTAAGACACATATGCAACAGTTAGGTATCTTTATTATGAAAACGTTCGCCTACACAGTAGCTTCCTTTCATCAAGTACAGAAAAGTTGATAGAAGCAGAAGATACTTGAAGACGATGTAATCAGTACCATCACCCTTAAAGTTTTGAGGTGTGTCAGTCTCCTCGAGTCTGGAGAAATGCATTGTCCATAGAATGAAACTGAGGGACTGACCACCTCAAAACTTTAAGGGTGATGGACAGATTACATCGTCTTCAAGTATCTTCTGCTTCTATCAACTTTTCTGTACTTGACTGAAGAAGCCTACTGTGTAGGCGAAACGTTTCATAATAAAGATACCTAACTGTTGCATATGTGTCTTACCTAACATTATTTAGTTGTAGCTACAGTTAGAGTTAGAGGTAGATAGGAAAAGAGGAAGCTGGCAACAACCAGTAAGAGGTAGGTGAAAGTGTATAAACTAAGAGAGGAGGAAGTTCGGGTGAGATATAAGTGACTATTGGCAGAAAGGTGGGCTAGTGCAAAGATGAGTAGTGAGGGGGGGTTAAGATAGTTGGAATAGTTTTAAAAATGCAGTATTAGAATGTGGGACAGAAGTTTGTGGTTATAAGAGGGTGGGAGCAGGAGGAAAGAGGAGTGATTGGTGGAATGATGAAGGGTGTGATAAACGAGAAAAAGGTACCTTATGAGAGGTTTTTACAAAGCAGAAGTGTTATAAGAAGAGCAGAGCACAGTGGTCCCTCATTTTTCGTAATTAATCCGTTCATGGGGCCCTTACTACAAACGAAATTTACGATTTACAAATCAATTTTCCCATAAGAAATAATGTAAATACAATTAATCCGTTCCTGACACCCAGAAGTATTGAAACAAAAAAATTTTTTACATGAAATTTAGATGTAGTACATAAACAATACAATGGGACATGATGAATGAAACATTAACAGCATAACACTTACCTTTATTGGAGATTCTTCTTAGTGTATCGGAGACTGGAGGAGGAGACAGAGTGGATTGTTTATAGTTTGGAAGGGGAATCCCCTTCCAGCAACACCTCAGGTAGCAATTGCTTTTCTGGGGATGCTTGTCTTCTCTGTTTCTTAATTAATGCCACTAGGACCACCTTGAGAGTCAATGGAGTCCTGTCTGGCAAAATAACTGTGGAAAGAGCTCTGTTTCTGGCGTCTCTTTAACACTTCCCTAAAATGGCCCAAGACTTTGTCACTGTACATATTGCCAATATGGCTTGCAACAACCTTGTTAGGGTGAACTTTCTCCATAAAGCTATCCATCTTACACTACATAGTAAAAATCTCTTTAATTTCTGAAGAAGGCACCTTCTTCCATCTCTCTTCCTCCTCCTCTGCAGCAAGATTCTGAGCTGCGATGTGTTGCTCTTCCTGCTGAAGCTCTTGCAGCTCCTCAGTGGTGAGCTCTTCGTTGTGGTCTTCCAACAATTCTTCCACATCCTCCAAACTCACATCCAACCCCATGGAACCCCCCAGTGCCACAATTGATTTTACAACAGACATAGGCTCATTAGGGTCAGTCCCAAACCCTTCAAAATCCCTCTTGTCGACACAATCTGGCCATAATTTTTCTCCAGGCAGAGTTCAAAGTCCTGGTAGTCACTCCCTCCCAAGCCATACCTATAAGGGTTATGCAATGGAGGATGCTGAAGTGTTCTCTCCAAAATTCCCTTAGGGCCAAGTGAGTGTCTGTGGCCACAGTTAAGCACCTGTGAAACATTGCTTGTGTGCAGTTTGCAATGACCTGCTGGTCCAGGGGCTGGAGGAGAGGAGTGGTATTCGGGGGCAAGAACTTTACTGTGATAAACCCAAACTCCTCAAAAATTAGGTCATCCAAGTTTGGAGGGTGAGCAGATGCATTGTCCATTACAAGCAGGCACTTGAGATCCAATTTCTTTTCCAGGAGATACTCCTTCACACTAGGACCAAACACTTCATTGAACCACTCGACGAAAATTTCCCTCATGACCCATGCCTTACTATTAGATTTCCAAAACACACACAATTTACTCTTCATAACACTGTTTTTCCTGAACAGTCTGCAATTTTCTAAATGGTACACTAGTAATGGCTTCACTTTGAAATCCCCACTAGCATTAGCACAGAACATTAGCGTCAGCCTGTCTTTCATAGGCTGGTGTCTAGGCATTGCCTTTTCCTCTTGTGTAATGAAGGTCCTCTTTGGCATTTTCTTCCAAAAGAGGCCTGTTTCGTCACAATTGAACACTTGTTCAGGTTTCAGTCCTTCAGCCTCCATGTACTCCTGGAATTCATGCACATTTTTCAGATGCCTTGTGGTCCAAACTGGCAGCCTCACCATGCGTTACCACACTGTGTATGCCAGTACTGTTCTTAAATCTCTCAAACCAGCCTTTGCTGGCCTTATATTCACTCACATCACCACTATTTGCAGGTAATTTCTTTACCAAATCTTCATGCAACTGCCTAGCCTTTTCACAAATAATCTAAGTCATAAGAGTATCTCCTACTAATTGTTTCTCATTTATCCACACCAATAATAACTTCTCAACCTCTTCCAGTGCTGGTGATCTCATTTTTGTCAGCATAGTCACTCCCTTTGCAACAACAGCATCCTTGATTTCCATTTTCTTGGCCACTATGGAACAAAAGGTTGTGTAGGGTTTCTTATACATCCTGGACAGTTCGGCCACACTTGTACCACTTTCATATTGTTCAATGATGGCTTTCTTAAATTGAATCGTATTTCTCACCTTCTTTACCACAGGCTTGGCACTAGGAGCTTTCTTTGGAGTCATGGTAGCTTATTTAGTACTTTATTACTTGCAAGCACTAAAATAAATGGAAGATTATGAAATGTTTCACTGGAGCAAGTGAGGGGACCTTCGCTCACTGTAAACAATGCCAGACTGGCTGCTGCCACGGCTCACGCTGTGGGTACACATCCGGGACGAATTACGACTTGCGAGTCAACTTATGAAAAGGGAGTCCATGTTTATACGATAATAACCCTATGATTGGCGAAATTTACAATTGCCGGGAACTATGAAAAGTGAGGGACCACTGTATATAGAGAGTAAAAGAAAGGTGAAGAGAGTGGTGAGAGAGTGCAAAAGGAGAGCAGATGATAGAGTGGGAGAGGCACTGTCAAGAAATTTTAATGAAAATAAGAAAAAAATTTGGAGTTAAACAAGTTAAGAAAGCCTAGGGAAAATATGGATTTGTCAGTTAAAAACAGAATAGGGGAGTTAGTAGATGGGAAGAGGGAGGTATTAGGTAGATGGCGAGAATATTTTGAGGAACTTTTAACATGTTGAGGAATAAAGGGAGGTGGTAATTTCATGCACTGGCCAGGGAGGTATACCATCTTTTAGGATTGAAGAAGAGCAGAATGTTAGTGTGGGGGAGGTACGTGAGGCATTACGTAGAATGAAAGGGGGTAAAGGAGCTGGATCTGATGCGATTATGAGAGAAATGTTAAAAGCAGGAGGGAGGGGGATACAGCGTTGGAGTGGTTGGTACTTTTGTTTAATAAATGTATGAAAGAGGGGAAGGTACCTAGGGATTGGCAGAGAGCATGTATAGTCCCCTTATATAAAGAGAAGGGGACAAAAGCAATTGTAAAAATTATAGAGGAATAAGTTTACTGAGTATACCAGGAAAAGTGTACGGTAGGGTTATTATTGAATTAGAGGTAAGACAGAATGTAGGATTGCACATGAGTAAGGATGTTTCAGAGTGGGTAGGGGATGTGTAGATCAAGTGTTTACACTGAAGCATATTTGTGAACAGTATTTAGCTAAAGGTAGGGAAGTTGATATTACATTTATGGATTTAGAAAATGCATATGGTAGAGTGGACAGAGGAGCAATGTGGCAGATGTTGCAAGTATATATGGAATAGGTGGTAAGTTACTAAATGCTGTTAAGAGCCTTTATGAGGATAGTGAGGCTCAGGTTAGGGTGTGTAGAAGAGAGGGAGAATACTTCCCGGTAAAAGTAGGTCTTAGACAAGCATGTGTAATGTCACCATGGTTGTTTAATATATTTATAGAGGGGTTGTAAAAGAAGTAAAAGCTAGGGTGTTGGAGAGAGAGGTGGGATTAAATTATGGGGAATTAAATTCAAAATGGGAATTGACAGTTACTTTTTGCTGATGATACTGTGCTTATGGGAGATTCTAAAGAAAAATTGCTAAGGTATCAAATGATTTTGATAAAGAAAAGTTGGATATCAAATTGGGGAGGGGGAAGTGAATGTTTTCAGATACCTGGGAGTTGATGTGTCGGCAGATGGATTTGTGAAGGATGAGGTTAATCATAGAATTGACGAGGGAAAAAAGGTGAGTGGTGCGTTGAGGTATATGTGGAGTCAAAAAACGTTATCTATGGAGGCAAAGAAGGGAATGTATGAAAGTATAGTAGTACCAACACTCTTATATGGATGTGAAGCTTGGGTGGTAAATGCAGCAGCGAGGAGACGGTTGGAGGCAGTGGAGATGTCCTGTCTAAGGGCAATGTGTGGTGTAAATATTATGCAGAAAATTCGGATTTTGGAAATTAGGAAAAGGTGTGGAGTTAATAAAAGCATTAGTCAGAGGGCAGAAGACGGGTTATTGAGGTGGTTTGGTCATTTAGAGAGAATGGATCAAAGTAGAATGACATGGAAAGCATATAAATCTATAGTGGAAGGAAGGCGGGGTAGGGGTCGTCCTCGAAAGGGTTGGAGAGAGGGGCTAAAGGAGGTTTTGTGGGCGAGGGCCTTGGACTTCCAGCGTGCCTGAGCGTGTTAGATAGGAGTGAATGGAGACGAATGGTACTTGGGACCTGACGATCTGTTGGAGTGTGAGCGGGTAATATTTAGTGAAGGGATTCAGGGAAACCCGTTATTTTCATATAGTCAGACTTGAGTACTGGAAATGGGAAGCACAATGCCTGCACTTTAGGGGAGGGGTTTGGGATGTTGGCAGTTTGGAGGGATATGTTGTGTATCTTCATATGTATATGCTTCTAAACTGTTGTATTCTGAGCACCTCTGCAAAAACAGTGATAATGTGTGAATGAGGTGAAAGTGTTGAATGATGATGAAAGTATTTTCTTTTTGGGGATTTTCTTTCTTTTTTGGGTCACCCTGCCTCGTTGGGAGACGGCCGACTTGTTGAAAAAAAAAAAAATATAGTGGTAGTATTAGCATCATGGAGTTTTTGCAGATTTTAACAATGAACAGTTCTTTGTAGAATCACCCAGCCTGGCCTTGGCTCCTTTTTGTTGGAGTGTCTCAGACCAACGTCCACTATGGGGGGAGGTACAAGTACCTCCTTGTCTTCTAGGACCAACTGTCCCCCGGCCTATCCCCATGCCTTTCCCCCCACGAGGCTCTGAGGGAGAAGCTAGGCACTTTGTGCTGCCACAAACCCTGCCCACACTGGGCTCGAAGGGTGTGGCAGCTGCATAGCAGCAGATGATGTCAGAAGGTGTAAAGGCAGCAAACACTACAGGATCCTTGTGGAGGCACACCCAGCTTCAGACATAACGTCTGAGTGCTGGGGAAGCTCAAGAATGCCCCTTGCTGTGAGTGTTGCTGCTGCTAGTTCACTTCCGTTGCACTCTCCTGGACAGTTCTGTAATCAACTGACTTGGTCTGTTTCTAAATGGCTTGACCCAGGGGATTTTGTTCCAGGTCTCATGTTGAGAATTGACTGCATTTGCATTATTTTCATCACTACTCTATACTAATTCCTTTATCACAGGAACTGGATGCTCACTTTTATTTTGTCTCGACATTAGATGTATCACTTGGCATATACCATTCTATAGATAATAATTTAAATCATAACAGACTAATGCTTAATTTATATTCCGTTGTCTTATTTTTATCTTTTATCCTAGATGAAAAACATTGAAAACAAAGTATTTTAAATTTCAATCTTTATATTTTATCTTATATCAATGTGAAGATATAGCTATTTAAAAGCAAAACAAGATCCAACAGTTCTGATTTATCACTGAACTTGGTGAACTTTTGCACTGTCACTGCACACGCGAGGAAACAAACCACAACTTAAGATGACATAAAATGCTGTCCTTTTAAACAAAAGCAGTAAGCAACAATTCAGACTCAATAAACCAACCACATGGGTCTTTCTGTAGATTATTTCATCACTATATGTAACCAAACAAAAATGAATTTATATCAAAAATTCTTGAGCAAGTTTACTGTCCCTTATGCCGAAATACTGACTATCATAAGCCTGGGTCTCTCTACCAGTCCTAAAATAGAAATAGTTCATATTTTTATGTACTGTTTATAATTGACTAAAGCTTGACTGTGTACACGTCGGTCACGAATGTTTGACAATAGAAAAAATATTTGAGAATGAAAGTGCTGTATCGGGAGATGGTATTATGATGGTACATGCAAAAATGAAAGTCTCTAAATCTAATGTTCTCTGATTAAGTTGAGCCTAGCAAATGTGTAAGGTGATGTCTGAGTCACTATGTCAAGGTTACGAACAATAAAAAAATACGTACAGTATTTCAATCTAATAAGAATACAGGAGTACTGTAGCACCTATTAACTAATGCTCAAGCAATAGATTCAAATTAGATTGTTTGCTTTTGGCAAGAGTATTGTAGACAAAAGCAACAAACTATAGTTTTGACAGATGCACGAGTGTGAATGGTTGTATGAGATGGATCTGCCAGATGCACAAGTGTGAATGGTTGTGTTAAATGGATCTGCCAAGCATGGGACAGTAGGCTTACTATAGTGCCCACTAATGCTTTTCCATTAGTGCTTATTTTTATATCAGAATTAATAGCTGGTCTGTCAGTAGTTGTAGAAAATTGGAATTAGCAATTATAGGCAGGAGCTTCCTGGTAGCATAACCAGTAGGCCTGCCACAGAGCACTTTTCTTGTGTTCAGAAAAGGGATTACAGTTTATAGATCTCAGCTATTCAAGAATATTAATGAATAAGTCAATCACCTGCTTCTTGCCAAGACAACTGTCTTCAGAATCACAAAATCACAATGTATACTTCAACACATAAAGACACTTATATTACACACAAAGTATTTGAACTAAAATTCTTTGATAATGCAATAAGACAATCACCAACTGTCTTGGGATAATGTAATGCAAGACCCCATACATAGTAAAACAAATAGTAGCCTGTTCTCATCTGTAATGTCACTTCCTGACATCTCTTCACAAGTGTAAAGAACAAGGAACTAATTGGGCAACTTAGAGGCTAGTGTCCCAGCCACTGCCTACCAACAAAGAGTGAGTTTGTTGCTGTCCATAGTTTTTACTATACCAAAGGAAGCAATTTTTATGTTTCAAGGGTTATAAAGTCACTTTTTCTAGCATTGTGAGTTGCATTAACATATACAGTACAATGAGGACTGATAACTGGCTGCAATAATGTAATATCTAAAATAAAAATTACATTGAGAAATTTGAATTCATAGGACAGGTGGCAGTGAAAAAAAAAAAGCCTTGCACGAACAGCCAGAACTTACAGGTAAGGCAGGCATAAGCAGCTTATGATCTTGCAAGTCCTTCCTCTTCAGGGCTAATCCTGCATCATCAACCCATTCCTAACTTCTTGTGAGAGTCAACTTGTAGGAGCTTGATCTGATGCAGAACCTCAAGTTTTGAGTAGCCAAGTTCATCACAGTTATTTGCTAACAAGCACAGAAGAACCTAGTGACTGTTACAGAAGGAAAAAATGGTGTCAAAGTAATGTTATACAATGTTCAATTTTCAAATCTTATACTGTTAATGATGACAAAGGTTTACACACAACAAGGATGCAAATTTACAACAGAAACTGGCAAATAATGATGCTTTTATTCACTGCAAATTAAAGGGAAAATGAAGGCAGAAACACTAGTAAAATAGTGGAAGACAGTATGTAGTGAATAGAGGGCAGAAGAATTGTTTCCAAAATACAATGAATACAACAGGATTTCCCCAAAAATTCTTTTTTTTTTTTTTTTTAATAAAAATCTGAAAAAATCATCTTCAATATTCTTCCTGTTTCATGGAAGTTTCTTTTTTTTTTTTTAATAATCTTATGTATGTTACATCTCTTATCTTCCTGAAGGCCTGTTCCTTCTTTTCTTTGAAAAACATCTTTCAGCACTGGTAACCATTTCAGTTTTTAATTTTTTTCTAACTTGTCCACATGTTTTTACAAGTGTAGACAATACCATTGCTGCATCTTCAAATTTTGGCTGAATATATGTTAAACAGTTTCCTCAACATGTGCAACTACACTTGGTGGCCACTATTTAGGTATACTTGTTCCCACTTTATATAGGTGCATCTGCTTGCTAATGCAAGTAGCCAATCAAGTGGCAACAGCACCATTCCTGATAGCATGCAAACATGGTCAAGAGGTTCAGTTGTTCAAACCATTTGGATTCGAGAAGAAATGTAACAAGTGACTGGAATAAATGTTGGTGCCAGAGTACTTCTAGCAGAGAATGATGTGAAAAAAACAACCAGTGAGCAGAAGTTCTGTGAGTAAAAATGCATTGCTAGTGAGAGGTCAGAGGAGAATGGCCAAACTAGTTCAAGCTGACAAAGGAAACAGTAATTTAAATAACAATGCATTCCGTGTATGTAAAATATCTCTGAACACAAAACACATTGAACTTGAAGTGGATGGGCTACAGCAGCAGAAGAAGACCACACTGGGTTCTACTCCTGTCAGCTAAAAACAGGAAACTGAGGCTACAGTAGGCAAAGGCTCACCAAAAATGGACAGCTGAAGATTGGAAAAGCACCACCTGGTCTGATGAAATCACAATTTCTGCTGCAACATGCAGAAGGAAAGGTCAGCATTTGGTATACACATTTGGATGTGGTAGAATGAGAGTTTAGAAGCATGAATTTCCAGCTGTCAAATACACAAAAACTGCACGATGCTATCATGTCAATATAGACAAGAATCTAAGGTATGTTTCCAGCACCCTGCTGAATCCATGCCATGAAGAATTCTGTGGGGAAAAAGTGGGCCTTACCCAGTACTAGAAGAGTGTACCTAACAGTGGCCACTGAATATATGTGCACATTTGTGTACACCTGGAGATGACTGAAGAGGGTTTGGGGGTCAACGCCCCCATAGCCCGGTTTGAGAGAATGGTGTGTAGGAAATAAATCTTTGGTTTGATATGTTACTGAAGTACAAGTAAAGCAATATCTAGGAAAGGATTCATTGTTGGAGTTGGTAAGTGCAGTGCATGAACTCTCTAAAGGCAGATGGTGATGGTGTACCTAGGGAGATTAGATTTACTTTACATATTGTCGGTAATTCTACCAACTTTATTACAATTAGAATTGTACCACGTGTCTGCAAATCTGCAAAAAGCAGCTAAAGATAGCGAGTTTTTAGCACTCTTCAGAGAAAGCTAAGAAAATTAAACCTGTCTCATCCATTTTAGCTCAACCACAATTGGACATTAAGAAAGAGGTCCTGAGGGAGCATGTATAGATGATAGTTTCTCTCCTTCCCTTGCACAGTCTACATCATCACTGAGCAACAAGATTCAACCAAGTGATTCTTATTGTCCTACGATAAGACACGTTTGTGCAGGAAGTGAATCTGACTTAAAAATAGTCAACTAAAAAACTATTATAAATAAATTACTTGTGTAAAGCCTTCAGAGCTTCCTGGAGTCCACATGAAAGATCATCAGTCATAAGAGCTTGTGTTAGCACTTCCATGGAGTCACTGACCCCTATAGGAACACCTACACCTGAAAATTAAAGTGTAACATAATGATAAATATTTTGCACATTGAAATATGAATAAATCTAATGTTCACAGCCTGAATACAGTAAGCACTAGATTTGATAAACCACAGAACGGGTGGATTTTGAATCCATGGGGAGCGAGTTATGAGCTCAAACCCCACCTGTTCCCGGTTTGTTTACAATTGTGGTTTTACAATTTTGTGAGACTCGATTTAAATGGATTAATAGGGGGAGTACGTGGCCGTAAATGGCACTTGTGGTGAATAGAGACGAGAATTCTGAAATACAGTGGAACCTTGGTTGTCGAGAAACTCGGTTGTCGAGAACCTCGGTTGTCGAGAACCTCGGTTGCTGAACAGACTAGCAGTCAAATAAATTGGTTTTCGAACAAGGAATTCGGTTCTTGTTTTCATACATTGTCTAGGTTGTCAGCCGACCATGCTTGGATCACGTAATCACCAGAGTCCACAGAGTGGGTTTCAGTCAGTATAGTGACAAACACGGGTGCAGTAAACATCTCTTGAACTCTTGCTGTGTATCTTGTAAAGGTAATGAAACCAAAAGTATGAACTTTGATGGAAAACTTACAGAATTACGCTATAGCGAAGTTAGCAGTCTCAGCAACATTTACGCATCGGCAATTTCACCCACTTTGAGCCCTATTTTGGGCCAATTCCATTGTTCCAGTCAATCAAACTCATAGCTATTTTGCTAGAACTCCTTTTATTCTATCGAATGAGTACAAGAAACTGCCCATTTACTTATTACAAACTACCCAATAAAGTGATCTGTAATTACTAATTTGGCCAATTTCACACAAAATTCAAGAAAGGCCAATTTCAAAATAGGGTCCATCATAAACAATGTAGACATTCCTGACACTAAATTAACATTGTATCTGTTCATTAGTAAAGTCTCAAGGCCCCTGTTATATTATACTTGCTTTTCATTTTGAATTTCTATTGACACAAAAAAAAGAAGATCTACTGTTATTCAAATTAATGCATAATTGTAATAATTGTATAAATAATATTAGCACATTTGTGAATGCATATTAGACCCACCAGTTGATGTGTATTGGACACGTGACAAGATTTGTTTATTCATGAACATTAGCAATAATCAAATATTTCTGCTACTTTGAGCTCAATTTCAAGCTGCTTTTAGTCTTTAAATCAATGAATATCATCTATATGTCTGCAATATATCTTTCATTCTATCAAATGAGAGCAAGAAAATGAGAATACAACCATAAATACCATATAAAAATACACCGCAAATTCGGTTATAAACCAAAAACATGGTCAGTTTTTTTTTTCATTATGCACTGCGTGCTGCAGGATTTTTTATTATAATGCACACACTAACCATGCAGACCTATTCTCTCACATGTAGGCCTACCAGCTTTCTCCCTCAAGATTTGAAGCCGCTAGAACTTTGCTATTAGCTCTCCGTTGACAGGTAAGAGGCAGTTAAATTTTCACTTACTGCAAAGTATTTCAGTTAAATTTTCATTTACTGCACAGTAATTCAATTAGATTTTCATTTAGTATTCAATTTTTACAGTTTCTATGTACTGCATAATTTTATACATTGTTTTATATAGTAGTTAGTACACAGTACTATTATTAAATTATAATACCGACATTTTTGGTCTGGAATAGATTAATTCTCTTTATTTTTTATGGGAAAAATTGGTTTGGTTGTTGAATTGACATCTGGAACAAATTAAGTTCTACAACCGAGGTTAGTAGGATGGTAGACAGCAACCACCCAGGGAGGTACTACCGTCCTGCCAATTGAGTGTAAAACGAAAGCCTGTAATTTTTACATGATGGTAGGATTGCTGGTGTCTTTTGTCTGTCTCATAAACATGCAAAATTACAGGTATGTCTTGCTACTTCTACTTACACTTAGGTCACACTACACATACATGTACATGTTTATTTATACACACTCATCTGAGTTTTCTTTTATTTTATCTTAAAAATTCTTGGTCTTATTACTTTTCCTTTTATGTCCATGGGGAAGTGGAATAAGAATCTTTCCTCCATAAGCCATGCGTGCTGCAAAAATCAACTAAAATGCTGGGAACAATGGGCTAGTAACCCCTTTTCCTGTAAAGATTACTAAAAAGAATAAGAAGAAGAAAATTGTCAAAGTGGGAAGTCTGAATGTGCATGGATGTTGTGCAAATGATAAGGAAGAGATGATTGTGGATGTTATGAATGAAAAGAAGCTGGATGTCCTGGCTTTAAGTGAAACAAAGCTGAACGGGCTGGGAGAGTTTCAATGGAGAGGAATAAATGGGATTAGGTCAGGGGTTTCAAATAGAGTTAGAGTTAAAGAAGGAGTAGCAATAATGTTGAAGGATTAGCTATGGCAGAAAAAGAGGGACTACAAATGTATTAATTCAAGGATTATGTGGAGTAAAATAAAGACTGGATGTGAAAAGTGGGTTATAGTAAGCGTGTATACACCTGGAGAAGATAGAAGTGTAGAGGAGAGAGAGAGTGATTTTGGGAAATGTTGAGTGAATGCGTGGGGAGTTTTGAATCAAGTGTGACAGTAATGGTGGTTGGGGAATTCAATGCTAAAGTGGGTAAAAATGTTATGGAGGGAGTAGTAGGTAAATTTGGGGTGCCAGGGGTAAATGTAAATGGGAAGCCTTTAATTGAGCTATGTGTAGAAAGAGATTTGGTAATAAGTAATACATATTTTATGAAAAAGAGGATAAATAAATATACAAGGTATGATGTAGCAAGTAATGAAAGTAGTTTGTTAGATTATGTATTGATGGATAAAAGGTTGATGGGTAGGCTCCAGGATGTACATGTTTACAGAGTGGCAACTGATATATCTGATCATTATTTAGTTGTAGCTGCACAGTTAGAGGTAGATGGGAAAAGAGGAAGGTGGCAACAACAAGTAAGAGGGAGGTGAAAGTGTATAAACTAAGAGAGGAGGAAGTTCGTGTGAGATATAAGCGACTATTGGCAGAAAGGTGGGCTAGTGCAAAGATGAGTAGTGGGGGAGGGGGGTGAAGAGGGTTGGAATACTTTTAAAAATGCAGTATTAGAATGTGGGGCAGAAGTTTGTGGTTATAAGAGGGTGGGAGCAGGAGGAAAGAGGAGTGATTGGTGGAATGATGAAGTAAAGGGTGTGATAAAAGAGAAAAAGGTACCTTATGAGAGGTTTTTACAAAGCAGAAGTGTTATAAGAAGAGCAGAGCACAGTGGTCCCTCATTTTTCATAATTAATCCGTTACTGGAGCCAATACTATAAACGAAATTTACGATTTACGAATCAATTTTCCCCATAAGAAATAATGTAAATACAATTAATCCATTCCTGACACCCAGAAGTATTGAAACAAAAAAACTTTTTACACGAAATATAGATGTAGTACATAAACAATACAATGGGACATGATGAATGAAACATTAACAGCATAACACTTACCTTTATTGGAGATTCTTCTTAGTGTATCGGAGACTGGAGAAGGAGAGTGGATTGTTTATAGTTTGGAAGGGGAATCCCCTTCCAGCAACACCTCAGGTACCAATTGCTTTTCTGGGGTTGCTTGTCTTCTCTGTTTCTTAATGCCACTAGGACCACCTTGAAAGTCAATGGAGTCCTGTCTCGCAAAATAACTGTGGAAAGAGCTCTGTTTCTGGCGTCTCTTTAACACTTCCCTAAAATGGCCCAAGACATTGTCACTGTACATGTTGCCAATATGGCTTGCAACAACCTTGTTAGGGTGATGTTTCTCCATAAAGCTTTCTATCTTACCCTACTTAGTAAAAATCTCTTTAATTTCTGAAGAAGGCACCTTCTTCCATCTCTCTTCCTCCTCCTCTGCAGCAAGATTCTGACCTGCAATGTGTTGCTCTTCCTGCTGAAGCTCTTGCAGCTCATCAGTGGTGAGCTCTTCGTTGTGGTCTTCCACCAATTCTTCCACATCCTCCAAACTCACATCCAACCCCATGGAACTCCCCAGTGCCACACTTGATTTTACAACAGACAGGCTCATTAGGGTCAGTCCCAAATCCTTCAAAATCCCTCTTGTCGACACAATCTGGCCACAATTTTCTCCAGGCAGAGTTCAAAGTCTGGTAGTCACTCCTCCCAAGCCATACCTATAAGGGTTATGCAATGGAGGATGCTGAAGTGTTCTCTCCAAAATTCCCTTAGGGTCAAGTGAGTGTCTGTGGCCACAGTCAAGCACCTGAGAAACATTGCTTGTGTGTAGAGTTTTTTAAAGTTTGCAATGACCCGCTGGTCCATGGGCTGGAGGAGAGGAGTGGTATTCAGGAGCAAGAACTTTACTGTGATGACCCAAAACTCCTCAAAATTAGGTCATCCAAGTTTGGAGGATGAGCAGGTGCATTGTCCATTACAAGCAGGCACTTGAGATCCAATTTCTTTTCCAGGAGATACTCCTTCACACTAGGGCCAAACACTTCATTGAACCACTCGACGAAAATTTTCCTCGTGACCCATGCCTTACTATTAGATTTCCAAAACACACACAATTTACTCTTCATAACACTGTTTTTCCTGAACACTCTGGGGTTTTCTGAATGGTACACTAGTAATGGCTTCACTTTGAAATCCCCACTAGCATTAGCACAGAACATTAGCGTCAGCCTGTCTTCCATAGTTTGGTGTCTTGGCATTGCCTTTTCCTCTTGTGTAATGAATTTCCTCTTTGGCATTTTCTTCCAAAAGAGGCCTGTTTTGTCACAATTGAACACTTGTTCAGGTTTCAGTCCTTCAGCCTCTATGTACTCCTGGAATTCATGCACATTTTTCAGCCACATTGTGGTTCGAACTGGCAGCCTCACCATGCGTTACCACACTGTGTATGCCAGTACGGTTCTTAAATCTCTCAAACCAGCCTTTGCTGGCCTTATATTCACTCACATCACCACTATTTGCAGGCAATATCTTTACCAAATCTTCATGCAACTGCCTAGCCTTTTCACAAATAATCTAAGTCATAAGAGTATCTCCTACTAATTGTTTCTCATTTATCCACACAAATAATAACTTCTCAATCTCTTCCAGTGCTGGTGATCTCATTTTTGTCAGCATAGTTACTCCCTTTGCAACAACAGCATCCTTGATTTCCATTTTCTTGGCCACTGTGGACCATAAGGTTGTGCAGGGTTTCTTAAACATCCTGGACAGTTCGGCCACACTTGTACCACTATCATATAGTTCAATGATGGGGTGTTAATGTTGCAGTTTAAAAACTGTAGTGTAAAGCACCCTTCTGGCAAGACAGTGATGGAGTGAATGATTGTGAAAGTTTTTCTTTTTCGGGCCACCCTGCCTTGGTGGGAATCGGCCAGTGTGATAATAAAAAAAAAAATGGCTTTCTTAAATTCAATCGTATTTCTCACCTTCTTTACCACAGGCTTGGCACTAGGAGCTTTCTTTGGAGTCATGGAGGCTTATTTAGTACTTGCAAGCACTAAAATAAACGGAATATTATGAAATGTTTCGCTGGAGCACGTGAGGGGACCTTCGCTCACTGGTAAATAATGCCAGACTGGCTGCCGCCATGGCTCACGCCGTGGGTACGTGTCCGGGATGAATTACGACTCACAAGTCAACTTATGAACAGCGAGTCCATGTTTATACGATAATAACCCTATGATTGGCGAAATTTACAATTGCCGGGAGCTACGAAAAGTGAGGGACCACTGTATATGGAGAGTAAAAGAAAGGTGAAGAGAGTGGTGAGAGAGTGCAAAAGGAGAGCAGATGATAGAGTGGGAGAGGCACTGTCAAGAAATTTTAATGAAAATAAGAAAAAATTTTGGAGTGAGTTAAACAAGCCTAGGGAAAGTATGGATTTGTCAGTTAAAAACAGAGTAGGGGAGTTAGTAGATGGGAAGAGGGAGGTATTAGGTAGATGGCGAGAATATTTTGAGGAACTTTTAAATGTTGAGGAAGAAAGGGAGGCTGTAATTTCATGCACTGGCCAGGGAGGTATACCATCTTTTAGGAGTGAAGAGCAGAATGTAAGTGTGGGGGAGGTACGTGAGGCATTACGTAGGATGAAAGGGAGTAAAGGAGCTGGATCTGATGGGATCATGAGAGAAATGTTAAAAGCAAGGGGGTGGATATATTGTTGGAGTGGTTGGTACTTTTGTTTAATAAATGTATGAAAGAGGGGAAGGTACCTAGAGATTGGCAGAGAGCATGTATAGTCCCTTTATGTAAAGGGAAAGGGGACAAAAAAATGATTGTAAAAATTATAGAGGAATAAGTTTACTGAGTATACCAGGAAAAGTGTATGGTAGGGTTATTATTGAATTAGAGGTAAGAGAGAATGTAGGATTGTGGATGAGCAAGGAGGTTTCAGAGTGGGTAGGGGATGTGTAGATCAAGTGTTTACATTGAAGCATATTTGTTAACAGTATTTAGATAAAGGTAGGGAAGTTTTTATTGCATTTACGGATTTAGAAAAGGCATATGACAGAGTGGACAGAGGAGCAATGTGGCAGATGTTGCAAGTATATGGAATAGGTGGTAAGTTACTAAATGCTGTTAAGAGCTTTTATGAGGATAGTGAGGCTCAGGTTAGGGTGTGTAGAAGAGAGGGAGAATACTTCCCGGTAAAAGTAGGTCTTAGACAGGGATGTGTAATGTCATCATGGTTGTTTAATATATTTATAGTTGGGGTTGTAAAAGAAGTAAAAGCTAGGGTGTTCGAGAGAGGGGTGGGATTAAATTATGGGGAATCAAATTCAAAATGGGAATTGACACAGTTACTTTTTGCTGATGATACTGTGCTTATGGGAGATTCTAAAGAAAAATTGCGAAGGTTAGTGGATCAGTTTGAGAATGTGTGTAAAGGTAGAAAGTTGAAAGTGAACATAGAAAAGAGTAAGGTGATGAGGGTATGAAATGATTTAGATAAAGAAAAGCTGGATATCAAATTGGGGAGGAGGAGTATGGAAGAAGTGAATGTTTTCAGATACCTGGGAGTTGACGTGTAGGCGGATGGATTTATGATGGATGAGGTTAATCATAAAATTGATCAGGGAAAAAAGGTGAGTGGTGCGTTGAGGTATATGTGGAGTCAAAAAACGTTATCTATGGAGGCAAAGAAGGGAATGTATGAAAGTATAGTAGTACCAACACTCTTATATGGATGTGAAGCTTGGGTGGTAAATGCAGCAGCGAGGAGATGGTTGGAGGCAGTGGAGATGTCCTGTCTAAGGGCAATGTGTGGTGTAAATATTATGCAGAAAATTCGGATTTTGGAAATTAGGAAAAGGTGTGGAGTTAATAAAAGCATTAGTCAGAGGGCAGAAGAGGGGTTGTTGAGTTGGTTTGGTCATTTAGAGAGAATGGATCAAAGTAGAATGACATAGAAAGCATATAAATCTATAGGGGAAGGAAGGCGGGGTAGGGGTCGTCCTCAAAAGGGTTGGAGAGAGGGGCTAAAGGAGGTTTTGTGGGCGAGGGGCTTGGACTTCCAGCAAGCGTGCCTGAGCGTGTTAGATAGGAGTGAATGGAGACGAATGGTACTTGGGACCTGACGATCTGTTGGAGTGTGAGCAGGGTAACATTTACTGAAGGGATTCAGGGAAACCAGTTATTTTGATATAGTCAGACTTGAGTCCTGGAAATGGGAAGTACAATGCCTGCACTTTAGGGGAGGGGTTTGGGATGTTGGCAGTTTGGAGGGATATGTTGTGTATCTTTATATGTATATGCTTCTAAACTGTTGTATTCTGAGCACCTCTGCAAAAACAGTGATAATGTGTGAATGTGGAGAAAGTGTTGAATGATGATGAAAGTATTTTCTTTTTGGGGATTTTCTTTCTTTTTTGGGTCACACTGCCTCAGTGGGAGACGGCCGACTTGTTGAAAAAAAAATATATAGTGCTAGTATTAGCATCATGGAGTTTTTTCAGATTTTAACAATGGACAGTTCTTTGTAGAATCACCCAGCCTGGCCTTGGCTCCTTTTTGTTGGAGTGTCTCAGACCAACGTCCACTATGGGGGGAGGTACAAGTACCTCCTTGTATTCTGGGACCAACTGTCCCCAGGCCTAGCCCCATTCCTTGCCCTGCACGGGGCTCTGAGGGAGAAGCTAGGCACTTTGTGCTGCCACAAACCCTGCCCACACTGGGCTCGAAGGGTGTGGCAGCTGCATAGCAGCAGATGATGTCAGAAGGTGTAAAGGCAACAAGCACTACAGGATCCTTGTTGAGGCACACCCAGCGTCAGACATAATGTCTGAGTGCTGGGGAAGCTCAAGAATGCCCCTTGTTGTGAGTGTTGCTGCTGCTAGTTCACTTCCGTTGCACTCTCCTGGACAGTTCTGTAATCAACTGACTTGGTCTGTTTCTAAATGGCTTGACCCAGGGGATTTTGTTCCAGGTCTCATATTGAGAATTTACTGCATTTGCATTATTTTCATCACTATTTTTATTTTTTTTATTATCACACTGGCCGATTCCCACCAAGGCAGGGTGGCCCGAAAAAGAAAAACTTTCACCATCATTCACTCCATCACTGTCTTGCCAGAAGGGTGCTTTACACTACAGTTTTTAAACTGCAACATTAACACCCCTCCTTCAGAGTGCAGGCACTGTACTTCCCATCTCCAGGACTCAAGTCCGGCCTGCCGGTTTCCCTGAATCCCTTCATAAATGTTACTTTGCTCACACTCCAACAGCACGTCAAGTATTAAAAACCATTTGTCTCCATTCACTCCTATCAAACACGCTCACGCATGCCTGCTGGAAGTCCAAGCCCCTCGCACACAAAACCTCCTTTACCCCCTCCCTCCAACCTTTCCTAGGCCGACCCCTACCCCGCCTTCCTTCCACTACAGACTGATACACTCTTGAAGTCATTCTGTTTCGCTCCATTCTCTCTACATGTCCGAACCGCCTCAACAACCCTTCCTCAGCCCTGTGGACAACAGTTTTGGTAATCCCGCACCTCCTCCTAACTTCCAAACTACGAATTCTCTGCATTATATTCACACCACACATTGCCCTCAGACATGACATCTCCACTGCCTCCAGTCTTCTCCTCGCTGCAACATTCATCACCCATGCTTCACACCCATATAAGAGCGTTGGTAAAACTATATTCTCATACATTCCCCTCTTTGCCTCCAAGGACAAAGTTCTTTGTCTCCACAGACTCCTAAGTGCACCACTCACTCTTTTTCCCTCATCAATTCTATGATTCACCTCATCTTTTATAGACCCATCTGCTGACACGTCCACTCCCAAATATCTGAATACGTTCACCTCCTCCATACTCTCTCCCTCCAATCTGATATTCAATCTTTCATCACCTAATCTTTTTGTTATCCTCATAACCTTACTCTTTCCTGTATTCACCTTTAATTTTCTTCTTTTGCACACCCTACCAAATTCATCCACCAATCTTTGCAACTTCTCTTCAGAATCTCCCAAGAGCACAGTGTCATCAGCAAAGAGCAGCTGTGACAACTCCCACTTTGTGTGTGATTCTTTATCTTTTAACTCCACGCCTCATGCCAAGACCCTCGCATTTACTTCTCTTACAACCCCATCTATAAATATATTAAACAACCACGGTGACATCACACATCCTTGTCTAAGGCCACTACTCTATACTAATTCCTTTATCACAGGAACTGGATGCTCACTTTTATTTTGTCTCGACATTAGATGTATCACTTGGCATATACCATTCTATAGATAATAATTTAAATCATAACAGACTAATGCTTAATTTATATTCCGTTGTCTTATTTTTATCTTTTATCCTAGATGAAAAACATTGAAAACAAAGTATTTTAAATTTCAATCTTTATTTTTTATCGTATATCAATGTGAAGATATAACTATTTAAAAGCAAAACAAGATCCAACAGTTTTGATTTATCACTGAACTTGGTGAACTTTTGCACTGTCACTGCACACCTGAGGAAACAAGACACAACTTAAGATGACATAAAACACTGTCCTTTTAAACAAAAGCAGTAAGCAACAATTCAAACTCATTAAACCAACAACATGGGTCTTTCTGTAGATTATTTCATCACTATATGTAACCAAACAAAAATGAATTTATATCAAAAATTTTTGAGCAAGTTTACTGTCCCTTACGCCGAAATACTGACTATCATAAGCCTGGGTCTCTCTACCAGTCCTAAAATAGAAATAGTTCATATTTTTATGTACTGTTTATAATTGACTAAAGCTTGACTGTGTACACGTCGGTCACGAATGTTTGACAATAGAAAAAATATTTGAGAATTAAAGTGTCTCTAAATCTAATGTTCTCTGATTAAGTTGAGCCTAGCAAATGTGTAAGGTGATGTGTGAGTCACTATGTTAAGGTTACGAACAGTAAAAAAAATACGTACAGTATTTCAATCTAATAAGAATACAGGAGTACTGTAACACCTATTAACTAATGCTCAAGCAATGGATTCAAATTAGATTGTTTACTTTTGGCAAGAGTATTGTAGACAAAAGCAACAAACTATAGTTTTGACAGATGCACGTTTGAATGGTTGTATGAGATGGATCTGCCAGATGCACAAGTGTGAATGGTTGTGTGAAATGGATCTGCCAAGCATGGGACAGTAGGCTTACTATAGTGCCCACTAATGCTTTTCCATTAGTGCTTATTTTTATATCAGAATTAATAACTGGTCTGTCAGTAGTTGTAGAAAATTGGAATTAACAATTATAGGCAGGAGCTTCCTGGTAGCATAACCAGTAGGCCTGCCACAGAGCACTGTTCTTGTGTTCAGAAAAGGGATTACAGTTTATAGATCTCAGCTATTCAAGAATATTAATGAATAAGTCAATCACCTGCTTCTTGCCAAGACAACTGTCTTCAGAATCACAAAATCACAATGTATACTTAAACACATAAGACACTTATATTACACACAAAGTATTTGAACTAAAATTCTTTGATAATGCAATAAGACAATCACCAATTGTCTTGGGATAATGTAATGCAAGACCCCATACATAGTAAAACAAATAGTAGCCTGTTCTCATCTGTAATGTCACTTCCTGACATCTCCTCACAAGTGTAAAGAACAAGGAACTAAGTGGGCAACTTAAGAGGCTAGTGTCCCAGCCACTGCCTAACAACAAAGAGAGAGTTTGTTGCTGTCCATATTTTTTACTATACCAAAGGAAGCAATTTTTATGTTTCAAGGGTTATAAAGCCACTTTTTCTAGCACTGTGAGTTGCATTAACATATACAGTACAATGAGGACTGATAACTGGTTGCAATAATGTAATATCTAAAATAAAAATTACATTGAGAAATTTGAATTTATAGGACAGGTGGCAGTGAAAAAAAAAAGCCTTGCACGAACAGCCAGAACTTACAGGTAAGGCAGGCATAAGCAGCTTATGATCTTGCAAGTCCTTCCTCTTCAGGGCTAATCCTGCATCATCAACCCATTCCTAACTTCTTGTGAGAGTCAACCTTCAGGAGCTTGATCTGATGCAGAGCTTCAAGTTTTGAGTAGCCAAGTTCATCACAGTTATTTGCTAACAAGCACAGAAGAACCTAGTGACTGTTACAGAAGGAAAAAAATGGTGTCAAAGTAATGTTATACAATGTTCAATTATCAAGTCTTATACTGTTAATGATGACAAAGGTTTACACACAACAAGGATGCAAATTTACAACAGAAACTGGCAAATAATGATGCTTTTATTCACTGCAAATTAAAGGGAAAATGAAGGCAGAAACACTGGTAAAATAATGGAAGAGAGTATGTAGTGAATAGAGGCCAGAAGAATTGATCCCAAAATACAATGAATACAACAGGGTTTCCCCCAAAAAATCTTTTTTTTTTTTAATAAAAATCTGAAAAAATCATCTTCAATATTTTTCCTGTTTCATGGAACTATGAAGTTTTTTTTTTTTTTTTTTTTAATAATCTTATGTATGTTACATCTCTTATCTTGCTGAAGGCCTGTTCCTTCTTTTCTTTGAAAAACATCTTTCAGCACTGGTAACCATTTCAGTTTTTAATTTTTTTCTAACTTGTCCACATGTTTTTACAAGTGCAGACAACACCATTGCTGCATCTTCAAATTTTGGCTGAATGTATGTTGTTAAACAGTTCCTTCAACATGTGCAACTACACTTGGTGGGCACTTTTTAGGTATACTTGTTCCCACTTTATATAGGTACGCCTGCTTGTTAATGCAAGTAGCCAATCATGTGGCAACAGCACCATTCCTGATAGCATGCAAACATGGTCAAGAGGTTCAGTTGTTCAAACCATTTGGATTCGGGAAGAAATGTGACAAGTGACTGGAATAAATGTTGGTGCCAGAGTACCTCTAGCAGAGAATGATGTAAAAAAAACACCCAGTGAGCAGTAGTTCTGTGAGTAAAAATGCATTGCTAATGAGAGGTCAGAGGAGAATGGCCAAACTAGTTCAAGCTAACAAAGGAAACAGTAATTTAAATAACAATGCATTCAGTGTATGTAAAATATCTCTGAACACAAAACACATTGAACTTCAAGTGGATGGGCTACAGCAGCAGAAGAAGTCCACACTGGTTCTACTCCTGTCAGCTAAAAACAGGAAACTGAGGCTACAGTAGGCAAAGGCTCACCAAAAATGGACAGCTGAAGATTGGAAAAGCACCACCTGGTCTGATGAAACCACAATTTCTGCTGCAACATGCAGAAGGAAAGGTCAGCATTTGGTATACACATTTGGATGTGGTAGAATGAGAGTTTAGAAGCATGAATTTCCAGCCGTCAAATCCACAATAACTGCACGATGCTATTATGTCAACATAGACAAGAATTTAAGGTATATTTCCAGCACCCTGCTGAATCCATGCCATGAAGAATTCTGGGGGGGAAAAGTGGGCCTTACCCAGTACTAGAAGGGTGTACCTAACAGTGTCCACTGAATGTATGTGCACATTTGTGTACACCTGGAGATGACTGAAGAGGGTTTTCGGGGTCAATGCCCCCATAGCCCGGATTGAGAGAATGGTGTGTAGGAAATAAATCTTAGGTTTGATATGTTACTGAAGTACAAGTAAAGCAATATCTAGGAAAGGATTCATTGTTGGAGTTGGTAAGTGCAGATGGTGATGGTGTACCTAGGCAGATTAGAATTGTACCACGTGTCTGCAAATCTGCAAAAAGCAGCTAAAGAAAGTGAGTTTTTAGCAGTCTTCAGAGAAAGTTAAGAAAATTAAACCTGTCTCATTCATTTTAGCTCAACCACAATTGGACATTAAGAAAGAGGTCCTGAGGGAGCATGTATAGATGATAGTTTCTCTCCTTCCCTTGCACAGTCTACATCATCACTGAGCAACAAGATTCAGCCAAGTGATTCTTATAGTCCTGCGATAAGACACGTTTGTGCAGGAAGTGAATCTGACTTAAAAATAGTCAACTAAAAAACTATTATAAATAAATTACTTGTGTAAAGCCTTCAGAGCTTCCTGGAGTCCACAAGAAAGATCATCAGTCATAAGAGCTTGTGTTAGCACTTCCATGGAGTCACTGACCCCTATAGGAACACCTACATCTGAAAATTGAAGTGTAACATAATGATAAATATTTTACACATTGAAATCTGAATAATTCTACTGTTCACAGCCTGAATATAGTAAGCACTAGATTTGATAAACCACAGAACGGGTGGATTTTGAATCCATGGGGAGCGAGTTATGAGCTCAAACCCCACCTGTTCCCGGTTTGTTTACAATTGTGGTTTTACAATTTTGTGGGACTGGATTTAAATGGATTAATAGGGGGAGTACGTGGCCATAAATGACACTTGTGGTGAATAGAGACGAGAATTTTGAAATACAGTGGAACCTCGGTTGTCGAGAACCTCGGTTGTCGAACGGACTAGCTGACAAACAAATCGGTTTTCGAACAAGGAATTCGGTTCTTGTTTTCATACGTGGTCTTGATTGTCAACCGACAATGCTTGGATCACGATAATCACCAGAGTCCACAGAATGGGTTTCAGTCAGTATAGTGACTAACATGGGTGCAGTAAACATCTCTTGAACTCTTTCTTGCTGTGTATCTTGTAAAGGTAATGAAACCAAAAGTATGAACTTTGATGGAAAACTTACTGAATTACGCTATAGTGAAGTTAGCAGTCTCAGCAACATTTACGCATCAGCAATTTCACCCACTTTGAGCCCTATTTTGGGCCAATTCCATTGTTCCAGTCAATCAAACTCATAGCTATTTTGCTAGAACTCCTTTATTCTATCGAATGAGTACAAGAAACTGCCCATTTACTTATTTCAAACTACCCAATAAAGTGATCTGAAATTACTAATTTGGCCAATTTCACACAAAATTCAAGAAAGGCCAATTTCAAAATAGGGTCCAGCATAAACAATGTAGACATTCCTGACACTAAAATAACATTGTATCTGTTCATTAGTCAAGTCTCCAGGCCCCTGTTATATTATACTTGCTTTTCATTTTGAATTTCTATTGACACAAAAAATAGAAGATTTACTGTTATTCAAATTAATGCATAATTGTAATAATTGTATAAATAATATCAGCACATTTGTGAATGCATATTAGACCCACCAGTTGATGTGTATTGGACATGTGACAAGATTTGTTTATTCATGAACATTAGCAATAATCAAATATTTCTGCTACTTTGGGCTCAATTTCAAGCTGCTTTTAGTCTTTAAATCAATGAAAATCATCTATATTTCTGCAATATATCTTTCATTCTATCAAATGAGACCAAGAAAATGAGAATACAACCATAAATACCATATAAAAATACACTGCAAATTCGGTTATAAACCAAAAACATGGTCAGAGTTTTTTCTCATTATGCACTGTGTGCTGCAGGATTTTTTATTATAATGTGCACGCGAACCATGCAGACCCATTCTCTCACATGTAGGCCTACCAGCTTTCTCCCTCAAGATTTGAAGCCGCTAGAATTTTGCCATTAGCTCTCCGTTGACAGGTAAGAGGCAGTTAAATTTTCACTTACTGCAAAGTATTTCAGTTAAATTTTCCTTTACTGTACAGTAATTCAGTTAGATTTTCATTTAGTATTCAATTTTTACAGTTTCCATGCACTGTATAATTTTATACATTGTTTTATATAGTAGTTAGTATACAGCATTATTATTAATAAATTATAATACTGACATTTTTGGTCTGGAATAGATTAATTCTCTTTATTTTTTATGGGAAAAATTGGTTTGGTTGTTGAACCGACATCTGGAACAAATTAAGTTCTACAACCGAGGTTCCATTGTAATGATAACTAACAATTTTGTAACCAAGTAACTTTGTCCATTCCTCCAAATCAAATAACTCCACAGATTTTGTCCCATGTTTCAGAAGTACTTAGTGTACTGTATCACACTTTGAATCAATGTAATATTGTACTGTAATATCAATTCTCTTCTACTTATGAATATTATAACTACTATAATCTATATAAAGCAGCTAACTGGAATGTCATGTTTTTGACAAAAACAAAACAAAATAGTGCCAACTTTTTATATTTATTGTGCATTACCATTATCTTTCAATAAAAAGTAATACCATCAATCCTGCATGAAGACTTGTCAAATATAGGGTGAAGTTCAGTGGTTTTCACTTGCAAAGTACAAATGAACAATTAAGATATGAGAAAATTTCATACAAGTGCACAAGGTATCTACTATGTATATAATTATTTAGGAAGGCCTCTCAGTTATTGAGGCTACTCAAGCATTTATTTTTTCACTATTAATATTTGGAGGAAAACTATAAACAGCCTATTTATAATTTAGTTTCATGTTCAACAATGATGCCCCATAAGTTTAGAGGAACAAACTTCACAAATATCAAGTCACAAGAAATCTTTCATAGCAGCTTATATTAACTAAACGCTTAAAAATACAAAAAAAGTATCCTAGAATAAACAAATTACAATCATCTCAGCTAGCCACATCAGACATGGTGAATTACAGGATGGCCTGCTGTTCAAAAAGTTATTTCTTCAAACAAGCTCATGAATTGTTTTTAATGACTGACAAGGCTTCTGAATTAAATATTACGTGCATTTCATTAAAGGCAAAAAAAAAAAAAAAAAAAAAATTACATTTTTCTGTAAGGACACCAGCAATACAAGTATTTTATTAAGAATAACATTTCATTTGGAGACTAAGCTTCAAGTCTAGAGTAATGAGAAAGTGAGTGTATAGGTAGAGCAAGGACAAAAGAAGAGATGCAGGTAATGTTTCAGGTTAGGTATCATAGTTCACCTAGTAGTATTTGAGCTCAATATCTAACCAGATGACAACTACCTGCTTCTCTCCTCTGAGATGTACAACCCATCTCTAGATCCAAACCAATGCGGTGCTGACGAAAATCACAATGGTGAACACAGACTTTATGCAGATATGGCAAGGAAACTTGTTCACCATCATTCATTAAGCTGCTGTCTTGCTAAAAGTATGCTGACATCACTCTCAGGTTGTCCTCTGAGAAGCACTGCCAACTGGCCAACTGGCTTTCCTGAATCGCTTCATGTTACCTTGTTCACACTCAATCAGCACATCCATTAAAATCTGTCACCATTCACTCCTATTTAACATATTAACATGCCTGCTGGATGCTCAAGCACTTAAAACTTAAAATTATGCACCTATTCCAAGCATATACTTTATATAAGTGTTACAATGATGGATTCAAGATTTAATTATTTCAGCTTGCTTGTAACTCAATTGAGAGCAGCCTCAGCTCACAACTGAGAGACTGGATAAGTGGAAATATTGAGCATGTTACCTTACATCTGTTGCCTCGTTCCCCTAACAGCAAGTACCAGGGTGTTACCTTGACTGTTGTGTGGTCTCATCCTGAGAGAGGATTAAAGCACCTCAATGTAAATAAGCCAGATAGTGACTGCTGGGTTATCCTGGATTAATAACTCTATGGGTTAATAATCTGAATAAAATCTTCAACCTGCAAAATCCCACAATTATGCATAGCATTTCTACAGACACGAACAAAAAGTAAAACTAATACTAAAGACAATAATCTGCATATACTGCACAATACCGCAACTGCACCAAGTGAGGGTAGTTGCACCACAACTTCCAAGTGCCCATTACAGGAGTAACTTCCAAAATATGTACTACTTTTAAAAGTGAATACAGGAAAGAGTAAGGTTATGAGGATAACAAAAAGATTAGGTGATGAAAGATTGGATATCAGATTGGAGGGAGAGAGTATGGAGGACGTGAATGTATTCAGATATTTGGCAGTGGACGTGTCAGCGGATGGGTCTATGAAAATATGGCAATTTCAAAATAAGGTCCAGAATGAACAATGCAGACATTCCTGGCTCAAAAATAACATTTTCTTTGTTCATCAGTCATGTCTCCAGGCCCTTCTGATATTACTCTTGCTTTCTATTTTGAATTTTTATTCAAGCAAAAAATAGAAGACTTACTATTATGCAGACTACTGCAATACTGTAATAATTGTATAAATAACATCAACCCATTCATGACTGCATATTAGAATGGTTAGTTGGACATTTATTTGACAATGACATCATTTGTTTACTTTTGAACATTGGCAAAAATCAAACATTTCCCCTACGTTGAGCTCCATTTCCAGGTTCTTTTTATAGTAAAATCAATCAATATGTTTTCCATTCTATCAAATGAGACCAAGAAAACGAGAATACAACCATAAGTACTATACGAAAATAGACCACAAAGTTGGCATTTTAATTAAAAAAACGGTTGGAGTTTTTTTTTCTCATTATGCACTGCGTGCTCCAGGATTTTTTTTTATATGGTGCACACTGACCACACAGACCCATTCTCTCACATGTGGGCCTACCAGCTTTCTCCTGCTTGATTTGAAGCCGCTAGAATTTATGAGTATATATACGTCAAACACGGTACCTCGTAAGACGTAAATATACGGCCGCGACAGTCAAAGGGTTAAGTGGGCTAATCTTGTCCCTAATCTTACTTCTGTATACCTGGAAGAACCCTTTTGGGTTAATCTTTGAATCCCTTGCGACTTTAGCCTCATAATCCCTTTTTGCTTTTCTTATTCCTTTCTTTACTTCTCTCTTTAATTGAATATATTGATTTCTTAATTGCCCATCCCCTGTTTTGATACGCCTATATATGCCTCTCTTTTGACCAATGAGATGTTTTAATCTATTGTTCATCCATTTGGGATCATTTTTGTTAGATCTAATTTCCCTACTCGGAACAAAAGTTGTCTGGGCAGCTAGAACTATGCTCTGAAAAACGTCATATTGGCAACCAAGATCACCTACCTGACCCATAGTCAGGACATCCCAATTTAGCCCACCCAGGTAATTTTTCAGTCCCATGAAGTCGGCCAAGCGAAAATCTGGGACAGAGATTTGATTGCAGTTATCTGGGTAATTCCATGATATATTAAAACTAAGTGATTTGTGATCACTTTCCCCAAGCTCATCATTAACCTCAAGATTATTAATTAGTGAATCTTTGTTGGCAAGAACCAAGTCAAGCATATTGTTTCCTCTAGTTGGTTCTGTCACAACCTGTTCTAAAAAGCAATCCTGAACCGTATCAAGAAAGTCACTAGACTCAAGATTTCCAGTCATATTGTTCCAATCAATTTGTCTAAAGTTAAAATCTCCCATTATCACAACATTTTCATATCTAGATGCCTTATGAATTTCATCCCATAACAGCTTACTGCCCTCCCTATCAAGGTTTGGGGGCCTATAAATCACACCCAAAATTAATTTGTCATGTCCCTCGAGAAACTGTAGCCAAACAGATTGTGTGTTCGATGTTTCTAATCTTATATCATGTCTAAGACAACAATTTAAATTTTCTCTGACATACATGGCCACACCACCACCCTTCCTGCTGACCCTATCAGTGTGGAATAGTTTATAACCCTGTATGTTGCATTCAGAAGGCATTTCTCTATCTTTCAGGTTGAACCAGGTCTCTGTTATACCAATAATATCTATATTACCTACACTTGCAAGTAATCTTAGCTCATCTATCTTTTTTCTTCGACTCCTACTATTTGTATAGTAAACCTTAAGGGAGCTAGTCACTCGTTGCCCTCTACTATCCCTCTGTTTGTTGATCAATTGATTTGCCATTACTAGCAACTTTATTTTGAATATTGTCTTTTAAACATATCCCTGAGGTATCCCAGTAATAACTGCTGTTTTTAACCCTAATGCTGCAGCCTGATTGTTTCCCACAAACACCCATGCCTCTATAATCTATCAGTTTAAATTCCTAGACAAGTCATCAATTACCCTCTCAATTGAATTGGCTAATGCAACCACTCCATCCCCAGAGAGATGAACCCCATCCCTTGCATACATATCATGTTTGCCAAAGAATAGGTCCCAGTTATCAATGAATGGGATTGCAAGTTCCTTGCAGTACCTGTCTAGCCAGCAATTTATACCAATTGCCCTAGACATCCATTCATTGCCCACTCCTTTTCTAGGCAAGATGCTACATACGACTGGGATCCCTCCCTTAGACCTAACTACTTCTGATTTTCTTGAGGATAGACAAGGCTACTCCCTTCACCCCTTGTCTGTCTTATGGGTTTTTAATAGGTCTGATTCAACTATTTTGACACCATAAACCATGACCAATCATTCATGATTATATTTTATCTGAGAAATAGAGTAAATCTTCTATTTTGTGTGATTATGAATTCAAAATGGAAGTCAAGTTTAACAGAAAGGCCTAGGGACATGATTTATAAAAAGAGGAAATGTTTTCTGACAGGAATGTATAGTTTATTTTGGATTTTTTTAAATTTTTATTTTTTTAATTTTGTGTAAAACTGGCCAAATTACTGACTTCAATGTAATGTATAAGGTAGATGAAATAACTGAATGAGCAATTTCTTGTGTTTAATTGACAGAGTGGTAGGTAAACAAGTGAAACAGCTAAGAATCTGGTTGACTGGAGAAATGGAATTGGCTTAACCCTTTTACTGTCAAGAGCCCTGATCATAAACTTGCTCTCAATGTAAAAAAATTAAAAATTAATTGCAGGTGCAATCACTAAAAGGGCTGTGATAATATGAAATGTTCTGATTGTATGCTTGGAAGCGACCGCGGTGGCTGGCTGGCTTGTAAACACTGGCCAGAAGTGGACGCGTCTCAGACGGAACGAATAGTGTTGGTCGAGTTTTTTAGCGCAAGTCGAGGCAAAATTTTTGCGTTAAAATGTATCGCTGGTCGGATTTATCGTTAATCAATGCCATTGTTGGTCAAGGGTCCACTGTAACCATAAAAATAATAAATAATCACTCTGGAGCAGTTTAAATGTCATATGTATTTTGTACAGGTTTTGTAGCTGACATTTAACACTCCAGAGTGATTGTCATTATTATTATTATTATATATAATTATTATTACACATAATTATTATTATTATTAATTTTTTTTTAACAAGTCGGCCGTCTCCCACCGAGGCAGGGTGACCCAAAAAGAAAGAAAATCAAAAGGGAACTTATGAGGTTTCTCAAATCAGTTCCTGATATTGCATGCAAGCAGCACTATATAGCCTTATTGATCAGACTGAACTGGGAGGCCTAATCTGGAGCCAACTGTCTACAGGTAAGCCCCTACAAACTAAATACAGTATGTATCATCCATTTTAGCTCAACCAGGAGGCAGTTGGAGGCAGTGGAGAAGTCCTGTCTAAGGGCAGTGTGTGGTGCAAATATTATGCAGAAAATTCAGAGTGTGGAAATTAGGAGGTGTGGAGTTAATAAAAGTATTAGTCAGAGGGCTGAAGAGGGGTTGTTGAGGTGGTTTGGTCATTCAGAAAGAATGGATCAAAGTAGAATGACATGGAGAGCATTTAAATCTGTAGGGGAAGGAAGGCGGGCTAGGGGCCGTCCTCGAAAAGGTTGGAAGGAAGGGGTAAGGGAGGTTTTGTGGGCGAGGGGCTTGGACTCCCAGCAGGCATGCGTGAGCGTGTTCTATAGGAGTGAATGGAGACGAATGGTATTTGGGACCTGACGATCTGTTGGAGTGTGAGCAGGGTAATATTGAGTGAAGGGATTCAGGGAAACCGGTTATTTTTATATAGCCGGACTTGAGTCCTGGAAATGGGAAGTACAATGCCTGTACTCTAAAGGAGGGGTTCGGGATATTGGCAGTTTGGAGGGGTATACATATATACTTCTAAACTGTTGTATTCTGGGCACCTCTGCAAAAACAGTAATTATGTGTGAGTGAGGTGAAAGAGTTGAATGATGATGAAAGTATTTTCTTTTTGGGGATTTTCTTTCTTTTTTGGGTCACCCTGCCTCGGTGGGAGACGGCCGACTTATTTAAAAAAAAAAAAAAAAAGGACATTAAGAAAGAGGTCCCGAGGGAGCATTTATAGAGGATAATTTCCCCTGCACAGTCTACATCATCATTGAGCAACTCGATTCAACCAAGTGATTCCAACTGCCCTGTGATAAGACACGTTTGTGCAGGAAGTTAATCTCTACCTTAAAAATAGTAAATTTTTTAAAAATTAATTACCTGTCTAAAACATTCACAGCTTCATGGAGTCCATGAGCAAGACCATCAGCCTTAAGAACTTGCTTCAGCATTTCCTGGACTGAAGTATTCAAGTCCATGAGGCCACAGGAACACTAGCATCTCTGAAAATGAAAATGTTTCTGTACAGACTGAAAAATCTGTATGATTCCCTCCAAAATTGAAATATGCAGTATTCACCTGTAAATATATGTAATGAGCTGACATTCTTGAATGCAGCCATGCTTTTAACTAATACTATACCAAATTCTTAATAAAGTGTGATAAATTTCATGGCTGGCAGTAACAGCCTGGTTAATGAGGCCCCAGTCCACAGTAAGGCCTGGTCATGGACTGGGCTGTGAGGGTGCTGACCTTTCCCAAGTAGGTAGATTATACTAGGGGTATATCTTAAACATACTGACATACAGAACATTAAAAAGACTATTTTATCTTGGGTTAATCATTGTGCAGCTACCAAGATATATACAGAAACTGTACTGTACCATTTAAATCAGAAGCTATATTGAATAAATATCAAACACATGATTTGTTATACATAGCTTATGAAATCATAATACGTAACATAATTGCAAAAAACCACAGAATGGGTGGGTGTTTGAATCCATGGCAAGTGAGTCTTCAGAGGCACATGAGTTCCCCTGTCTTCTAATATCATGTTTATTTTTCCCCTATAATCTATCCTGTTCATCATTACTATCACATATGCTTTGTTTGCTTTCGTAAGGTGAAGTCTAGGATCTTTCCTTAACCCTTAAACTGTCCAAACGTTTTCTTCCCCAGCACTCCAAATATTTTGGAAATTTTTTTTTTTTTAATAAAGAGTGCATTTTTATAAATGTTATAGGATAAAATTTAGAGTCAGAACTTACCGAGATATAAGCCCACGAATTTGGCGCTAAATGATGAGGTGTCGGCAATATGGAGCACTGCCACTTGCAGGAATTATAAAGATTTATCGTTTTTTCCAATTCTTTTCTATTTTTTGTTGTTTTAATGTTATGATAATAATGTTTTTTTGCAGATCTTTTGATTTCATAGCCAATTCTTGTTTTCATAGCCAATTCTTGTTAAGACACAAATGTTTGGTACTGAATTAGTAATCACACTGTCACAAACACACATATTCACACTGATAAGATGAATTTGTACATCTGGTTCAATCACATACTATTGTTTACAAACATATACAAGGTATTTACAGGTCCCATTTATGTTTCTAGAAGTCCACCACTGTATGATACTCCATGAAGCATGGATTCATACAGAGTGCCACCCCACAATGCTGACATATGAATCGTGTCTCTTCACACTTGGGGTCACCTTGTAGTGTAAGCACACACAACACAATTCTTCTGCGAATACTTCTTCTTTGGGGTAGATGGTATCAGTGTCAGGCAGTGACAGTTAGGGATTACTTGGTTGGGCACTTTTCCCTCTGGTTGTGGGGTGACAGGTCACTGTTGGGGGGTGAAAGGTCACAGTTGTGGGGTGAAAGGTCGCTGTGGAGGGGCAGGTACAGGTGTGGTACCATACTTTTTCACTGTCTGCTTGATGACATTGAGGGTGAATTCCGCATATCATTGTCGCTTCCCAGTCTTCATTTCATACATGTTGAAGGCACTGAGCATTGCAATATCTACAAGGTGGAGAAAATACTTTCGTATAACACTCACAAACCCTACGCACACAGTCAACAAACCCTATTTGCATGTCACACTTGTCGGCAAGTCGTACATTGTTTGTCTAGTCCACGACAGCAGCTGGCTTTACAATACATGTTCACTGGTATCCCTGTTCACTTTGTCTGTTTGTATCTTCTCATTTCTGTAGATAGTTGACAGCAACATCATGATCTGTTTGTCATGCCACGTCAGTGCCATGAAGTCATTGGCATGAAACGCTTGCACTGCAGCATTAGCAATACTGCCAGTGAACCTTGGCATGTGTTTTCTATTTCCTCTCACTGTTCCACATACACCTACCATCCGACTTACGACCTGCTCGACGTACGACCACTTGACTTACGACCGTGTTTTTTATGCCAAATTTCTGGGAAATAAACAACTATTTGTGTTGTACACAGTGTTTATCCTCAACCTTACAGTATAAAATACAGTACTAACAACATTAAAAAGTAAAGTAAAACATGAAATACCAAAATAAAACAATAAAATAGTCATTACAAAAATGTTTTGTTGATATTCAGTAGTAAAGTTCGACTTACGACCATTTCGACTTACGACCGGTTTCTTGGAACCGAACTCGGTCGTAAGTCGGATGGTAGGCGTACATATGTTGATATTGTTCACACAGAGGAAATCAGCAAGCATAGGGCTTGTATGCCAGTTGTCTGTGAACAATGTATGAACCTTGCCAAGGTATGGCTCCATCATCTTGCAAACATCACCAGAAATGCCCAACATGGGCCTGGTATCATCGAGTGTATTCTTCCCTGTGTAGATTATGACATCCAACACAGTACCAGTCTCACATAACAGAGTTTTATACCAAAGCAATTATGTTTGCTTGGTATATATTGTTTGAATGGCAGCCGTCCCTTGAACAGAATCAAGGACTCATCGCCAACAATGTTCTTGAATGGATAAAAGTAGGCAGTGAATTTTTGCTTCACATACATAAACAATTCCCAGATTTTGTATAGCAGGTCATTTCTGTTGGACGTACAGTGGACCCCCGGTTAAGGAACTTTTTTCATTCCAGTAGTATGTTCAGGTGCCAGTACTGACCGAATTTTTTCCCATAAGGAATATTGTGAAGTAGATTAGTCCATTTCAGACTCCCAAACATACACGTACAAACGCACTTACATAAATACACTTACATAATTGGTCGCATTTGGAGGTGATCGTTAAGCGGGGGTCCACTGTATTCCTGTCCAAGAAGTGCAACATTTGTAGTAACAGAGTGAATCTGTTGCAGGGAAGGAGGTCCCATTCTCTCGTGTCTAAGCGACTCAGGCCTATTGTGCCAATTTTGAAGGAATGAAAAATAAAACATAGATCTACATTCGGAGCACTACCAGTGTAAATGTAGATCTACGTTTGGACAGTTTAAGGGTTAATTCATGGTATAACTTAACAAACCTTGTTTAAGGGTTAATTCATGGTATAACTTAACAAACCTTTGATGAAATTGTCAGCAAAGATTTGCTAAAGGAAAGATCCTAGACTTCACCTTATGAAAACAGACAAAGCAAATGCAATAGTAATGATGGACAAGGTACCTGAGGACATCTGGAGGTAGATTATAGGGGAAAAATAAACATATTAGAACAGAGGGAACTGAATTACCCCTTAAAACTCCAGGACAGCTGGTCCAGCAGCTCACTCACTGGCCTGGAGTTTTACGACTTGCTCACCATGGATTCAAACCCCACCCATTCCCTGAGTTATTATACATAGGGTTGAGAAGTCTAATAACATTTATTTGCAAACTTCAGATGAACAAATGAGATATCTGAGTACTTCAAAAACAGGACACTGACTCAATACCTAACTGGTTAAAAATTATCAACAATGTATACAAACCTAAATAAAAAGTTGCCTTTGCAAGACATTTGCCACAAATACTTCATGAGTTAAAATGACAAAAAATAGCCAAGCAGAAGCTAGTAATCATTCAGATCTTCCAGTAACATCTTTATTCAACAATACATTTATTATTATATTTAGGCTTAGTTTGGTTCCTAAGCTTGGGTATCTAACAACTTAAAAAAAATCACAATTTTTTTTAACATAAAATACCAACTAAATACATTAATAGAAAGTTATGACTGAATACTAGCTGCTGATGGTTCAGGCATGCATTGTAAGACAATCTCTCAAAAGTATTTATGTGCCTAATATCTCCCAAAATAATTCAGCATATGAATATGTAGCAGGCCTATTGGCTCAAGTTAGGCTGGTCCAACTCATATTCATCCATGTAATTGCCTTACCAATTCTTAAAGCTACCAAATGTTCATTTCAATGACACTGTTTGGTTAGATATTTTTAAGCACATTATTTGTATCACCTTTATGTGTGTCTTCCATTTCTACATCTCAATTCTATCCCCCCTAATTCTTTGCCTTTCTAGAGTGCACATTCAGTGCCCTCAGCCTATCCCCACTGGAAGGATTTCTGATATACAGTGGACCCCCGGTTCGTGATGCTATCGGTATCCGATAAATCCGGTAACCGATGCATTATAATCGCAAAAAATTTGCCTCGGTTCACGTTACAAAACCCGGTATGCGATGCGATTCGTATGAGATGTGTCAACGTGTGGCCTGAACTGCCCCGTGTGTGCCCGTGTTTACAAGCCAGCCAGTGTGCGCGCATCTAGGGATACATTCGGTACATTCCATATTATCCATATTATCACTTTTTTGTGCTTGTTTCTGCAAAATAAGTCACCATGGGCCCCAAGAAAGCTTCTAGTGCCAACCCTTCGAGACCAAGGGTGTTAATGACTATTGAAATGAAGAAAGAGATAATTGCAAAGTATGAAAGTGGAGTGCGTGTGTTGGAGCTGGTCAGGTTGTACAGTAAACCCCAATCAACCATCTCTACTATAGTGAGCAGGAAAACATCAATCAAGGAAGCTGTTCTTGCAAAAGGTGCAACTGCGATTACAAAACAGCGACCACAAGTGTTAGAAAATGCTGAGAGACTGTTATTGGTGTGGATAAATGAAAAACAGATAGCAGGAGATAGCATCTCTCAAGCGATCATTTGTGAAAAGGCTAGGCAGTTGCATGACGATTTGGTAAAGAAATTGCCTGCAACTAGTGGTGATGTGAGCGAATTTAAGGCCAGCAGAGGTTGGTTTGAAAGATTTAGGAATCGTAGTGGCATACATAGCGTGATTAGGCATGATGAGGCTGCCAGTTCAGACCACAAAGCGGCTGAAAAATATGTGCATGAATTCAAGGAGTACATTGGGGGTGAAGGATTGAAACCTGAACAAGTGTTTAATTAAGTGTTTAATTGTGTGTGCTGTAGAGGGCAAACACTAAGGCATGGGCCACTAGGGACTTTTTCTATGACTGGTTACACCATGCATTTTCCCCCAATGTGTAAAATTACCTAATTGAAAAGAAATTAGACCTTAAGTGCTTCCTGGTATTAGACAATACCCTGGTCATCCTACAGACTTGGCAGAGCGACTTTCTGGTGACATGAGCTTCATTAAGGTCAAGTTTTTGCCTCCTAATACCACTCCTCTCCTGCAGCCCATGGACCAGCAGGTCATTTCCAACTTCAAGAAACTGTACACAAAAGCTATGTTTGAAAGGTGCTTTGAAGTGACCACAGATACTCTATTGACTCTAAAAGAGTTTTGGAAGGATCACTTTAATATTCTCAATTGTGTAAACCTTATAGGTAAGGCTTGGGAGTGACTAAGAGGACCTTGAACTCTGCCTGGAAAAAACTGTGGCCAGAATGTGTAGACAAAAGGGATTTCGAAGGGTTTAAGGCTAACCCTGAGAAGCCTATGCCAGTTGAGGAATCCACTGTGGCATTGGGGAAGTCCTTGGGGTTGGAGGTTAGTGGGGAGGATGTGGAAGAGTTGACGGAGGAGGACAATGACGAACTAACCACTGATGAGCTGCTAGATCATCTTCAACAGCAAGAGGCCACACCTGAGGAAACTGCTCCGGAGAAGGGGATAGAGAAATTGAAGAAGTTGTCTACTTCAAAGATTAAGGAAATGTGTGCAATGTGGCTTAGAGTGCAAACCTTTTATGATGAAAATCACCCTCAGACAGCTACCGCAAGCTGTGTTGGCAACCTGTACAATGACACTGTTGTGAATCACTTTAGGAAAGTCATAAAGGAATGAGAGGTACAGGCCTCTATGGACAGATATGTTATGCGACACAAGTCCAGTGACTCTCAACCTGGTCCTAGTGGCATTAAAAGAAGAGGGGAAGTAACCCCAGAAAAGGACTTGCTACCTCAAGTCCTAATGGAGGGGGATTCGCCTTCTAAACGCTAACACCATCCACACTCTCCCCTCCTCCCATCCCATCAATCATCACCAGATCTTCATTAAAGGTAAGTGTCAATTATTCTATTGTTATTATTCTATTGTTATTGTTGTTACTGTAATTATTCTATTGCATTAAACTTAATATTTCATGTGGTAAAAGTTTTTTTTTCATACTTTTAGGTGTCTTGCACGGATTAATTTGATTTCCATTATTTCTTATGGGGAAAATTGATTCGCTTTCCGATAATTTTGGTTTACGATGAGCTCTCAGGAACGGATTAATATCGCGAACCGGAGGTCCACTGTATAGGATCAGCTTTGTCATCCGTCTGTGCTTTCCAACACATTTATATCCATTTTGTAATACAGAGACCAGAACTGCACAGCATAATCTAAATGGGGCCTTACCAAGGATATACAAAGTTGAAGAATAACCTAAGGATATAGCATATATACTTCTTGATATGAAAGCCAAGAATTCTACTAACTTTATTGCAAACACCTGCGCACTACTGTTTTAGCTTTAGGTTACTGCTAACCAGAGCTCTTAAATATTTTTCACATTCAGAGTGAGATCTACATTACTCAGTTTGCAAATGGGATTGTTATTCTCCTTTCCAAGACTTAGAACCATGTATTTGTCTACAGTAAACTGCATCTGCCATTTCTCCGACCACTGCGCAGACTATCCAGAACTTTCTGTTCTGCTCTAGTGTCTTCATCAGATGTAAATGACTGCCCATTTTAGTGCCATAGGTAGATTTGTTTGACACTTATTCCCCCATCTATCACTGGTAAGTGATAATTTTATTTCTTTGCAACATTCAAGGAATGCAGTAGGATACATGAAATTAGGCCAAAAGTAGACACAAAGAAAGCCACTAAATATGCAATGTATTTTAGGCAACTAATCATAAGACTTGCATGTTGCTTAAAAACTAGACACAGCATATGTACAACTTCCTGTGCAGTTAATTACAATCCTAAGTATAATAAGAAAGTTTGCAAATGACAAATGGTCAACTACAAAAGAATTACTTTTGGCTTGATGATCAATATGGACAGACTGAATAGTGGTGGTGAAAATACAGCAAGCTTATCAGAGTGGTATGTTACTTAAATTACAAAACAAATACAATGGGATAACATTGGTACTAATAATTATATGGGGGTTAACCCTTGACTGTCGCAGGCCCCTTTCTGAAATTGTCATTCTATGTCACCAAATATTCGAAAAAAAAAATTATTTTTTCTTGTGAAAATGTTAAGAATATTTTTCTTGAGTGTTTTAAGACTAAAAAAAACTTTTTGCCATCAGTACTTACTGAGATATAGAGCCGCAAAGTTTGCAGAAAGTGATGTGCGTACGGCAACAGCGGCGACTGCTGCCCACCCAGTATTCTTTTATTTACTCTAATTCAAAGGTTTCTTGCATTTTTCAATATTTTTATTTTCCAAGTAACTTATGTGGCCTGTGGGACCAATGTAAGGTGCATTGTTCAAATATACACTCATTATTTACAACACAATAAGAGAACAAACTTTATCACTATTAGTTTGTGTATACACTTTGTTTATACAAACAATACAAAACAATGTTTATTACTATTGTTCCATAATATATATACATATGTACAGTCACTAAACACGTTCCTAGAACTGCTGCAGCTTGTGGAACTCTCTGAAACATGGGTATATGCAGAGGGGCACTTGACACTCCTCACACATAAAACGAGTGTCTCTGCGTGTTTGTGGGCATTTTGTGGTATGTGTACATACATAACACCTCTTCTGAGCATTTTTCTTGGCAGTAGTAGGAGGCAGTTGTATGGGGTAGTGATCACCAGGCCTGAAACGAGATAACATGTGTGGGTAATTTCATGGGCGCTGGTCTATTGCAGGTGTTGCTCCTTGGCGCTTTGCGATTATTTGTCTGATTACTGACAAACAAAATTCACCATATTTTGGTGTTTTGTTGGTCTTCAACTTGTACATGTTATAAGCATTTAGCATAGAGATATCAACAAGATGGAAAAAAAGTTTTATATACCACTTATAACTCTTGCGTACACAGTCTGCAAACCCAATCTGCATGTCACATTTGTCCACTAAGCGCATATTGAGGTTGTAGTCCATGACAGCTGCAGGCTTTAGAATGGGTTCATTGGTCTCTCTGTTGTGCCTGCCACTGTGTGCCATTTCGTTTCGGTGAACTGATGTCAACAATGTGACATCACGTTTGTCATGCCACCGAAATGCCATGATGTCATTGGCAGCAAAGGCTTGCACCTCACCTCTGCGGAGTGCCAGCGTCGAACCTTGGCAATATGTTTACGATTACCACGCACTGTGCCACACACGTCTGTCAAGTTCACTTGCAAGAAATCACTGAGTAAGGGGCTTGTGTACCAGTTATCAGTAAATAACATATGCCCCTTACCAAGATATAGTTCCATCATTGTTCGAACCACATCACCAGAGATACCCAATAACTTCACGGTATCTCTCGAAGTATTACTGCCAGTGTACACAATGATATCCAAAACTAGACCACTTTTGCAGTCACACAGTACAAATAGCTTTATACCAAAGCGTTTCCTCTTGCTTGGTATATATTGCTTGAATGAGAGTATTCCTTTGAATAAAATCAAGGACTCATCAATAACAAGCTTCCTGAAGGGATAAAAATACATGCAGCACTTTTGTTTCAGGTACATAAACACATTTCTGATCATATATAACCTGTCGCTTCTGTCAGGCCTGGTTTTGTCTGAAAAGTGTAACATACATAACAGTATCAGGAAACTATTGACACCTATAATGTCATTAAAACCTGGAGTTGAAATCAGGCGTTCTGTTGCCCAGTATGTGGTGACAGCGTGCTTATACACATGTGGCATAAGCATTATTGTGGCAAAAAAACAGGTACATCTCTGCCACAGTTGTCTCCTTCCACTTGTGTAGCCGTGATTTTGGTGAGAGAATTGTATTTGCCATGGTGTAATCATAGTATGTGTTTGTTTCCCTGACAATGATGTCCGTCAGGGGTTCATCGAAGAATAACTCAAAGCAGTCCAGTTCACTAGCATTGTTCCCAAGTGGACATGATGGCTTTATTCCACTTTGTGTTTCATCAAAGTCATGGGGACTGGGAACAAGCTCGTCACCGTCCTGCCAATCCCAGATGCGGTCTGCTGGTGGGTTCTGGATATTGTACCGTCGTTGTGGTTGTGCAGGTTGTGGGAGTGTGGGGTCGGGTGAGGCTGGTGGTTGTGCAGTCAGCAGCGTGGGTAGAAGCGTGGCCCGCTGATGGTGCCACATGGGCCCTGCCACCCTCACTATCACCACCACTGCCTGCTCCCTCACTCACATCATTCATACCCATCGTAACAATATCGTCATCTTCACTATCAGGTCGTGGTGTAGGGCCACGGGATGTGCTCCCAGAGATTCTCCTTCCCCTTGGAACAACATATGAAATGCTACCAGACCGCATGCTACGTCGTACATACTGCCGCTTCACTGGGGAATATTCACCCTCACTGTCACTAGAACTGCTTTCAATGACCTTGAAATCACTATCACTATCAAATTCACTGCTAACATCTGGGTGTTGTACATGACCAAGTAGTTTCCTCTTTCGTCCTGGTACAGGCGAACGTGAACGTGAACAAGCCGGCCCAGCACCAGAGGTGGAAGGTTGTGGGTCATCTGGGTTTTCATCACTAATTATGTTATCCTGGGCACTTTTTCTGGTAACACTCACTTCAAAACCCTGGAATTCACTGTCACTGACATTTTCATCGCTGTTAGAGCTATCACTTGGGAACAAAGACCTCCAATCCGCTGAGGAGTGAGGAACTTCTTACCAAGAGGCATGGTGAAAATGAACAAACAAGATGGCGTTCCCACAATGCACCGCTGGGTCCAAGATTTTTTTCACAGGGTGCACACCGACCACTGAGACCCATTCTCTCTCATGTAGGCCTACCAGGCCTTTCCCGCTTGATTTGAAGCCGCTAGAATTTGTGCGTATAAATACGTCAGAAACATTGGCTCGTAAGACGTATTTATACGGCATAAAAAGTCAAAGGGTTAAAGGAAGGCTGAAGAACAGGAATAGAACTGTATGAAAACAGGTTTTGCTTGATATAGCATATTGCTGCTAAGATTACAATAAAGAAATTAGGTGTTATTTATAATGGCTTTGAAGCAAGGACTTATAAGAACTTCAGGCAGGAAATTTCAGATTTCTGGGCCTTTTATGTACAATGAAGTTTTACATAGGTTGAATTGGATGCAGTGGATATCATAGAGGTTTTTGTCTTGTATTGTTGCAGTTATCAAGTAAGTTTCAAAGCAAGGCTTATATTATAGTTGATTGTCCTAGATAGTAAGTAGTATGAGTGCATATTATGTACATTGTTTAAATATTTGAAGAGTGGGGGAATGTGTTGTCCGGCTCTGGAATTGGGTAATCACTTGCACAGCAGCTTTTTGTTGAATTGTTAGTTTTAAGTAATTTGATACAGTAGATCCCCAGGCACAAATACCACTGGTCTAGATCTGGAGAGTTTATCTTGGAGAGAGTTCCGGGGGTCAACGCCCCCGCGGCCCGGTCTGTGACCAGGCCTCCTTAGGTCAGTGTCCCAGGATGCGACCCACACCAGTCGACTAACACCCAGGTACCCATTTTACTGATGGGGAACATAGACAACAGGTGGAAAGAAACACGTCCAATGTTTCTACTCTGGCTGGGAATCGAACCCAGGCCCTCACCGTGTGAAGCAGACTGTGTAATTAATTTATTATTATTTACTGAATTCCTATAACATTCATAAAGTATTTGACAAATGAACTACTCTCAGACCTGGTCACAGAAACAATGATCCCCAGATTCAATACCAGCTCACAGATAAACAGGTGCTCCTTGACTTATGATGGAGTTATGTTCTGACAAACCCATCGTAGGTTAAAAATATTGTAAGCTGAATGTGAATATATGATAAATAAATAAGTAAATAACTACTACTGTCATTGAATAAATAAACAATTAATTACTGTAATTAATTAGCTAAATACAGTGGTACCTCGAGTTTCGAACAGCTCTCAACTCGAGCAATTATGTAAGTGTATTTTTGTAAGTGCTTTTGTAAGTGTATTTTTGGGGGTCTGAAACGGACTAATCTAAGTTACATTATTCCTCGTGGGAATAATTCGTTCAGTATCGGCACTCGAACAGACTTCTGGAACGAATTAAGTTCATAACTCTAGGTACCACTGTACCCGGATTGAAAATTAAATAAATGAGTACAAGTTAGGGACTCGCTGCCTTCATGCTGGGTAATTATCTTAAGTTCCATCTCCAAAGTAATTGCTTTTGCACCATTGTAAACTCAAAATAAGCTGAGAAGCCTCTGTAACTGCAACAAGTAATTTTTTAGATTTCAAGGGATTTCAACTCACTGATGGATTTGTAAGATTTTTTCACTGAACAGCATCAGAAATACACATGACATAGTATATTATGTAATTATACAACAAGGAGAAAATACTTATTACCAGTGAGGATTTTTTTGTTCAGATATTTTCAGCATGTTCTATACAGTACTGCGTGTTGGTGCATGAAAGTGTAAATAAATAATGAAGAATGGTTGTGGGGCATATTTTCACCTCCACCTGAGGTCCATTTCTACAGATACAAAGGAATAGAGAGAGACTAGGTAATTAAAAGAGTAGGAAGAGCGTGTGGTGCCTTGGCAGACATGTGCAGCATCACCTTGTGAGAGTGGAGGAGCTTCCTGGGTCCTGAAGAACATGATGACATCTATCAATAGGTTGCCATTCTTTGGGATGTGAAGGTGTTTATATTACCTCTCATGTTCAGCTGTCCTTATATGAGTGTGTGTCTATAGTTGTATCATAAAGTGCTTTTAATTACCACAACAAAAGATTGGATCAACATTACAAATGATCTACTGTCTACATGACTCACGAAATCGTAATGACACGATTGCAAACAAACCATACCCCGGCCGGGATTGAACCCGCGGTCAGAGAGTCTCAAACCTCCAGCCCGTCGCGTTAGCCACTAGACCAGCTAGCTGGTCTAGTGGCTGGGGTATGGTTTGATCTACTGTCCCATGCTAAACTGGTCCTGTCCTTCACACTCAAGTTGGGAGCCCATACTAAGATATCAGAAAATTACACACACCATAAGATGTCAGAAAACATTTTTTCAAGGTAAGTGGTAAAGTGGAATGAAATAAATTAGTGACTCAGAAGGACTATATACAGGGGTTCAAAAAAAATATGACAGAACAATTTCACATCAGTGGACTGAAAATTTAAAGCTAAAGAAAAACTGAATATAGTATTACTGTGGGGACAATGTTGCCAGTATGCTTTTCTAAATTGAAAGATAGTTTAGAGAGTAGTACAATGTGAGTACAGTGGCACCTTGAGATACAAGAAGCTCCCAACTCGAACAATTATGTAAGTGTATTTTTGTAAGTGCTTTTGTAAGTGTATTTTTGGGATCTGAAATGGATTAATCTAATTTTCATTATTCCTTATGGGAACAAAATCATTCGGTATCGGCACTCGAACAGTCTTCTGGAACGAATTAAGCTCGTAACTCAAGGTACCACTGTAGGGTGTTTGAGGTACATCGTAACGTACCTTGGAGAGGATATCTACTGTTTTGGAGACTTGCTATACTGGATGTGGGTATGAACTTTTAGATTTATGTATAATGTGAACAAAGGGCTTAATACTAACCCCCGTGGAACACCACTTGTAACACATCCCCATACTCTGTTGCCTATCTGTCAACCATGACTTGATCCAGGAAAAGTTTCCTTCCCTATTCCATGTGTCTCTACTTTCCTCAACAATCTCTTATTTGGAACTGTCAAAGACTTTATTGAAGTCCATATAAGCTATCATAATCTACTCAAAGACCTTCGTGAAAAAAGTTAGCAAATTTGTAATGCAAGAATGCCCCTCTGTAAAATTGTGCTGAGATTCATTGATCAGTGTCTTTCAAGATGGCTTTGAACAGCCTCGGCAATACAACCTCTCCTCACTTAACGATGGAGTTCCATTCCTAAGAGCACATCGGTAAACAAATTCGTCGCTAAGCAAGGAGCATACAGTGGACCCCCGCATAGCGAACTTAATCCGTGCAAGAGGGCTGGTCGTTATGCGAAATGTTCGCTATGCGAATTAATTTTCCCCATAAGAAATAATGGAAATAAAATTAATCCGTGCAAGACACCCAAAAGTATGAAAAAAAAATTTTTTTACCACAAAAAAATGTTAATTTTAGTACACACAAACTGAAAAAGGCATGCACAATTACATGACACTTACTTTTATTGAAGATCTGGTGATGATTGATGGGATGGGAGGAGGGGAGAGAGAGTGTTAGTGTTTAGAAGGGGAATCCCCTTCCATTAACACTTGAGGAGGCAAGTCCTTTTCCGGGGTTACTTCCCTTCTTCTTTTAATGCCACTAGGACCAGCTTCAGAGTCACTGGACTTCTTTCTGTCCATAGAGCTCTGTACCTCCCGTTCCTTTACGATTTGTCTAAAATGGGCCATAACATTGTCATTGAAATAGTCACCAGCACGCCTTGCAACAGCTGTGTCAGGGTGTTTTTTTCACCCAAAAAAGGGTTTTTGCAGTTAACCCCCCTTTTGAAAAATTTTCCCTTTAAATTTTTTGGAAGTGGGGCAAATGGTTCCCAAACAACTGGAAATAGGTTTTTTTTTCAGGGTTACCCCCAAACCCTTCAAAATTTTTTTCTTAAATTTCCATACTAATTCTCACCCTTTTTACCACGGGTTGGCATAGAAGTTTTCTTGGGGCCCTTTGGTCACTTTTTTTTAAAACAAACAGAACCGAAAACACGGGTAATAAACGAAATTTTTCCGAGTGTATGCTTAAAAATGTTCCCCGGGGGAGGCTAGCTGGTAAAAAAAATGGGACGGGGGGCACATGGGGGGCTGGCTGGGGGCCAATTGGACCCCGTCTGGGGGACGAAGTTCGCTAAAGGGGGTTTTTTTTGTTACTAGCGGGGAAAAAATTTTTTAGCGTTTAAAAGCGTTCGCTATGCGGAATGTTCGCAAAGGGCCAAGGGCCCGTTCGCTATGGGGGGGGGTCCTTTTACTATATTGGTAGGGGGTTTTGTGTAAAACCTTCTTGTTTATTGTCTTAATGTCACGTCTGCACCATTTAAAACCCATTTTTGGGTATACAGGGGAAACCTTCTATTTTGCGAGTTAATCTGTTCCTTAAACCTTTGGGTTTTTGCAACGGGGATTTGCTCGTTTGCAGGTCTTTTTTTTCCTCTTTTAAAAATTAATTAAAATGAAATTTAATCCTTTCCCCAGGGGAATTTCTTTTTCCGTGGCCCCCCCGAATACCATACGCTTCGCTACTGTACAACCCGAAATTAGGGCTCCCCTTTGATCGAAAAAAATTTTGCCTCGCATACCGCCCAAAAAAAACCCCCCTCACCGCTTTTTGTCCGAGAGCATCCAATTTTGCGCCCTCGGGCCCCAGCCCCCACATGTTCCGGGGTGGAAATTGTTTACCAGCCACCTTTCCGGGGAAACATCCAAGCTTTAAATCGGAATTTTTTCGTTTTTATTACAGTTTTTTTTTCGGTGCTTTACTGGAAAAATAAGTGACCAGGGGCCCCCAAAGAAAGCTTTTTAGTCCCAAACCCTTTTTACGGGGAAAAAGGGGGTGAAAATTTTCCCTTTTAGAGTAAAGGGAAAGGATCTTTGATAAGAAATGAAAGTGGGGGTGCTTTGTCGGGGAAACCTTTGGTCAGGTTGTCAAGAAAACCCAAATAAAACCTTTCTCTACAAATTTTTGGGCAACAGAAAGGCAATAAAGGGAACCCTGTTCTTCCCAAAAGGTTTAACGGGTTTTTTCGAAACAGAGACGCAAGGGGTTGGAAGAGTTGAGGGAAAATTTATTGGTGGGTTTAAATGAAAAACAGCTAGCAGGAGATAGGGGTCTCTAAAGCGTTAAAAAGGAAAAAAAGGCTAGGAAGTTGCTTGAGGTTTTTAATTTTAAAAAAAAGGGCCTGAACAAGTGATGATGTGGGTGAATTTGGGCCCAAGAAAAAGGTTGGTTTGAGAGATTTAAAAAAGCGTAGGGGGCCCATACTTTAGTGTGTTTAAGGGCAGGGTGGGGTGCCAGTTGGGGACCCCCCAAAGAAAGCTGAAAAATATGTGAAAGGAATTCAAGGGGTAAAAGGGGACAGTAAAGGGGCCCTGAAACCGGGAACAAGTGTTTAATTGTGATAAAAACAGGCCTGTTTTGGAAGAAAATGAAAAGCGGGGACCTACATTACTCAGGGGAAAAAGGGGCACTCCCAGGACTTTTAGCCTATGAAAAAAACAGGTTACTTTTTTGGGATGTTTTCCCAAGTACGGGGTGATTGCAAAGTAAAGCCTTTTTTAGTGTTTTCACTTGAAACTCCAGACCTTTCGGGGAAAAAAGAATGCCCTCAAGGAAAAATTTGGTGTTTTGTGGGAGGGCAAACAGAAAGGCATGGGTCACTAGGGACTTTTTTAGGGACTGGTTACACCATGAAATTTGCCCCCAATTTTGAAAGATTCCCTTAACGGGAAAAGAAATTAGAACTTAAGTGCCCCCTGGTTTTTGGGCCCCAATGCCCCGGGGTCACCCTTTCCCGGGATTTGGAGAGGGGCCCTTTATGGGGGACATAAAATTTTAAATTAGGTAAAATTTTTTTGCCTCCAAAATTCCACTCCTTCCGAAACCCCTTTGGCCCCAGAAGGGGTTTAAATTTGCAAATTTCCCAAAAAACTGTACACAAAACCCTCGGGTTTAAAAGGGTTTCCCTTTTTTTGGCCCTCAAAAAACCTAAAAAGGGGCCCTCAAAAGAGAGTTTTGGAGAAAAAGGGGCCTTTTTAATATCCCAATTGTTTAACCTTGGGAGGGAGTGACTAAGAAGCCCTTAAACCCTCTGTTGGGAAAGGAAACTGGGGCCCCAGAATGTGTAGCAAAAGGGATTTTTGAAGGGTTTGGGGGCAAAACCCTGAGGGGAAATTATGCCAGTTGGGGGGGTTTCCATTGGGGCCCTTGGGAAAGTCCTTGGGGTTTGGGGGGTTTTGTGGGGATGATGGGGAAAGGGAAGTTGGGGGGAGGAGGACAATAAAGAAAAAACCACTAATGAGTGATAGATAAAACTTAACGCCAAGGGGCCGGGCCCTGGGGAAAAATGGTTCAGGGAGGGAGAGAAAAATTTAAAGAATTTGCCTTTACTACAAAGTTTAAAGGAAAAATCGGGTCCCAAAGTGGCTTGAAAAAGTGAAAACCCTTTCCCAGGGATGAAAATCACCCTCACCAGCTATTGAAAAGCCTTTGTTGGAAACCTGTCCCATTGAAAATTGTTTTTGAAACACTTTGGGGGAAAAAAATTTAAAGGGGGAACGAGAGGTACGGGCCACTAGGGGACAGTTTATGTTGTGCGACAAAAAGTCCAGTGACTCTGAAGTGGTCCTAGTGGCTTTAAAAAAAAGAAAGGGAAAGAAACCCCCAAAAAAAGGACTGGGCACCTCAAGTTTTAAATGGAGGGGGATTCCCTTCAAAAACACTAACACTTTTCTCCCCCCTTTCCTCCCATCCCTTAAATTCATCACCAGATCTTCAATAAAAGTAAGTTTTCATGTAATTGTGCACCCCTTTTTTTCAGTTTTTTGTGTTTTTAAAATTAACATTTTTTGGGGTTTTAAAAAATTTTTTTTTTTTCATATTTTTGGGGTTTGTCTTGAACGGTTAAATTTGATTTCCATTTTTTTTCTTTTTGGGGAAAAATTTTCATTCGCTTTGGGGGAACATTTCCCCATAACAACCACCCCTCTTGCACGGTTTTTAAAATTTCGCTTTTGCGGGGGTCCACTGTACTTCTTTTAATTTAGCTAATATAAACTCTACGGCTTATTTATTTTTATTAAATTTATCTAATATGACATAAAAAAACAAAATTAAATAACACAAAAAAACGTGTTATATACTCAAAATTGGGGGTAAAATTTTTATCAAAAAATGTAGGGGTTTATGGGGGGGTGTTGGCGGTGGACGAGCTTTTTGTCGGAAAGGGCCCCGGGAAAAAATTTCTCCATGAATAATTTCGCTAATAAATCATACGGCTTATTTATATATCCAGTTAAATTAATATGAATAAACAGACAATATAAAAAAACATAAAAAAACACGATATATACTCTAGAATGAAAAAATATGTCATTATGTAACAGGGGGGAAGGGGGGCCAAAACCCCGCTCCTCTTTGCTGTGGTAAACACTGCCTCTATTAAAGCCTTTTAAAGCCTTTCTATTTTTTTAAAAATTATTTTTGTGTAGAATTTAAATTATTTTAAACATGTATTTTGTATTTTTTTATTTCCCATTTTATATTATTTTTATTATTATTATTATTATTTGTTTTTACAGGGGAAAAAACCCAAAAATCAAAATTTAAAAATCCGTTGGGGGAAAGTAGTTTTAAATTCGAAAAGTTTAAAATTCGAACCCAATTTATTTCCCATAAGAAAAAAAAAGGGGAAATACAATTAATCCTTCCAAAAAACCCAAAAAAATTTCACAAAAATAATATTTTTTATAGAAAATTAATTACAGTTTTCTTTCACCCCAACAAATGTATAGCTTTAATTATTCCCCTGGAGTTTACCTGGAAAAGGGGTTTCCGGGGGTCAAGCCCCGGGGGCCCGGTCTGGGGGACCGGGCCCTCCGGGGTGGATCAGAGCCTAAATTAACCAGGCTGTTGCGGGTGGCTGCCCCAAAAAACCAACGTACGAGCCCAGCCCGGTTTGCCCGGGGGAACTGACTTTTGGTGTTGTCCAAAGTGCCAGCTTGAAGACTGCAAGGGGTCTGTTGGTAATCCCCCTTATGTGTGCTGGGAGGAAGTTAAAACCAATTTTGGGGCCCCGAAAATTTTTGTATGGTTTTTAACTTTGGTTTATTTGACACCCCTGTTTTAAATTGGGGGGAGGGTTTTGAAATCGTCTGCCAAGTCTTTTGTTTTTCGTGGGTGAGTGATTTTCGTGTCAAGTTCGGTACTAGTCCCTCTAGGATTTTCCAGGTGTATAAAATTCATGTATTTTTCCCCCCTGCGTTCCAGGGAATACGGTTTGGGGAACCTCAAGCGCCCCCAAAAAACTGAGGTTTTTTATTTTTCCGTTATGCGCGCATTTGAAAGTTCTCGGGGTACTTTTTCTGGTCGGCAATTTCCCCTGTTAAAAGGTGCTTTTTGTGTGCAGAATATTCCACCCTAGATGGGAAACAAGTGACCTGAAGATTTGGTCATCTGGGCTTGGCCCCCCCCTAGTTTTGAAGGTTCTCATTTTTCCTTCCTGTCTTTTTTTTCTAGAGATGGGGATTGAAAACAATTTTTTGGGTCCATGAAGGTGGACCTCCAAACATGATCCCCCCAGGCTTTGACGTTGGGGGTTTTGCCCCTATTTTGGGGGCCCAGAATTTTTTTTTGTATCTATGAAGTTTTTTTTTTCCCTCATGTTTACCTTTAATTTTTTTTTTTTTTTATTTTTATTATCAACCCCGGCCGACTCCCACCAAGGCAGGGGGGGCCCGAAAAAAAAAAAACTTTCACCATCATTCATTTCCATCACTGCCCTTGCCAAAAGGGGTTTGCTTTACACTACGGGTTTTTAAAAACTCCCAACATTAAAAACCCCTTCCTTCAGAGTGCGGGGCACTGTACCCCCTTTCTCCAGGACCCCAAGGGGCCCGGGCCCTCCCGGGGGTTTCCCGGGAACCCCTTTTTTTTAAAATTTTTACTTTGCTCACACTCCAACGCAGGGTCAAGTTTTAAAAAACCCCATTTGTTCTTTAAATCCTATCAAAAAAACGGTCACGTTTCCTGCTGGAAGTCCCCAACCCCTCGCACACAAAACCTCCTTTACCCCCTCCCCCCCAAACCCCTTTCCCAGGGCCCAAACCCCCCTACCCCGCCCTTTCCCTTTCCCCTACAGACTGATACCTCTTGGGAAATCATTCTGTTTCGCTCCATTCTCTCTAAAGTTCCCCAACCCCCCTCAAAAAAACCCTCCTCAGCCCCCTGGGGCAAAAAGTTTTTGGTAAACCCGCACCTCCCCCTAACTTTCCCAAAATACGAATTTTCTGCATTTTTTTTACACCACACATTTTCCCTCAGACATTTACCCTCTCCACTTTCCTCCCGCCTTTTTCCTCCTGCAAAATTCTCCCCCGTTTTTCCCCCCCATATTTAAAAAAACGGTTTTGGGAAAACTATATCTTTATCATTCCCCTCTTTGCCTCCCAAGGGGCCCCAATTTTTTTTGTTTCCCCGGGCTCCCCAAAGGGCCCCCCCAAATCCTCTTTTTTCCCCCTTTAATTTTTATGATTTTACCTCTTCTTTCTAGGGGCCCCCTCCGCTTTACAAGTCCACTCCCAAAATTGAATTCGTTCACCTCCCCCCATTAAATCTCTCCCTCCCCAAATTTATATTCAATTTTTTCATCACCTTAAACTTTTTGTTATCCTCATAACCTTACTCTTTTTCCCGTTTACCTTTAATTTTCTTCTTTTTCAACCCCCCAAATTCATTCCCCCCAATTCTGCAACTTCTCTTTTTAGAATCTCCCAAGAGGGACAGTTTTCATCAGCAAAAAGCAAACTGTGAAACTCCCACTTTGTGTGTGATTTTCCCTTTTTCTTTTAATCCACGCCTCTTTCCAAGACCCTTTGCATTTACTTCTCCCCCCTTTCAACCCCAAACTATAAAAAAAATTTAAAAAAACCCCGGTTTACATCAACATCCTTGTCCCAAGGCCTACTTTTTTTGGGAAAAAAAATTTCCCTCTTTCCTAAAAATCTAACTTGAGCCTACTTCCTCGTTTTAAAAAATTTCAATGTTTCAGTAAAACCCCACCTCCTACACCATACACTTGGGAAAATCTGGGAAAAATTCCCCCCCTTTTCCCCCTGGCATACGCCTTTTCCAAATCCATAAATTTCCACAAAAGGGCCTCTTTAGCCTTATTTTATAACTGGGTTTACTTATATGTTTTACTGTAAAACCTGGTTTTCCCCAAAAACCCCCCCTACCTTTCCTAAAGCCTCCTTTGTTCATTGCTATTTTCCCATTTTTCCCTCTTCTCTTAATTCTTTTAATTTTTAAATCTTTCCATACACTTTACCCCGGTACAATCAAACCCCGACTTTTTTTTTTTTTTTTTTTTTTTTTTCCCACCGGGGCCCCTTTCCACCCCAAAAACAGGGGGGGCCCGGAAAAAAAAAAAAACCTTTTTCCCAAACATTTTACCCCCATCACTGTCTTTTCCCAAAAAGGGTGCTTTACCTACGTTTTTAAACTGCAACATTTTAAAACCCCTCCCTTTAGAGTGAAAGGGACTGTACTTCCCATCTCCAGGACTCAAGTCCGGCCCGCCCGGGTTTTCCCCGGGTTCCCCTTTATTTTAAAAGTTTCTTTGCTCACACTCCCCAAAAGCCCCGTAAATATTAAAAAACCCTTTGTCTCCCTTCACTCCTATCAAACACGCCCCAAGCATGCCTGCTGGAAAATCCAAGGGCCCCCGCCCCACAAAAAAACCCCCCTTTTTTCCCCTTTCCCCCCCCCCCTTCCTTTGGGCCCACCCCTTAAACCCCCCCTTCCCCCTTCCCACTACAGATGATTTCACTCTTGAAGTCCCTTTTTGTTTTGCCCCCATTCTCTCTACATGGGCCGAACCACCTAAAAAAAACCCTTCCTCAGCCCTCGGGGCAACAGTTTTTTGGGAATCCCCCACCTCCTCCTAACTTCCAAACTACGAATTTTCTGGGATTATATTTTACACCCACCCCATTGCCCTCCGGGCATGACATCTCCACTGCCTCCGCCTTCTCCCCGCTTTTCAACTTTCATCACCCCCCGGCCCTTCCCCACCCTATAAGAGCGTTGGTTTAAAAAACTATAATCTCTACATTCCCTCTTTTTCCCTTTTCCCAAGGGGCAAAGTTTTTTTGTCTCCACAGGAAATCCTAAGTGCCCCCACTCACTCTTTTTCCCTCATTTAATTCTATTGGGTTTTACCTCATCTTTCTTTGGACCCCCTCCGCTGACACGTTTACTCCAAATTTTCTGAATACGGTTTTACCTCCCCCATACTCTCTCCCTCCAATCTGAAAATTCAATCTTTCATCCCCCTAAACTTTTTTTTATCCTCATAACCTTTTTTTTCCGGGTTTTACCTTTTAATTTTTTTCTTTTTCACCCCTACCCAAAATTTATCCCCAATTTTTCTGCCCCCAAATTCCTTCAGGGAAACTCCCCAAAAGGGCCCGTGCATCAGCAAAAAGGGAGCTTTTGGACCAAATCCCACTTTGTGTGTGATTCTTTATCTTTTAACTCCGGGCCCCTTGGGCCCAAAACCCCCGCATTTACTTCTCTTACAACCCCCTCTTTAAAAAATATTTTTAAAAAAACCAAAGGTTTACATCACAACGACTTATCCCCCTATAATTTTTGCCCTTTCTTTTATTCCCTTTGCCTTTATAAAAGGAAAAAATTTGCATGGGTCTCTGCCCAATTCCCCAGGTTACCTTTTCCCTTTCCATTTTCATTTATTAAAATTTAAATTTCCCAAAACCCTCCAAAACTTTTTTTCCCCACCTGCTTTTTTAAAATTTTTTATCTTTATCCCATCCCAAACCCGGCTTTCCTTACCCCCTTTCATTTTACCTTCTGGGCCTTTAAAGAACTTCCCCCCAAAACCTCACAATGGGCCCCTTCCCCCTTCCCACAAGATGTTATTTCCCCCTTGCCCTATTTCACAAATTTACAGCTTCCCTATCTTCCCTCAAATTTAACAAATTCCCCAAAATATTTTTTCCATCTTCCCCAATTTCCTCAACTTTCCATTTAATAAAATCTCCTCTCCTATTTTTAACTGACAAATCCATTTGTTCTCTAGGCTTTTTTAACTTGTTAAAACTCACTCCTAAAATTTTTCTTATTTTCAAAAAAAATTTGTTGATAACATCTCCAACCCCCCTCTCCAAATTTTCTTCTTTTTACATTGGGTTCAACCCCCTCTCTTAACTTTCTTTTTTCTCCCCTATACTCTTTCCCCCCCTTTTCATCACTTCTCTTTGTAAAAAAAATTCTTTTATGCTAACTTTTTTTTTCCCTTACTTTCTCCCCTTTACCATCATCATTCCACCAATCGCTCCCCCTTCCCCCCCTGGGCCCCCCCTTTCCTTAACCCAAAATTCTGCCCGAAACCCCTCTAAAAACTTTCCCTTTTTTAAAACCTACCCCTCCTCTTCGGACCCCCCTTGCCTTAAAGTCTCATTTTGCCCATTTTATCCTCCCCAAAAGCTGTTTATATCTTACCCCAACTGCCCCCCTCTTTTAGGGTTTTTTTTTTTAAACCCTTTACCCCCTCTCTTCCCTGATCTTTTTATTTTTCCCTTTTATCCCATCTAAATTTTTTCTCTAGTGTAGCTAAAAACTAGAAGTGATTGGGTTATCTGTGGCCCCTCTAAAAAAAATGTAAAACCTGAAGTCTACTCAACAGCTTTTAAACTACCAATACATAATCCAAAAAAACTCTGTCATTTCGCCCTAAAATATATTTGTGTATACTTATTTATCCTCTTTTTCTTAAAAATGTATTACCCAAAAAACTTTAAAAACCTTTTTTATTTCAAAGTTCCCAAACAAAGGGCTCCCATTATCATTTACACCTGGCACCCCCCCAAAATTTTCCCACCACACCATCTCTAAAAGTTTTCCTACTTTTGCATTCAATTCCCCCACCACAATTACTCTTCACTTTGGGTTTAAAGGCCTCCTATACATTTAAATTAACACCTCCCAAAAATCTCTCTCTCTCCTCTGCTTCCTTTCTTTTCCCCGGTGCATAAAAACTTATTTTTTGACCCACTTCTCGCATCCAACCTTTTTCTTTAAAACCAATAATTTTTGAATTTTCACATTCATATTCTCTTTTTTTCCTTTTCCCTAACTGATCATTTAACCCTTACTGCTACCCCTTCCCTTTTCTCTAACTCTCTCGATTTCTCCCGATTTAATCCCATTTATTTCCCCCCCCTGAAAAAATTTCCCACCCCCCTTTAAAACTTTTTTTTCGCTTAGGGGGGACATCCAAAATTCTTTTCCCTTCATAAAAATCAGCCCAAAAATCTGTTTTTTTGTCATCCGCACTACATCCCCGCCCCTTTAAGCAAAACCCCGTTTTTTTAAAGTTTTTCTTCTTCTCTTTTTTAGTAAATTTTTACAGGAGAAGGGGGGTTCTAGCCCCTTGCTCCCGGCATTTTAGCGTCATACGACACGGGATGGGGTTACGGAGGAAAGTTTTTTTTCCCCCTTCCCCATGGGGGCAAAAAAGAAATAAAAGAGAACAAGAAACCCATTTAGAAAAAAGGGAAAAAACCCAGATGTATGTATTATTATATGCATTTTTTGCGTGTCTTTTGAAGTGTGACCAAAGTTTTAAAAAGGGGTAAACAAGATATCCCCCGTTATCTTAGGGGTGTTTATAGGACAGAAAAAAAAAACCAGCAATCCTACCCCATTTAAAAAAAGTTACAGGGTTTTTTTTTTCACAGTCTCTGGGAGGACGGTAAATACTTCCCTGGGTGGGGGTTTCTGTCTACCAAAACCTTTCTACCATATCTGAGTAATTGAAATTTCTCTTTGTTGAAAATTCATTTTTGTTTTCTGCAGGCCCCCTGAAAGATTTGGGTTTATGTCCGCCTGGGGGCTTTGCCGTTGGGCTGCAAAAGGAAGGGCACTGTCATGCAGTTTTGGGGGGTCAAACTGCAAAGGAAGACACGGTTGCTGTGGCTGACATCCTTGTCCCAAGTCGGGGTATGAGGATGAGGAACAAGATTTTGGGGAGCGGTACTGTGCCTTGTGGTGGAACGAGCTTTTTTCCCCTAGCTGCTCGGACTTTACTCTGTTTTCGACTACTCTTGGGGTTCCCGTTAGTGAGGAAATTATTGATCCCTCGACCGACTTTTCCGGGTTTTTCCTTTAGCACGGGATTTTTTGCGCTATTACGCCTTTGGGCACACTTGTCGGAAGGGGTTTTGCAAAATCTGTATATATTTTCATCTGCATTTTTTTTTGTCTTCTAGTGCATTTAGGGGCCTTGGGCGTAGTGATCCAAAAAGTTGAGAAAGACAGGAGGGGGACCCCCGTTCTAAAAACCCCTTTTTCCCTGGGTTGTGTAAAGGGTGGGTTTTTTTTGGGTGGGTGGGTGATCTTGGGTTCTTAGGGCCCCTTTTAAAAATTTTTTGATATGGGGGTGTTAGTGCTATTGGGTTTTGAGTTCTTCGCTGTTGCTTTATGCCCCCCTTTTTGGGTGGGGCTATTGTTGTTTTTTAGTAACTGTGGGACGACCCCCGTGTCCCTGCTCCCTTTTTAGGATGGAAAAGGCTCGTGATAGGGGCTTCTTGCAGTTCTTGATGAACACAGGGGTTCCATGAGTCTGGCCCCGGGGAGAGTGCATGGGCATGTCATTTAAACGCCCCCTGTTCGAAGTCATTTGGCCCTCAGGGGTTAAAATCGGGTTGGCTTGGGGTTAAAACAAATTTTTTTTTGGCTCTTAATTTTAAAAAATTCCTTTTGATCTTTGACTCTTTAGTTTTGGGGTTGCGGCCCCTTTCAAAAACTGAGTCATTTTTGGGACTTTTAGAAACTCACTCATTTTTCCCTTTCTGTCAATTGGGGTAGGACCCCTCTTGTTTAAGTAGGGGCCCCCCAATTTTCTGGGCCCTTGTTCTCGATTTTTTAAATTTTTATAGGGAGAAGGGAAAAACTTTGGGGGTTTTTTTCGAAATTTTATTTATGGCTTTTAGTTCTTCCCGCGATTTCCCCATCCTAAAAGGGTTTTTTAGTTTAAAATTCGATGCTTGCTATTTCCTTTTGACCCGTGTTTTCCCTACGCATTTTTAAAAATATTGAACCCCTTTTTGCCGGGTCTGTTATTCTTTTCCGTCGGCCCTGTTTAAGGGGAGCACCGGGCTCTTTTGTTTTTCATTACTCCTCCTTTTTTTTTAGAGGAATAAGCCTTGTGCATACATCGAGTTTCCACCGAGGGTTAAAACTGTTCTAGGCATAAGTTGGGGGGCTGTGTTGCTTAGTTTTATCTTCCCCGTTTTTAACGGTTAGGACTTGGTTTTTCTTTTGGGCCCACTTTTTTTGTTTTTTTTATTGAAGTTTAATTTGGTTTAATTTCTCCCTTTGTTGACTAATTCTTAAGTCGGTTTTGGGGCTCCGGCATACTGGGCTGAACCTCAAAAAATTTTTTTGGGGATTGTGGGATAATTTTTTTCGATATGGGTTTACCCTTTTTTATTTAGATCATCATTGTTAGTGAAAGATGAGGGGTTGTGTTTTTTCCCGTCTAGTAGGTTATTATTTGCTGGTTTAAATTTTAAATTTTTTGCCCGAGATTTAAAAAAACTCGCATGGTTTTGAGTTTTCATCAGAGGGTGCCTCCCGGTTTTTATTACTGCAACAATATTATTTGCTATAATTCCCTCCAATTTTTTGGTGCCTTAAATTTGGGAAAAACCCCCCGGAGCAAGGGTGTTGGGTGCAGGAGCTGGAAGGTTTTCCAGGGCCGTGGTCAATTTTTAAAAAGCTGTTCCTGGGGTTTTCTTGGATTTGCAACCGGAGGCTTGTAGACTACACAATGACTAGGTTTTGGTTTTCGACCTTTACTGCTAAAAAATTCCACTACTTTATTTTTAAGCCCTTTTTAAACAGTTCTGTGCAAACAAATGACTGCAAAGGGACAGGGCCCAACCCCCCCCCCCCCCCCTTTTTCCTGTTCACTCTGTTTACCCTCTGTATAGGTTTTAACCTGGGATTCCCTTTTTTCGTTGTCCAAGTGATCCTTTTGGGGTCTCAGTGGGGAAAACCGCAAAATTGCCTTTGCCCCTGCAAGCAGTCCCCGGGTTTAAAAGGTATTTTGTTGTTTGTTGCTGGGTTTAGGCCCCGTATATTTGCAAAGAAGAATGTTATCAGGGGGTGGTATTGTTGGGGACTGGGGGGGGGTTTTTTTTTTCCCGGGATTTTTGTATCTGTATCGGGTGGTTTTGGGGTGGAGGCCATCGACTGTGGTTACACTCCCGGAATGTCTGGGAAATTTTGGTTTTACGATTTCTGTCATTTCCTTTCCATTTTTTTTCCTTCCTTGGCACTAAAAAAAAACCCCTCCCTCTTGAGTGGCTGTGGCTACCCAGGGTTTTTTCCCCTGGCCGGGGTGTTTTGTATTTTTTTTGTTCCCCTTTAGATGGTATGCCCGGGAATTTAAGTTTTTAGCAAAAGTCTTTTCCCGTCTGAAAAGGGACACAGTTCAGGGTGAAAAAAGCTTTTTAGGAAGGGGGTTTTTTCATTTTCCTGGGGGTCATATGGGCAAAGGGGATTTTCTGGGTGGTCATAGTTGCACGTCCCATCTGTTTTTTTCCCGATTTCCTATGCCCCGGGAGATACCGAGGCATAGAAAGTGCACAGGCTTGGTTTCCGTTTTTCCTTGGGTTTCTGTTTACTGTATTCCCCGTTGGTGTTTTTTCCCTGTTTTTATTCTATCCTCCCCAGCACCAAAAAATGGAGCTCCCACCAGTTGTTTTTGGGAAAAAAATATCCTATATTTCTAGTGGAAACCTCTTTTTTTGTATTTCCCGTGGTATTTTTTAGTTTGCAATATTGGTTTTTTCTTATCTTTGAATGCACTTGTTTCCCTACTATGGCTCCTGTCCCCTATGAGGTCATTTATATGTATTCCTTCCTGCGTATAATTCTTGACTACCTGGACAAAATCTCCAGCTTCACCAATACTGTCTCCCAGGACAGCATCTCCAGCTTCCCCATTACTGTCTCCCAGGACAGCATCTCCAGCTTCACCATTACTGTCTCCCAGGACAGCACCTCCAGCTTCACCATTACTGTCTCCCAGGACAGCACCTCCAGCTTCACCATTACTGTCTCCCAGGACAGCACTATCAGCCCCCCATTTACTGACTACCAGGACATCATCTCCAGCCTTACAGTTTCTGACTACATGGCCAGTATCAAGGGCAGTACCATTCAGCCCAGACTTTTTATGTTCCCATCTGTTGTAGAAAGCTTCCAGGTTTTCTATGTAAGCAGCTTTGATGTTGACCTCTTTTAATACCCTTGTGATTTTAGTCCACAGATTTATCTCATTTGGGCATACCCAAAAACACTTCCTGTTTTAATACTGCTTGTAGCTAGTTCTTGGATATCTGCACAAGGGGCGTGACACCAATTTCCACAAAAATGACAATTTATGCAAGTGGAAGCCCGTTTGTTTGACTGACCACAGACTACACACAGCTTCATAATGATTTGAATGGTTGATTTACTGCAATTCTACTAGCAACCTCTTGAATATTCTATTAATAACCTGCTAGGTAGTGCACAACGAAACCGTTTGAAACCAGTCCAGGGTTCGGACCAGTCAAGGGTTCGGACCAGTCAAGGGTTCGGACCAGTCAAGGGTTCGGACCAGTCAAGGGTTCGGACCAGTCTATCTGATCTGATCAGTGGGTCACTTATTTAAACCATACTGGTCGGTGATTTGAGCTAACACATGAAGGATCTACTGGAAATTATCTACCCGAGTAATATGTGATTTGATTGATACAAAAGTATAACTTGCGTGTTGAAGAGCCGGTGACTGCTGGCACTCCTACAATGACGAACGGTCGACCTCCACCCTTGTTTATCAATCGCTGTATCTAGCTTTTCTATTTTTTTTTTTCCGTCTCCACCACAATAAATGCTATATTATCACTATAGTTGTCTGGTGCAAATTTTGGAGGAAGGACGCTTTTTCTGTAGTAATAATTGCTTCTCGTTGTGTATATTGCGACCGCTGGTAACTACAGGTTATATGAAATTCACAGTATACGTCTGGTATTTCAAGAAAAAAGAAACTAATGAAAGTCACTCCACTCCACTAAGTACCATTATAATACTGGTTAGTTGCTACTACAACACTGTATTCTGCTATTCACTGGTATCACTAGATTATATGCGAGTACACTAGCAGGCCAGGAAGATTATTAAAAACAGCTGACCTGTGGTAAGTTTCTGGCGACTTCTGGCACCTGCCTCTATAGGCTTATCACTTCATTTACAAATTCACCTGTTTTCAAATGACACTTTAGCCTTTATCATCAATATACTAGGGAGCCACTGTAGTATACACTATACACTATGTATACTCAAAGTTCAATTATTATTATTTTTTTCACACGGGACACAGGCCTATGATTCCCCTCTGGCAGTAAACTCTGCTAGGTAGTGCACACTAATTCTCCTTTTTTGACTCAGTATATAATGTTTTCCGCCCAAGATTGGTTCCAGGCGCCAGAGGGATGTATCGTATAGGATTGATGACACAAATTAAAGTTCTAGCACGTAAGAGCCACCATGAAAACGCCAGAAAACCCGGAGCACAACGAGGCACGCTGACACTGTCACGCTATCCACAAACTCACCCATGTATAGTAATATAAAATAACATTTTTACTTACCTTTATTGAAGATTGGTGATGGCACCTGGAAGATAGGGAGGAGGAGAGAGGGAGTTGGGGTTATTGTTTGGAAGGAGAATCCCCCTCCATGAGGACTTCCGGTATCAAAGCCCTCTCTGGGGTTGCTTCCCTTCTCTGTATTTTAATGCCACTAGGACCAGCTTGAGAGTCATTGGACCCGTCTCACAAAATAAATGTCTACAATCCTCTGTTTCTGTCTCACAAAATAACTATCCACAGTCGTCTGTTTCTGTCTCACAAAATAACTGTCCACAGTCGTCAGTTTCTGTCTCACAAAAAACTGTCCACAATCGTCTGTTTGTCCCACAAAATAACTCCACAGTCATCTGTTTCTGTCTCACAAATAACTCCACAGTCGTCTGTTTCTGTCTCACAAAATACCTGTCCCCAATCGTCTGTTTGTCTCACAAAATAACTCCACAGTCGTCTGTTTCTGTCTCACAAAATAACTCCACAGTCATCTGTTTCTGTCTCACAAAATAACTGTCCACAATCGTCTGTCTCACAAAATAACTTCACAGTCTGTTTCTGTCTCACAAAATAACTCCACAGTCGTCTGTTTCTGTCTCACAAAATTTAACTGTCCACAATCGTCTGTTTGTCTCACAAAATAAATCCACAGTCATCTGTTTCTGTCTCGCAAAATAATTGTCCACAGTCCTCTGTACATCCTGGCAAGCTCAACAAGTCTCACTCCAATCTCATACTTCTGTATTATTTCCTTCTTCACATCTATGGTGTTTCTCAATTTCTTTACCACAGAGGTACCGCTAGCAAGTTTCTTTGGGCCCATGGCAGCTTATTTCACAGCCCCACAAGCACTAAACACAAATAATCGTAAAATGTGTGAATGAGATTGCATGTTAGTGTTCACTCAAGCATAAACAAAGCTAGACTGCTCACGGCACCTGCGTGGGGACGCGGACAGAGCGGGCCAGCGGACAGGTCCCGTACCTGGCGGTCTGAAATTAGGGGCAAGTTCGATAATTGGGACACAGTTTGTCCGAAAAATGGTCTTATTTTTGAAACGTTCGATATTTAATACGTTCAATTTTTGAGGTTCCACTGTATATTATTTTTATTATACATATTGTTATTATACATATTATTTATACATATTGTTTTTTTATTATTATTATTATTATTATTATTATTTATTATTATTATTTTATTCACACAAAAAATATGAGATTTACTGTTATTCCTTACTGCAATAATTGTATAAATATGTCAACCCATTCACGACTGCATATTGGAATTTGTTTACACTGAAACAGCCAAGCAATGGATCATTTCTCCTAGGTTGAGCTCAATTTCAAGGCACTTTTCATCATGAAAGCAATCAAAATCATATTTATTTCTGTAATATATCTTCCATTCTATCAAATGAGACTAAAAAAATGAGAATACAACCATAACAACCATATGAAAATACCACTAAGGAGTGGTTAATTGCTGAGAAGTGAGCTCCATTATTTATGTTTAGACTTCTTTCATTTTATTATTATTATTATTATTATTATCATTGTTATTATACAGGTCCGCCATCACAAATCCGGCAATCAGTTATTCGGTTCCTTCAGTTATTCGGCACTAATTTTGACTAGCATAATTTCAAATTTCCAGGGTGGCCACACCAACCTGTTGGTACTGTTTGGTGCTACTTGCTGGCATAAGTCATTCCCAGTTTCTTTTTCTCCATTTATTGTTTTAACCTGCTTACTTTTAGCCCTAGCCATGGTTCCAATGAATAAAAGAAATGCTTCTCATTATGTAAAGCACCTACACAGTACATTATTCATTAAAGATAAGGTGGCTTTGAAGCCACTGTCGGTTGCCATGAGTTCAGTCTCATGAAGCAGGAGAATATGCTTTATTATTATGCTATTATCAACACTACAGCTTATTTGCCTATCACAATTGATCTAATATGACATAAGAAACAATATAAATAACATAAAACATGTTAAATACTCCAGAATGAATAATATTTGGCATAACACCGAGCAGTTCGACAGAATTATGGAGAGGATATGGTAAACAAATACCATTCTCCTATTTCCCTTTTCTTGGGGACTTAGAGAAAATGGAGTATAGCTATAATAGATATAATCAAAATTATATCTATTTCTGTAATTTATCTTCCATTCTATCAAATGAGACCAAAAAACAAGAATACAACCATAAAAACCATTCAAAATTACCACTAAGGGGTGGCTAATTGCTGAGAAGTGAACTCCATTATTTATGCTTAGATTTCTTTCATTTTTGGTTTACATTAAGAAGCATCTTTCCATCATACATTGCCAAAGTTTCAATAAGACAGTCCAACAAACAAATGAGATACAATTCCCGAGATCAAGAGCAAGAGCCCCTCACCAGTGTCAAGGAACCTGCCTTGAGGTATGCTCACTTGTGGAAATTTTGCTCGCGTATGGAAGCAAAAAATCGACCCATCGACTGCTTGTATTTGGAAAAACTTGCACGTGGACACGCTCGCAAGTAGAGGTTCCATTGTATTTTTAAATGTTCATACAATAGTGTACTGTCTATTGTAATAAACAGAATAGAGGAAATCAGCTCTAATAAACATTGTTTAGGTATGGATACTGGTCAGAGAGCCCGTTGTAAGTCTGAGTCATTGGTAAATGAGTATGTTGCTAAGTGAGAAGAGGCTGTAATGGATTCCACCAACTTTCCCAACAACAGAGGTTAGGATGATTTGTCTAATTTGAACCTAACACCCTTCCTCCATTTTCCACTTATCCAGCACTGTCAGTTAGTAGCAATTTGTCAAAAAGATTAACTAACAATAAATAACAAAAAGGCACAATACCATGACTGGAATGATACACAAATAACCCGCACATAAAAGACAGAAGCTTACGACGACGTTTCGGTCCGACTTGGACCATTGACAAAGTCACACTAACAGAGGAGGAGCAGGACGGCTATATATAGGCAGGAAGAGGTGGAGGTAGTAGTAGTAGTAGTAGTAGTAGTAGTACAAGAATTGTATATAATACCGACAGGATGAAATGACACATGCACAACACCCGGGCATCCCCACCGTAGACGTTTCGCCATCCAGCCAGCCACTGGATGGCGAAACGTCCACAACAAAGACAACCAGAACGCCGCACATGTGTCTAATTTCATCAGTAGATGTAGTAGAAGAAGAAGAGGTAGTAGTAGTGGTAGTGGTAGAAGTGGGAAATAAGGAAGACAAGCCAGTCAAATACAAAGGAAGGGGAGCACTGCAAGAGAGCTAGAAACCCACAGAGGGAGAGCAAGCGCACCGAGGTGCGTGAAAGGGGAAGTGGTGAAATAAAATAAAGAAGGAACAGAAACACGAGACAGGAGAGAGAAAGACAACCCAGAGGAGAAAAGGAGAGAGGAAAGGGGAAGAGGAAGAAGAAAAAGAAGAAGAAGAAGAAAAAGAAAAAATGAGGATTCAGGTTAAGTCACGGGTGTTCTGAAGTTTGGAGCATTTTACAATGTAGTGGGAGAGGAAGGCATCTACAGAGACGAAGCCAGGGCTAAGGTTCATACAAGGAAAGTTGTGTATAAGAGAGGATTCAACTAAACGGCGACTGTTCGAGTTGGAAGTAGGGAAGACAGTTTTAGCAGAAGACCAGTCAATAGGATGGCTATGATCTCTGACGTGACAGAAAAGAGCATTGTTAGTGTCGGCAAGCCTAACACTATTTTGTGCTCCCTAAGTCTGTCAGAAAGAGATCGACCAGTTTCTCCAAAGTATTGAAGAGGACAGGAGGAGCAAGAAATAGAGTAGACACCAGGAACATCTGTAGAGGGAGGAGAGGTATGAACGAGATTAGTGCGAAGAGTGTTAGTCTGGCGGAAGGTAAGCTTGATGTCTAAGGGACGGAGAGAATTGTTGAGATTAGAAAGACCGGAAATGTAGGGAAGGCAGAGGATAGAAGAGTTCCCATGAGTAGAGAGTTTGGGAGAGAAGAAATTGCGTTTAGCACGTGAGAGGGCAGAGTCTATGAAATGGGAAGGGTAGCCAAGACGGGAGAACGAATTATAAAGAGTGGAAATTTCTGCTGGAAGGAACTGAGGATCACAGATGCGGAGGGCACGGAGAAAGAGGGAGATAAGAACACTTTTCTTGACAGGGGAAGCATGATAGGAGAAGTAGTGAATGTACATGCCACTGTGCATAGGTTTACGGTAAACGGAAAAGGAAAAACCTGTATCTGAGCGGTGGACATGGACATCAAGGAAAGGAAGTAAGGAATTAGATTCCCATTCAGCTTTAAACTTAATGGAAGGGGCAAGATTGTTAAGAGCTTCAAGAAAAGGTTGGAAGAGACTGGAGTCATGAGGCCACAGAGCAAAGATGTCATCCACATAGCGGAGCCAGAGTGAAGGTTGCACATCGAGGGTAGGAAGAAGAACAGTCTCGAAGTATTCCATGTAAAGATTAGCAAGGACAGGAGAGAGAGCAGAGCCCATAGCGACACCGAAGGTTTGGGAATAATATTTTCCTTGGAAGGAAAAGGAGTTAGAGTCCACACAGAGGCGGATCAGATCAAGAAAGACATCAGTGGGGATAGGGAGATGAAGAAACCCTTCATGGGCCTTCTCTCTAAGGAAATCAAGGACATCATCAAGAGGGACATTGGTGAAGAGGGACTCAACGTCAAGACTAAGCATCTTACAGGTTGGGAGAGAGAGCGAACCCGTTCAATGAAGTCTTGAGAGTGACGGAGGTGGGCAGGAGAAAAAGTACCAAGAAAGGGAGTGAGGGTTTTGGCCACAGAAGCAACGAACTAGAGACAGAACCCTCTGAGGATATGATAGGCAAGAGGAATACAGTTTATGAGTTTTGGGAAGGCCAAGAAATAGGAAAGAGGGACAATGACACGAACCGTTGAACAGGTCAAGTAGAGGACAGGGTCGGAAACGAGTCCTTAGTTTTTGTTGAAGTTCTCTTGATGCCTCAGTGGTTGGAAACGAGATGTAGGTGCTATGAGTCGAGAGCAAAACCTCACTCACCTTTCTGTACTTTTCTCTGCCCACCTCCGTCACTTCAGACCTCATGACGGGTTCGCTCTCTCCCAACCTGTAAGATCTTGTCTTGACGTTGAGTCCTCTCAACAATGTCCCTCTTGTTGAGTCTTATTTCCTGAGGAAGGCCCTGAGGCTTCTGTCATCTCCCTATCCCCATGATGTCTTTCTGTCTGATCCGCCTCTGTGATGGACTTAACTCCTTTCTTCCAAGAAATCCTTATTCCCAACCTTGAGTGTCGCTTAATGGGCTCTCCCTCTCTCTGACTGTCCTTGCTAATCTTGTAACATTGGCAATACTTCGAGACTGTTCTTCTTCCTACCCTCGATGTGCAACCTTCACTCTGGCTCCGCTATGTGGATGACATCTTTGCTCTGTGGCCTCATGACTCCAGTCTCTTCCAACCTTTTCTTGAAGCTCTTAACAATCTTGCCCCTTCCATTAAGTTTAAAGCTGAATGGGAATCTAATTCCTTACTTCCTTTCCTTGATGTCCATGTCCACCGCTCAGATACAGGTTTTTCCTTTTCCGTTTACCATAAACCTATGCACAGTGGCATGTACATTCACTACTTCTCCTATCATGCTTCCCCTGTCAAGAAAAGTGTTCTTATCTCCCTCTTTCTCCGTGCCCTCCGCATCTGTGATCCTCAGTTCCTTCCAGCAGAAATTTCCACTCTTTATAATTCGTTCTCCCGTCTTGGCTACCCTTCCCATTTCATAGACTCGCCCTCTCACGTGCTAAACGCAATTTCTTCTCTCCCAAACTCTCTACTCATGGGAACTCTTCTATCCTCTGCCTTCCCTACATTTCCGGTCTTTCTAATCTCAACAATTCTCTCCGTCCCTTAGACATCAAGCTTACCTTCCGCCAGACTAACACTCTTCGCACTAATCTCGTTCATACCTCTCCTCCCTCTACAGATGTTCCTGGTGTCTACTCTATTTCTTGCTCCTCCTGTCCTCTTCAATACTTTGGAGAAACTGGTCGATCTCTTTCTGACAGACTTAGGGAGCACAAAAATAGTGTTAGGCTTGCCGACACTAACAATGCTCTTTTCTGTCACGTCAGAGATCATAGCCATCCTATTGACTGGTCTTCTGCTAAAACTGTCTTCCCTACTTCCAACTCGAACAGTCGCCGTTTAGTTGAATCCTCTCTTATACACAACTTTCCTTGTATGAACCTTAGCCCTGGCTTCGTCTCTGTAGATGCCTTCCTCTCCCACTACATTGTAAAATGCTCCAAACTTCAGAACACCCGTGACTTAACCTGAATCCTCATTTTTTCTTTTTTTCTTCTTCTTTCTTTTTCTTCTTCCTCTTCCCCTTTCCTCTCTCCTTTTCTCCTCTGGGTTGTCTTTCTCTCTCCTGTCTCGTGTTTCTGTTCCTTCTTTATTTTATTTCACCACTTCCCCTTTCACGCACCTCGGTGCGCTTGCTCTCCCTCTGTGGGTTTCTAGCTCTCTTGCAGTGCTCCCCTTCCTTTGTATTTGACTGGCTCGTCTTCCTTATTTCCCACTTCTACCACTACCACTACTACTACCTCTTCTTCTTCTACTACATCTACTGATGAAATTAGACACATGTGCGGCGTCTGGTTGTCTTTGTTGTGGACGTTTCGCCATCCAGTGGCTGGCTGGATGGCGAAACGTCTACGGTGGGGATGCCCGGGTGTTGTGCATGTGTCATTTCATCCTGTCGGTATTATATACAATTCTTGTACTACTACTACTACTACTACTACTACTACCTCCACCTCTTCCTGCCTATATATAGTCGTCCTGCTCCTCCTCTGTTAGTGTGACTTTGTCAATGGTCCAAGTCGGACCGAAACGTCGTCGTAAGCTTCTGTCTTTTATGTGCGGGTTATTTGTGTATTAACTAACAATTTAAGTTCCTCCTTACATTCCTTTATAGTCCTTAAGAACAGTTCATCAAGCCCTGGTGACTTGTTTGATTTTAATCTATATCTGTCTGAGGACCATGTCACTAGTAACTTGATTTGTGCATATATTATTTCTGTCCTGTCCTATAATATTTTGTTATTTCTGGAATTTTCCTTGTATCTTCCTGTGTAGAAACAGGAAATAAATGTTGAAGTTTATACACATTTTTTCTCCAGTTTTTGTGCAGGTAGATGCTAAAAAAATTACAGAAATCAAAAGTAAGTTATGCACCATCAAAGTTACTAGTGAAATGGTTCCCACACAAATAAAATCAAACAAATCATAATGTCTTGATAAACTGTTCTCAAGGGTTACAAATGAAAGTACAGTGGACCCCAGAGTTTCATGATTAATCCGTTCCAGAGAGTCTGCCGAATGTCGAAATTGCCGAATGGCGAAACCATTTTCCCCATAAGAAATAATGGAAATAAAATTAATCCGTTCCAGACACCCAAAAATATTAAATTAAATTTTTTTTCAAATTAAATAAAGATTTACATACTGAAAACAATGAGAAATCAAGTACATGCATATATAAAATAATAATAACATTACACTTACCTTTACTGAAGACTTCTGGGTGGATGGAAGATGGGAGGAGGGGATAGGAGGACAGTGAAGGGGAATCTCCTTCCATTAGGACTTCAGGTACCAAGTCATTATCTGGGGTTACTTCCCTTCTTTGCTTTTTAAAGACAATGAGAACAACTTGAAGGTCATTGGACCTCTGTCCAGAGAACTCTGTTTCTGGTGTTTAAGATTTGTCTGAAGTGGGACACAACACTGTCATTGCACATGTTGCCAATACAGCCTGCAACAGCTTTGTCAGGGTGAAGTTTATCCATAAATATTTGCACTTCAGTCCACTTTGCACAGATGTCCTTAATCTTTGAAGAAGGCACCTTCCTCTATCTCTCTTCCTCCTCCTCTGCAGCAATTTCCTGAGCTGTGATCTCTTGCTGTTGCAGATGAAGCTCTTGTAGCTCTTCAGTGATTAGCTCTTCCCTGTGGTCCACCACCAACTCTTCCACATCCTTGCCACTCACCTCCAACCCCAGGGACTTTGGCATAGGCTCCTTAGGGTCAGCCCCAAACCCTTCAAAATCTCTCTCTTGATTTCCTTCTTGAATTTGATTGTGTTCCTCGCTTTCTTTACCAAAGGGCTTGCACTAGCTTTCCTTGGGCCCAAGGTGAGTTATTTAGCAGTTGCAAGCACAAAAAACAATGGATTATTATGAAATGTATTGTATGAACCCGCAGGGTGATGGTCACGTGCTGGTAAACAATGGCACACTGAGTGTGAATGGTGTGGGAGACTGGCTTTGTGTACACGGTGATGGGCGGACGGGTACCAGATGGCCGCCGAATCACGAGTCCAATCACGAACCGCGAGGCTAAATTTTGCCGAAAAAACTTGCTGAAAGTCGGATTTCACGAAAGTCGATGCCGATGAAACTCGGGGGTCCACTGTAACAGCTTAGCAATGCAAACAGTTTCTTCCAGGTTCATTTAGAGAGCTCTTTCTGTACATTTAAGAAATCCTACTAATAATGTCTAGTTCTTAAGTAATTTTGAAGCATTGGGATTTCTTTCCCAAAAATGTACTGCATACTAGTGGATTTGCAGTAGTAAACTACTACTGCATAAAAGAAATAAAAGAATTTGAAATTTTCAAGATTAGGGAGAAGATCGGTCAGCTGACCCTCAGTGACAAACATGTACATTTATTTATTTATTTATTTATTTATTTATTAACAATTTGAGCACACATACAGAGGTACAAAAAAAATACAGATAAGAGCAGCATGCCAAAGCCACTTATACTATGCATAGCATTACGGGCTGGCTTAAAATTAACTTAAGATTAACTAAGCAATGATGAAATCAGTGATAAAACATTAATGTAAACAGATAACTATAAAGCACAAGTGAGTATTACAAAGAGAGGTCATATGGTTGCATGCATTGTTGTACATTCAGTCGTATGGAGTATTATGTTAGGTAGTGTATTTAAAAAATAAAAAAGTTAGATTGGGTTTTAGGTTTAACATTTATGTGATACAATTGTGAGAAACATTTAAGATATACAATTTATAAGGTTCAGTTATTCAGTATTTATTTGGTTTTGGGTGATTAAGTGATCTTTGAGAAGAGACTTGAATTTATAAACAGGTAGTGTTTCTTTTACATTTACAGGTAATGAATTCCAGATTTTAGGGCCTTTTATGTGCATTGAGTTTTTGCATAGTGTGAGATGGACAAGAGGAACATCAAAGAGTGATCTGTGCCTTATGTTATGGTCATGTGTTCTGTTGAGGTTGGCAAGGAGATGTTTGAGGGGAGGGTTAATATCAGAGTTAAGTGTTCTATGTATGTAATAGGTGCAGTAATAAGTATGGATGTTTTGTATGGTGAGTAGGTTTAGTGTATTGAATATTGGTGGAGTGTGCTGCCTGTAGTGAGAATTTGTTATCATTCTAACTGCAGCCTTTTGTTGGGTAATTAGTGGTCTGAGATAGTTAATTGTTGTTGAGCCCCATGCACAAATTCCATAGGTGAGATAGGGGTAAATAAGAGAGTGATATAGGGCCAGGAGGGCTGACTGTGGAGCATAGTACCGTATCTTCGATAGTATGCCTACAGTCTTGAAAATTTTCTTAGAAATTTGTTGTATATGTGTATGAAATTTGAGTCTATTATCAAGGTGGATTCCTAAGAATTTTCCCTCTGTTAGCTTTGTGATAGGTGATCCGTTTATCATTATGTTAAGAGGGACATCTGTAGCTCTGTTACCAAACTGAATGAAGTAGGTTTTGTCAATGTTTAGTGTAAGTTTGTTAGTCCTCATCCAGGTAGATATTTTCTGTAATTCGGTATTTACAGTATTGGCTAGCGTGACTGGGCTCGGGTGGGAGAAGACGTATGTAGTGTCATCTGCAAATAGTGTGGGTTTGAGTAATTGCGAAGCATTTGGTAGGTCATTTATGTATAGGAGAAAGAGAAGAGGGCCAAGGACACTTCCCTGTGGGACCCAACTGTAATTGGTTGTGCAGAAGAGTTTGCCCCATTTGCATACACATATTGGCTTCTGTTGCTGAGGTATGACTTGAGGTAGTTGAGGGAGTGCCCTCTTATACCATAGTGTGACAATTTTACGTGGAGCAAGTCATGGTCAACTGTATCAAAAGCTTCACGTAAGTCAATGAAGATCCCCAGTGGGACTTCTTTTTTCTCTATTGCAGTGTATATATGTTCTAGCATGTGTATAATAGCATCATTAGTATTTTTATTAGGCCTGAATCCAAATTAGCAGGGGTTGAGTATGTTTTGGGAGATAAGGTAGGAGTAGATTCGTTTATGAATTAATTTTTCGAAGATTTTTGAGAGAGGGTGTAAGTTGGATATTGGCCTATAGTTATTCAACTCTGTTTGGTCTCCTCCTTTGTGGATCGGGGTTGATCCTTGCTATTTTGAGTACTGTAGGGAAGGTGGAGGATTCAATGGATTTGTTAGTGTTGCAATGATTGGTGATAGCACTTGTGACACTTTTTTGTATATAAAGGGAGGTAAGGTATTTAAATCTCCTGCCTTGTTTTTTAGTGCGTTGATAAGGGAGACTTCGTATGGGTTAGTCGGAGCTAGGAACAGTGTGTTCAGGTAGTTGCCGGTGAGGTAGTCGTTTGATGGGGTATCTGAGCTTGGGATTTTATTGGCAAGGTTTTGTCCTATAGTGGAGAAGAAATCATTGAGTCTGTTTGCTGTTTCTGTTGGTGGAAGTTGGGGTTCATCTGATTTTGCTAATTTTATTTCGCTATTTCGTGATATGTTTTTTGTTCCCAGAATTTCTGATAGGGTTTTCCAGGTCTTTTTTATATCACCTCGTAAGTTGGATAATCTGTTCTCATAATACAATTTTTTTGCCCTTCTTATCAGGCTGGTTAGGATTGACGAGTAACGTTTTGTTTGGTCTCTGGTTATGTGACCCATTCTGTACTGTTTTTTCATATTGGTGTTTTGTATTTATGGATTTGAGAATGCTGGGTGTTAGCCAGGGACTGTTCAGTCTCTTAGCTGTCATCTGTTTAGTTTTTTTAGGGCAGTGCTTGTTATAGAGGTACTGGGTCTTTTTTAGAAAATTATTAAAACATTCGTCAATATCTGTATAGATTTCTAGCTCAGTGTGCCAGTCAATGTTTGCTACTGCTGTTGTGAAGTTATTAATGGCTGCCTCATTGTGAAGTCTGAAGGTGACTTTAGCAGTGTCTTGGGGTAGTTTACCAAGAGTTGTTATGAGGAAAGTAGGGTAGTGGTCTGTGGTATTATCTGTAATTATGCCTGATTTTAAAGGGGATATGGTGTTGGTCCAGATGTGGTCAAGTAGGGAAACACTAGTCTCTGTAACTCTTGTAGGTTTTGTTACTGTTGGTAGCAACATACAGTTACTCATTGTGTTTGTGAATTCAGTAACGTGTGGGTCCTGGTCTTGCAGGAGATTTATACTGAAGTCACCTGAGAGTAGTAAGTGATCTTTGTTCATGCGTGCATCAGTTATCATACTTCCTAGGTTTTGACTAAATTGGCTAATGTTTGACTGTGGAACTCTGTAGATGTTTATCAACGTGAGAGGTTTTTGTAGGTATTTGTATTTGAATTTGGCTATTATATATTCCCCATGTTCATCCCTTGTGCAAGTATTAGTGATACATTCTAGTTGGTCTGAGTAGTATATGGCTGTGCCACCCCCTTGTTGGTCTGGCCTACAGTTGTGTATGGCTGTGTAACCAGGAATGGCATAGACATCTGTACTATCAGGCTTTAGCCAGGTTTCAGTTAGTGTAATGATGGACATATTGGCATGTAAGGAATTTAGTAATGCTATGAGGTCATCGTAATGCTTGCTTAAAGATCTGATATTGTAGTTAAAGATAGTTATGCTGTTGTTGGCACTGAGAAGTGCCTTTGATTGTTCTGCAGTGTAGTAATTACAGTAACTATTTGATTCATTTAAGTCATTAAATAAGAGGTTGGTATCAGGATCAATGCTTGTAATCATAAGATTTGTAGTGAATCTATAGTTAGAATTAAGTATAAAACAAAGTAAATAGTCTTAAGCTAAAAAATAGCACCTGAATTATTTAACAAATGTAAAATAATGAGCTAAGGTAGTTTTTTTTTTTTTTAAGCTAAAATAAAGGAGACAATATAAAAGGACTAATACAAAATAAAGTGATGATCAACACCCTGACTTTTTTAGGTTATCCCAGGTTCTCTTCACATATGCTGCTATGTATTATAATCTATGTAACTGTGTATACCTGAATAAACTTACTTATTTCTTGTTTTTATGCTAGCAGATAAACTCTGATGGCTAAATCGTTACAGGAAGATCTGGATAGGGCGTTGCAATCATCGGAGAAGCGGCAGATGAAGTGTAATGTACATAAATGTAAAGGTCTATCCCTGGGATGAGAGAATAACCATGATAAATTTTTGGAGATCTAGCTAGCAGTAATCTAAAGACCAAGACAACAGTGCATAAGTGTTAATGATTAAAGATTAAACATTTTATTTCATTGTAAAGGTTACAATGTATAATTACAATTTTGATTTGTTAAGTACAAAGAAAGCCACTATCATGCCGGGGCATTTCTGGCAAACTAATCCTATTACACAATAAAGACAACAGAATTCTCGGCTTCATATCAAGTATAATATTTAATTAAAGAATGAGCAAATATGCTGGAAAACAGAAGGATGATAACGATATCATGTATCAAACCTCTTCTACGAGGGTAGACTGGGAAAAGGAATTATTTTCTGGAAAGAGTATATAATTAGGAGGAATATGACTGAAGTATAGAAATGGAAGATAAGATGAGAATAAAGGTGATATAGACATATCTTGGTTAGGCAATAAAAAATTTTATAAACTGGTTAGCAACATTACTGAAGTAAGAACCTTGAATTGCTGTAAAGTGGTACATGAGAGTAAGTTTATTCAGGTATACAGTTACATAGATTATCATACATAGCAGCATATGTGTAGTTACATAGATTATTATACATAGCAGCATATGTGTAGTTACATAGATTATACATAGCAGCATATGTGTAGTTACATAGAGTATCATATATAGCAGCATATGTATAGTTACATAGATTATCATACATAGCAGCATATGTGTAGTTACATAGATTATCATGCATAGCAGCATATGTGTAGTTACATAGATTATCATACATAGCAGCCTATGTGTAGTTACAAATATGTATTACCATACATAGCAGTCAATGTGTAGTTACAAATATTATCATACATAGCAGCATATGTGTAGTTACATAAACTATCATACATAGGAGCCTATCTGTAGTTATATAGATTATCATACATAGCAACATATGTGTAGAAAACCTGGGATAACCCAAGAAAGTCAAAGTGACTTATTTCCTTTGGGGTCCTTTGAGTGGGTGGATTTTTCCATTTAAGATTTTCTTTGGATTTTTAACCCTGGAGGGTTAGCGACCTGGATAACCTAAAAAAGTCAGTGCATCATCTAGGACTGTCTGACTTTTCATTGTGGTGCTCAATCTTGTCCCCCAGGATGCGACCCACACCAGTCAACTAACACCCAGGTACCTATTTGCTGAAGGTCAACAGGACAACAGGTGTAAGGGAACGCATCGAAATGTTCCCACCTGCCGGGAATCGAACCCGGGCCCTCCATGTGTGAAGCAAGAGCTTTAGCCACCAGGCCACGACCAACATAGGCCAATAGGCCTCTCCTAAAAATATATATTCAATTCCTTACAAGTATTAAACTACTAATAATCAAAACTATAATAGGAAATAGTTATATAAAATCTTACATAAAATAAAACTCCAAATATAGTTACTGCCTAATAAATCTCAAGTTAGTCCTAAGTTAGCCTGAGATACTTTAATATAGGAACTTTAATATATATATTAAACTGTATCATACATAAGAACATAAGAAAGAAGGAACACTACAACAGGCCTACTGACCCATGCGGAGCAGGTCCATGTCCCCCCCCCTGAATTAGCCCAATGACCCACCCAGTCTGGTCATCTCCACTCAAGGATGGAACACTGCTCCAGACCCAGCAGCACAAGCTAGCCAGGTCCAACTCATACCCACCCACACCCACTCATGTATTTATCTAACCTATTTTTAAAACTACACAACGTTTTAGCCTGAATAACTGTACTTGGGAGTTTGTTCCATTCATCCAAAACTCTATTACCAAACCAGTGCTTCCCTATATCCTTTCTGAATCTGAATTTTTCCAACTTGAAACCATTGCTGCGAGTCCTGTCTTGGCTGGAAATTTTCAGCACGCTATTTACATCCTCTTTATTTATTCCTGTTTTCCATTTATACACCTCGATCATATCCCTCCTAATTCTATGCCTTTCGAGAGAGTGCAAATTCAGGGCCCTCAGTCTATCCTCATAGGGAAGATTTCTGATACATTGGATCATCTTTGTCATCCTCCTCCGTACGTTTTCCAGAGCATTTATATCCATTCTGTAATACGGTGACCAGAACTGAGCAGCACAGTCTAAATGAGGCCTAACCAAGGATATTCAGAGTTGAAGAACAACCTGAAGACTTCTATTATCTATACTTCTAGATATGAAGCCAAGAATTCTGTTAGCTTTATTGCGAACACTAATGCACTGTTGTCTTGGTTTTAGATTACTGCTAACCAGAACTCCTAAATCATTTTTGTAATCAGTAGTATTAAGATCTACATTATTTAGTGTATATGTGGCATGGTTATTTAACTGTCCAACATTTAGAACTTTGCATTTGTCAATATTAAACTGCATCTGCTACTTCTCCGACCATTGCATGTCTATTCAAATCATCCTGGAGTGCTCTAGTGTCCTCATTAGAATGAATTGGACGGCCTATTTTGGTGTCATAAGCAAATTTGCTTATGTCGCTATTTATCCCCTCATCTATGTCGTTTATGTAAATTGTGAACAACGGGCCCAACACTGACCCCTGAGAAACACCGCTTGTGACGTGCCCCCATTCTGATTTCTCCCCATTTATGCAAACTCTCTGCTGTCTATTTGTCAGCAATGCCTCTACCCAGGAAAAAATTCCTCTTATTCCGTGTGCCTTAAGTTTCCTCAATAGCCCTGGTGTGGAACTCTATCGAAAGCCTTACTGAAGTCCATATACACAATATCATATTCATTACCATGATCTACCTCCTCAAACACCTTAGTGAAAAAAGTTAGTAAATTCGTAAGACAGGAATGCCCCTTTGTAAAACCGTGTTGAGATTCATTAATCAATCTGTGCCTGTCAAGATGGCTACGAATTGCTTCAGCAACTATTGATTCCATAAATTTCCCACTAAGGAGGTAAGGTTTATTGGTCTATAGTTCGAAGCCAAGGACCTGTCACCTGCCTTGTAAATAGGTAATACATTTGCCATTTTCCACTTATCAGGCACTATGCCAGTTTGTAGTGATATGTTAAAAAAAATTAGCCAAAGGTATGCTAAGTTCCTCTTTACATTCCTTTAACACCTTTGCAAATAGTTCATCAGGGCCTGGGGATTTGTTAGGTCTTAGTTTCTCTATTTGTCTGAGGACCATGTCACTAGTTATCGCAATCGTACATAGTTTATTATCATCCTGTTCTACATAATCTATTATTTCAGGAATATCGCTAGTATTTTTCCCGGGTGAAAACTGAGAGGAAGTAGGTATTTAGAATTCCACACATATCCTTATCACTGTCAGTGATCTGACCAGAGTTACTCTTAAGTGGGCCAGTTCTGTCCCTAATCTTACTTCTGTATACCTGAAAGAAACCTTAGCCTCATAATCCCTTTTTGCTTTTCTTATTCTTTCTTTATTTCTCTCTTTAATTGATATATTGATTTCTTAACTGCCCATCCCCTCTTTTGATACGCCTATATATGCCTCTCTTTTGACCAATGAGATGTTTTAATCTATTGTTCATCCATTTAGGATCATTTTTGTTAGATCTAATTTAGCTACTCGGAACAAAAGTTGTCTGGGGAGCTAGAACTATGCTCTGAAAAACGTCATATGGGCAACCAAGATCACCTACCTGACCCCTAGTCAGGGTATCCAATTTAGCCCACCCAGGTAATTTTTCAGTCCCATGAAGTCGGCCAAGCGAAAATCTGGGACAGAGATTTGATTGCAGTTATCTGGGTAATTCCATGATATATTGAAACTAATTGATTTGTGATCACTTTCCCCAAGCTCATCATTAACCTCAAGATTATTAATTAGTGAATCTTTGTTGGCAAGAACCAAATCAAGCAGATTGTTTCCTCTAGTTCGTTCGGTCACAAACTGTTTTAAAAAGCAGTCTTGAACCGTTTCAAGAAAGTCACTAGACTCAAGATTTCCTGTCATATTGTTCCAATCAATTTGTCTAAAGTTAAAATCTCCCATCATCACAACATTTTCATATCTAGATACCTTATGAATTTCGTCCCATAACAGCTTACTGCCCTGCCTATCAAAGTTTGGGGGCCTATATATCACACCCAAAATTAATTTGTCATGTCCCTCGAGAAACTGTAGCCAAACAGATTCTGTGTTCGTTGTTTCTAATCTTATATCATGTGTTAGAAAACAATTTAAATTTTCTCTGGCATACATAGCCACTCCACCACTCTTCCTGTTGACCCTATCAGTGTGGAATAGTTTATAACCCTGTATTTTGCATTCAGAAAGCATTTCTCTAACTTTCAGGTTGAACCAGGTCTGTTATACCAATAATATCTATATTACCTACACTTGCAAGTAATCTTAGCTCATCTATCTTATTTATTTATTTATTTATTTATTTATTTAGAAATTTTAACATACATACAGAGGTACAAAAAAATACAGGTAAGAGCAGCATGCCAAAGCCACTTACATGCATAGCATTACGGGCTGGCTTAAAATTAACTTAAGATTAACTAAGCAATGATGAAATCAGTGATAAGACATTATTGTAAACAGATAACTATAAAATACAAATGAGTATTACAAAGACAGGTCATATGGTTGCATGCATTGCTGTTCATTCAGTAGAATGGAGTACAGTGGACCCCCGCATAACGATGGCATCACATAGCGATTATTTCGCATACCGCTTACTTTAATTGCAAAAATTTTGCCTCGCATACCGCTTAAAAACCCGCTTACCGATTTTGGGTCCGAGACGTTTCCCAAATTTGTGCGGCTGAGCCACGCTCACATGTTCCGCCGGGGGCATTGTTTCCCAGCCAGCCTCCGCAATAATCCAAGCATACAATCGGAATATTTGGGTATTATTACAGTGTTTTCGTGCTGTTTCTGGAAAATAAGTGACCAGGGCCCCAAGAAAGCTTCTAGTGCCAACCCTGTGGTAAAAAGGGTGAGAATTAGTATGGAAATTAAGAAAGATTTTGAAGGTTTGGGGCTAACCCTGAGAAAAGCCTATCCCAGTTGTGGAATCCATTTGCCTACTTCAAAAATTAAGGAAAAAGTGTGCACAGTGGGTTGAACTGCAAACCTTTATGGATGAAAATCACCCTGACACAGCTGTTGCAAGCCGTGCTGGTGACTATTTCAATGACAATGTTGTGGCCCATTTTAGACAAATCGTAAAGGAACGGGAGGTACAGAGCTCTATGGACAGATTTTTGTGCGACAGAGGTCCAGTGACTCTCAAGCTGGTCCTAGTGGCATTAAAAGAAGAAGGAAGTAACCCCGGAAAAGGACTTGCTACCTCAAGTCCTAATGGAAGGGGATTCCCCTTCTAAACAGTAAGAAGATAATGCTCTCCCCTCCTCCCATCCCATCAATCATCACCAGATCTTCAATAAAAGTAAGTGTCATGTAAGTGTGCATGCCTTTTTCAGTTTGTGTGTATTAAAATTAACATTTCATGTGGTAAAAAAAATTTTTTTTTCATACTTTTGGGTGTCTTGCACGGATTAATTTTATTTCCATTATTTCTTATGGGGAAAATTCATTCACATAACGATTATTTCGCATAACGATTACCCCTCTTGCACGGATTAAAATCGTTAACCGGGGGTCCACTGTATTCTGTTAGGTAGTGTATTTAAAAAAAAAAATAACAAAGTTAGGTATAACATTTGTGTGATATAATTGTGAGTAACATTTAGGATATACAATTTATATGGTTCAGTTATTCAGTATTTATTTGGTTTTGAGTGAGTAAGTGAACTTTGAGAAGAGACTTGAATTTATAAACAGGTAGTGTTTCTTTTATATTTACAGGTAATGAATTCCAGATTTTAGGGCCTTTTATGTGCATTGAGTTTTTGCATAGCGTGAGATGGACACGAGGAACATCAAAGAGTGATCTGTGCCTTGTGTTATGGTCATGTGTTCTGTTGAGGTTGGCAAGGAGATGTTTGAGGGGAGGGTTAATATCAGAGTTAAGTGTTCTATGTATGTAATAAGTTCAATAATAAGTATGGATGTTTTGTACGGTGAGTAGGTTGAGTGTTTTGAATATTGGTGGAGTGTGCTGCCTGTAGTGAGAATTTGTTATCATTCTAACTGCAGCCTTTTGTTGGGTAATTAGTGGTCTGAGATGGTTAGTTGTTGTTGAGCCCCATGCACAAATTCCATAGGTGAGATAGGGGTAAATAAGAGAGTGATAAAGGGCCAGGAGGGCTGACTGTGGAACATAGTACCGTATCTTCGATAGTATGCCTACAGTCTTGGAAATTTTCTTAGAAATTTGTTGTATATGTGTATGAAATTTAAGTCTATTATCGAGGTGGATTCCTAAGAATTTTCCCTCTGTTAGCTTTGTGATAGGTGATCCGTTTATCGTTATGTTAAGAGGTACATCTGTAGCTCTGCTACCAAACTGAATGAAGTAGGTTTTGTCAATGTTTTATGTAAGTTTGTTAGTCCTCATCCAGGTAGATATTTTCTGTAATTCGGTGTTTACAGTATTGGCTAGCGTGACTGGGCTCGGGTGAGAGAAGACGTATGTGGTGTCATCTGCAAAAAGTGTGGGTTTGAGTAATTGCGAAGCATTTGGTAGGTCATTTATGTATAGGAGAAAGAGAAGAGGGCAAAGGACACTTCCCTGTGGGACACCAACTGTAATTGGTTGTGCGGAAGAGCTTGCCCCATTTGCGTACGCATATTGGCTTCTGTTGCTGAGGTAAGACTTGAGGTAGTTGAGGGAGTGCCCTCTTATACCATAGTGTGACAATTTTACGTGGAGCAAGTCATGGTCAACTGTATCAAAAGCTTTATGTAAGTCAATGAAGATCCCCAGTGGGACTTCTTTTTTCTCTATTGCAGTGTATATATGTTCTAGCATGTGTATAATAGCATCATTAGTATTTTTATTAGGCCTGAATCCAAATTGGCAGGGGTTGAGAATGTTATGGGAGATGAGGTAGGAGTAGATTCGTTTATGAATTAATTTTTCGAAGATTTTTGAGAGAGGGTGTAAATTGGATATTGGCCTATAGTTATTCAACTCTGTGTGGTCTCCTCCTTTATGGATCAGGGTGACCCTTGCTATTTTGAGAACTGTAGGGAAGGTGGAGGATTCAATGGATTTGTTAAAGAGTGTTGCAATGATTGGTGATAGTACTTGTGACGCTTTTTTGTATATAAAGGGTGGTAAGGTATTTAAATCTCCTGCCTTGTTTTTCAGTGCGTTGATAATAAGGGAGACTTCGTATGGGTTAGTCGGAGCTAGAACAGTGTGTTCGGGTACTTGCCAGTGAGGTAGTCATTTGGTGGGGTATCTGAGCTTGGGATATTATTGGCAAGGTTTTGACCTATAGTGGAGAAGAAATCATTGAGTCTGTTTGCTGTTTCTGTTGGCAACATGGGTTTAGAACAGGTCGGGTCCCTTCTGTTTTCAATACGATCATACGAAAGGTCCTAATGCATAGAAGACAAAAAAATGCAATGTAATATAAAAACAACTTTGCAAAGCCTCGACAAGTGTGGCCATGGCGGGAATACGCACAAATGCGCGCTAAGGAATAACAGGAAAATTGGTCGATGGATCTATAATTCTCACTAACAGAAACAGAGAGTAGTCTCACAGAGTAAAGTCGAGGCAGCTACGGTAAAAGCTCTTTCCCAAGCACAGTCTAGCTCCCATCTTGTTCCTCTCTCATATCGACATAGCAAGAGTCAGCCAGCCGTTTTCTTTGCAGATGACACCGAATCTGCATGCATGTCTTCCATTGCAACACTGCAAGCTCAGGCGGAATCAACCAAATCTTCAGGGGTGCAGAAAAATTTGAAGTTCAACGATGATGAAATTTCAATTACTCAGATATGGGAAAAAAATAAACAACGATGGGAAATATAAATCTTCATTCAGAGTACAAACAAAATTCTGGCCCAAAATAGAGCGAAAACCAACGTCAGACGGGGTGTATGTCGGAGGATCTCACTTCATGACCATAACATTGTATCTAATCGCATCTGACTAGAAATGACAGATGGATAATGAGAACTTCAAAACTAGGGAGGTCCAAGCCATGATGACATCTTCAGGTCACTTGTTTCTATCTATCCTGGAATATTTGCTGCATCTCTAACAGCACTTCTCTCAAGGCAGGTGAATTGCCGACCTAGAAATGTACAGGAAGAACTTCACGGCGCGCAAACGGACATTAAAACACCTCAATTTATGGGAGCGCTTGAGGTTTCTAACCTGTTTCCCTGGTAAGACTAGGAGTGAGAGATAATGATTATATACACCTGTGAAATCTACGGGACTAAGTACGAACTTGCACACGAAACATCACTCAATACAGGGGAAGCAAAATGACTGCAGACGATGCACCATTTTCCCCAATGAAAAGCAGGGGTCTAGCACGTTTAAGAGTACCATACAATAAGTGTCAGGGGACGATGAATTGTTCAACTGCCTCCAGCAACATAAGGGGGTTTCCAACAGACCCTGCAGTCTTCAGAACTGTGGCATGGAAAGCACCTAAAGGCAGTTCTGATCAGCCGGATGTGGCTCGTACGTTTTTTTTGGCGTGCAGCAGCAAAACGCCTGGTGGAAATCAGGCGCGATCCACCAGAGGCCTGGTCACAGGACGTGGCGCGGGGGGCGTGGGACCCCCGAAACTCTCTCAGGTTTAAAGTCAGGTAAACTCAGGTGTAAACTCAGGCGGGAGTTGGGGTTCATCTGATTTTGCTAATTTTATTCGCTATGTCGTGATATCTTTTTTGTTCCCAGAATTTCTGACAGGTCTTCAGGTCTTTTTTATATCACCTCATAAGTTGGATAATCTGTTCTCATAATACAATTTTTTTGCCCTTCTTATCAGGCTGATTAGGATTGACGAGTAATGTTTTGTTTGGTCTCTGGTTATGTGACCCATTCTGTACTGTTTTTCATATCGGTGTTTTATATTTATGGATTTGAAAATGCTGGGTGTTAGCCAGGGACTGTTCAGTCTCTTAGCTATCATCTGTTTAGTTTTTTTTAGGGCAGTGCTTGTTATAAAGGTATTGGGTCTTTTTTAGAAAATTATTAAAACATTCGTCAATATCTGTATAGATTTCTAGCTCAGTGTGCTAGTCAATGTTTGTTACTGCTGTTGTGAAGTTATTAATGGCTGCCTCATTGTGAAGTCTGAAGGTGACTTTAGTAGTGTCTTGGGGTATTTTACCAAGAGTTGTTATGAGGAAAGTAGGGTAGTGGTCTGTGGTATTATCTGTAATTATGCCTGATTTTAAAGGGGATATGGTGTTGGTCCAGATGTGGTCAAGTAGGGAAACACTAGTCTCTGTAACTCTTGTAGGTTTTGTTACTGTTGGTAGCAACATGCAGTTACTCATTGTGTTTGTGAATTCAGTAATGTGTGGGTCCTGGTCTTGCAGGAGATTTATATTGAAGTCACCTGAGAATAGTAAGTGATCTTTGTTCATGCGTGCATCAGTTACCATACTTCCTAGGTTTTGACTAAATTGGCTAATGTTTGATTGTGGAATTCTGTAGATGTTTATCACTGTGAGAGGTTTTTGTAGGTATTTGGATTTGAATTTAGCTATTATATATTCCCCATGTTCATCCCTTGTGCAAGTATTAGTGATACATTCTAGTTGGTCTGAGTAGTATATAGCTGTGCCACCCCCTTGTTGGTCTGGCCTACAGTTGTGTATGGCTGTGTAACCAGGAATGGCATAGACATCTGTAGTATCAGGCTTTAGCCAGGTTTCAGTTAGTGTAATGATGGACATATTGGCATGCAAGGAATTTAGTAATGCTAGGAGGTCATCATAATGCTTGCTTATAGATCTGATATTGTAGTTAATGATAGTTATGTTGTTGTTGGCACTGAGAAGTGCCTTTGATTGTTCTGCTGTTTTAGTAATTACAGTAACTGTTTGAATCATTTAAGTCATTAAATAAGAGGTTGGTATCAGGATCAATGCTTGTATTCATAAGATTTGTAGTGAATCTATAGTTAGAATTAAGTAAAAAATAAAGTAAATATTCTAAAGCTAAAAAAAAATAGCACCTGAATTATTTAAAAAAATGTAAAAAATAATGAGCTAAGGTAGTTTTTTAAAGCTAAAATAAAGGAGACAATATAAAAGGGACTAAAATAATTTGTGGTAAACAAATAAAGTGATGATCAAATAATGGAGCTTGGGAATATGATAGTAGGTAGTACTTTAAAGGTAATTCTTTAAAGTTAGAATTATAATATAAAATTATAATATAAAAGGGACTAATATAAGTTGTGGTGAACAATAAAGTGGTAATCAAATAAATGAGCTTTGGAGTATAATGGCAAAATAGTGAACTTATTAACTTTAGCACCTGAGAATAGCACCTTGATTAGTTTAACAATTGCGAATATATGATCTAAGGTAGTTATATAAAGCTAAAATAAAGGACAAAAAAATATATAAGGGACTACAATAAGTAATCTTATTTCTTACTTCTACTATACCCCTCAAGGAAGGCTCCTTGACGCTGGTGAGGGGCTCTTGATCTAGGGAATTGGATCTGTGCTCCAGTTCCCTGAATTAAGCCTGAATGCCTTCCATCCCCCCATAGGCGCTGTATAATCCTACGGGTTTAGTGCTTCCCCCTTGATTATAATAATAATAATACTTCTACTATTTGCATAGTAAACCTTAAGGGAGCTAGTCACTCGTTATCTACTATCTCTCTTTGTTTGTTGATCAATTGATTTGCCATTACCAGTAACTTTATTTTGAATACTGTCTTTTAAACATATCCCTGAGGTATCTAATGAGAATGTTTTTGTCTTGGTATGAACTACCTCAGTATTTTAAGTCCATTTAATTATTTGTAATTTGTAATACAGAGTAAGAATTATTATTAGTCTGCCCAAAATGTCAAGGTTTTAGTGGGCCCTTCATAATTGTTGTTTTTTATATATATACCATACTTTTTAATGTTTAAAAAAATAAACATTTGAAATTTTTACAGAGGTGAATGTTTAGTGAGAGCTAATGCTGCCCCTGTTATTACCTTTAAAAATCCAAAAACCTCGTTGAGATTAAAACTGACCTTAAATTGTCTACCTTATCATCAGAAGAAAAGAACGATGTATAAAATTGAAAGAAAAACTCGAGTTAAGTGTAAAAAAGTGAAGTGCTTACCAGACGCCATGTTTTTCCCCGGTGAAGACGGGGGGGCTGAGGGAGGGGGGAGGTGAGGGGTGGGGGGATGTTGATTGGGAGGAAAATGAGGGAGGGAGGGATGATGTGGGAGGGAAGATGAGGGGGGGGAGGGGACTGAGGAAACGAGGGGTAGTGGGGGGAGGGGAAGGGTGGGAAAGGGAAAGGGGAGAGATAATGTGAGGAAATAAGGGGAAGGGGGGAGATAAAAATGGGAGGGAAAGGGGAGGGTAAAGTGGGGGGGAGAAACATGAATGAAGCTCGTCATGCACAAATTTATTTATACCTAAAAAAAAATGAATTTAATAATTATATAGTGTAATTATAATAACAAAAATTTTTAAATAATATTTTAATAATTTTTATGGCAAAAAAATGTATAAAATTTAATTTAATGTAATAATAAAAATAATAATAATAATAATAATAATAAAAATAATTATTATTTTTTATTATTTATTATTATTATTATTATTAAAATATTTACTCCGTACAAGGTAAAAGGACCAAAAATGACTCAATAACATATAAATATATAGAAAGTATTGTTACTGAAAATTTTCCGCAAAAATTTGGTCAGGGTCCCAGGTTGTGACCCACACCCGTCCATAAAACCAGGATGGACCCCATCAGTCCCCTAACACCCCGGATGTGACCCCACCAGCCATAACACCAGGATGTGGGCCCACACCAGTCCACTAACACCCCGGATTGACCCAAACAGTCCATAACACCCAGGTGCGACCCAACCAGTCCACTAACACCCAGGTGCGACCCACACCAGTCCATAACATCCAGGATGTGACCCACACCAGTCCCCTAACACCCAGGATGTGACCCCCACCCGTCCCCTAACACCCAGGGTGTGACCCACACCAGTCCAAAACCCAGGAGTGACCCCCCACCATCCAAAAAAACACCCAGGATGTGACCCCACAGTCCATAAAACCAGGATTGACCCACACCAGTCCACTAAACCCAGGATGTGACCCACACAGTCCCCTAACACCAGGATGTGACCCACACCCGTCCACTAAACCAGGATGCGGACCCACACCAGTCCCTAACACCCAGGATGTGACCCACCCAGTCCCCCTAACACCAGGACGACCCCCCACCGTCCACTAACCCCCAGGATGTGACCCCCACCAGCCACTAACACCCAGGATGGACCCACACCCGTCCCTAACACCCCGGGTGTGCCCCCACCAGTCCACTAAAAAACCCCCGGATGCGACCCCACCCTCCCCTAACATCCAGGATGTGACCCACACCGTCCACAAAAACCCCGGATGTGACCCACACCATCCCCCTAACACCCGGATGTACCCACACCATCCATAACACCCCAAAGTGACCCCCACCGTCCATAAAAACCCCCGGTGGACCAACCCAGTCCACTAACATCCCGGGTGGACCCACACCAGTCCCCTAAACCCAGGATGTGCCCACCCCAGTCCCCCTAAAAAAACCCCGGATGTGACCCCCACCGCCCCTAACACCGGTGCGACCCCCACCAGTCCACTAAAACCCAGGATGTGACCCACACCAGTCCCCTCACCCAGGATGCGACCACCCAGCCCCTAACACCCAGGATGTGACCCCACACCCGGGGCCACAACACCCAGGTGTGCCCCCACCAGCCACTAACACCCCGGTGTGACCCCCCACCAGTCCACAAAAACCCCCGGATTGACCCACACCGGTCCACAACACCCCCGGATGTGACCCCACCGTCCCCAACACCCCGGGGCGACCCCCACCAGTCCCTAACACCCCGGATGTGACCCCCACCATCCCCTAACCCCGGATGTGACCCACACCCCGTCCACTAACACCCGGATGCGACCCCCACCAGCCATAACACCCAGGATCGACCCCCACCGCCACTAAAACCAGGATGCACCCCACCAGTCCCCTAACACCCAGGGTGCGACCCACCCCATCCCCTAATACCAGGGTGCGACCCACACCAGTCCACTAACACCCCGGATGCGCCCCCACCAGTCCAAACACCAGGATTGACCCCCACCCGTCCCCTAACCAGGATGTGACCCACACCGTCCCCTAAACCCAGGAGTGACCCCCCACCCAGTCCACTAACCCCCAGGGTGCGACCCACACCCGTCCCCCTAACACCCAGGGGCGACCCACCCCCGTCCCCAACACCCAGGATGGACCCACACCCGTCCCCTAACACCCAGGATGCGACCCCACCATCCCTAACACCAGGGTGCGACCCCCCATCCCTTCACCAGGTGTGACCCCACCAAATCCATAACACCCGGATGGACCCACACCAGTCCCCTAACACCCCGGATGCGACACCCAGTCCACAACCCCCGGGTGTGACCCACACCAGTCCACTAACACCCCGGTGCGACCCCCCACCAGTCCAAACACCCAGGATCGACCCACACCAGTCCCTAACACCAATGCGACCCCCAAAACCCTCCACTAACACCCAGGATCGAAAACCCCACCATCCCCTAACACCTAGGATGCGACCCCCACCAGTCCACAACACCTAGGATGCAACCCCTCCAGTCCACTAACACCCAGGGGGACCCTACATCCATTAACACCCAGGTACCTATTTTACTGTGGGGGAACATAGAAACTGGGGGAAAGGCAAGCCCAAAATTTCTACTTGGCTGGGGGAATCGAACCAGGTTCTCACCCTGTAAAGCGAGAGCTTTAAACCCCCGGCACAGAGAATTAATTACTTATTTATCGTATGACAAGCTAAATATGTAAATTTTTTACTGTATAAAAATTATTTGGATTAAAAAACACTTAAAACATAAAGATTTTTTTCCACCAGAATCCTTGTTAGGTTAATAAGTTTATTTGGGCAGATATCATAAATTATAATTTACCCGGGTTTACCTGGAGAGAGTTCCGGGGGGGCAACGCCCCCCGGCCCGGTCTGTGACCGGCCCCCCTGGTGGATCAAGCCTGATCAACCAGGCTGTTATGCTGGAGCCGCAAACCAACGTACGAGCCACCCCGGCTGATCAGGAACCCAATTTAGGTGCTTGTCCAGTGCCAGCTTTAAGATGCCAGGGTTGTTGGTAAACCCCCCCTTTTGTATGCTGGAGGCAGTTGAACGTCCGGGCCCCTGAACTTATTGTATGGTCTCTTAACGTGCTAGTGCCCCCTGCTTTTCATTGGGGGATGTTGCATCGTCTGCCAAACTTTTGCTTTCGTAGTGAGGGTTTTTGTGTGCAAGTTCGGTACTAGTCCCGCTAGGGTTTTCCAGGGGTTATAAACAGTATCTGGTCCGAACCTTGACTGGGTTCCCCG
>NC_069488.1:22055468-22075490 GCF_026875155.1 Cherax quadricarinatus | reverse complement strand
ACCCCCAACTCAGACATTATGTCTGACGCGGGGTTGCCTAAACAAGGACCCCTGTATGTTTGTGCCTTTACCCCTTTCTGACATCACGCTGCATGCAGCGCCACACCCTTCGAGCCCATTTGGGGCGGGGTTTGGGGGCAGCAAAAAGTCCCCTACTTCCCCCTCGACCCCCGTGCGGGAAAGGGAATGGGGGCTAGGCCGGGGGACTTGGGGCCCAAAATACAAGGGGTATTGTACCCCCCCCCATAGGGGACTTTTGGTCTGGACACTCCAAACAAAAAGGACCCAAAGGGCCAGGCTGGTGATTCTACAAAGAACTGTCCATTTTTTTAAAATCTAAAAAACCCCATGAGCTAATACAAGCACTATTTTTTTTTTTTAAACAAGTGGGCCCCTCTCCCCTGGGAGGGTAAACCCCAAAAAAAAAAAGAAAACCCCCAAAAAAAAAATATTTCATCACATTCAACACTTTCTCCACTTTCACCTTCACTGTTTTTGCAGAGGTGCTCAAAATACAACAGTTTAAAAGCATATAAATAAAGATACACAACATATCCCTCCCCAAATGCAACATCCCAAACCCCTCCCCTAAAGTGCGGGCTTGTTTTTTCCCTTTTCCCAGGACTCAAGTCAACTATATCAAAAATAACGGGTTTTCCCTGAACCCCTTCATAAAGTTCCTCCCACACCCCAACAATCGTCAGCCCAAGTCCTTTCGTCTCCTTTCACCCTATCAACACGCTCGGGCACCTTGCGGAAGCCCAAAAGCCCTCCCCCCCAAAAACCCCCTTTTAGCCCCTCCTCCAACCCTTTTGGGGACAAACCCCACCCCCCTTCTTTCCCTATAGATTTATATTTTTCCCAGGTCATTCCTTGACCCTTTCCTCTAAATACCAAACCAACTCAACAACCCCCTTTCTGCCCTCACAAATGCTTTTATTAACCCCACACCTTTTCTAATTTCCAAAACCAATTTTCTGCATAATATTTACACCCAACATTGCCTTAGAAGCATTCCACTCCCCCAACCTCTCCTCGCTGCTGCATTTACCCCAATTTCACACCATATAAGAGTTTTGGGTAACTATATTTCATACTTCCCTTTTTTCCCTCCTAGATAACTTTTTTTACTCCAAAATTCCCTAACGCACCACTCCCCTTTTTTCCCTGATCAATTTAGATTAACCCACCATCATAAATCCACCGCCTACACGTCAACCCCGGTACTGAAAACTTTCCCTTTCTTCCAACCCTCCCCAATTTGATATCCAGTTTTTTCTTATCTAAATCATTTCATCCCCCACCCTTACTCTTTTCTTTTCCTTTCAATTTTCTCCCTTTTACAACATTCTCAAATGTCCACTAACCTTTTTGCATTTTTCTTTAAAATCTCCCAAAGCACATATCATCAGCAAAAGTACTGTGTAAATTTCCCATTTTAATTTTAAATTCCCCATAATTTTAACCCCCCCCCTCTCTCAACCCCTAGCTTTTACTTTTTTAAAACCCCACTATAAATATTTTAAACACCAGGGTGACTTACACATCCCTGCAAACCTATTTTTACCGGGAATTTTCTCCCTTCTTTACACACCCTAACCTGAGCCCATATCCCTTTAAAAGTTTTTAAACACATTTAAAACTTACCACCCCTATTCCTATCTTGCAACATCTGCCACATTGCTCCCTGTCCCTTTTCAACCCTTTTTCTAAATCGTAACAAAAAAAACTTCCCCTCCCTTTATCAAAATACTTTTTAACAAATATCTTCAATGTAAACACTTATCTACACATCCCCTACCCACTCTAAAACCCCTTTGCTCATCACAATCCACTTCCTCTTTCCTCAATTCAATAATAACCCTCCCACTTTTCCCGTAACTCATAAAATTTATTCCCCTAAATTTTTACAACATTTTTTTTTCCCCTTTCCCTTTACTTTAAAAGGGACTATACATCCCTCTCTCCCAAATCTCGGGAAATTTCCCCCTTTTTCCCATACTTTTTTATTAAACAAAAGTCCCAACCATTCCAACACTTTTTACCCCCCCTTTTTAACATTTCCTCATGTTCCCATCAGATCCTCTCCTTTACCCCCTTTTTCACCCAAGAAATTTCCCCCCCAAAAAAACTTTTAAAACCTCCCCCACACTTACATTCTCCCTTTTCACCCCAAAAAAATTTTGGTTTCCTCCCCGGGCCCAGTGCTAAAATTTTAAACCCGTTTTCCCTTTTCTTCCTCAACTTTTAAAAGTTTTCAAAAAAATTCTCGCCATCTACCTAAACCCCCCTTTCCCCTTTCTACTAACCCCCCACTACTCTTTTTTTAAAACTGCCCCAAATTTCCATATTTTCCCCTAGGCTTGTTTAATTTCACCCCAAAATTTTTTTCTTTTTTAATTTTAAAATTTTCTTGACAGTCCCTCCCCCACTCTATCTTTTTAAATTTCTCCCCTTTTTTTGGGCACTCTCTCCCCACTCTCTTCCCCTTTCTTTTAATTTTCCATAAACAGTGGTCCCTCATTTTTTAGCCCCCGGGGCAATTGAAAAATTTCCCCAATCTGGGGTTTTTATCGTAAAAATTTAGGGAAATTTCCCCTTTCATAATTTAAATTTTGTGATCGTAATTCACCCCGGGACACGTACCCACGGCGTGAGCCATGGGGGCAGCCAGTCTGGCATTATTTCCCAGGAGCGAATGGGCCCCCCTCACATGTCCAGCAAAAACTTTTCAAAAATATTAGATTTATTTTAGTGCTTGAAATACAAAATTTAAGCTCCCATGACTCCAAAGAAAGCCCCTTTCCCCAAGCCTGTGGAAAAGAAGGGAGACTTAGGGTTTTAAATTTTAAAAAAGGGCCTTTTTTTTTTTTTATTATCACACGGGGCCGATTCCCCCCAAAGGGCAGGGTGGCCCCGAAAAAAAAAAAAACTTTCAAAATTTCATTCATTTCCTTCACGGTCTTGCCAAAAGGGGTGCTTTACACTACATTTTTTAAAAACTGCAACTTTAACACCCCATCTTAAAACTAAAATGATAGTGGTAAAAAGTGGGGCCCGGGAACTGCCCAGGATTTTTAAAAAAAACCCTGCAAAACCCTTTAAATGGTCCAAGTGGCCAAAAAAATTTGGAAAATTTCAAGGATGCTGTTGTTCAAAGGAGTAACTATGCTGAAAAAAATGAGATCACCGCCCCGGGAAGAGATTAGAAGTTTTTATTTTTTTGTGGTTTAAATGAGAAACAATTAGTAGGAGATACTCTTAGGGATTTTAAAATTAAATTTGTGAAAAGGCTGGGCAGATTGCGGGGAAATTTGGTAAAGATATTGCCTGCAAATGGTGGTGAGGGAAAGTAATTTTGGGGGCCAGAAAAGGGCGGTTTGAGAGATTTAAGAACCGTACTGGCTTACACAGTGGGGGTAACGCATGGTGAGGCTCCCAGTTTGAACCAAATGGGGCTGAAAATGTGCAGGGAATTCCGGGATACCATAAAAGGCTAAAAGCCCTAAAAACCCCTGAACAAGTTTCAATTGTGACAAAAAAAAAGGCCCTTTTGGAAAAAATGCCAAAGGGGAAATTTTTAAAAATTTTTACACAAGGAAAAAGGCAATACCAAAGGACACCAACCTAGGGAAAGACGGCTGAGGGCTAATTTTCTGTGTTTAATGCTAGGGGGGTTTTTAAAAGTGAACCCCATTATAGTGTACCATTCAGAAAACCCCGGGGTTTTTGGGGAAAAAGGGTTGCCCAGAAGAGAAAAATTGTGGGGTTTTTGGAAATCAAATTTAGAAAGGGGAAATGGGTCCGAAAAAAATTTTTCGTCGAGGGGTTCCCAATGAATTTGTTTGGCCCTAGGGGTAAAGGAGTATCTCCTGGAAAAAAAAATTTGGGGATCTAAAGGGGCCTGTTTTTGTAATGAAAAATTTGCCCCTGCTCACCCTCCAAATTTGGGATGACCTAATTTTTGAAAAATTTTGGGGGTTTCATCCCGGGAAAAAGTTCTTGCCCCAAAAAACCCACTCCCCCTCCTCCACCCCCATTGACCAGCAGGCCCATTGCAAATTTTAAAAAAAACTTTTACACAAAAAGCAATTTTTTCTCAGGTGCTTGACTGTGGCCCAAAAGACACTCACTTTACCCCAAGGGGAAATTTTTGGGGAGAACAAAATTTAGCATCCCCCATTGCATTTAAACCCCTTTTAGGTAGGCCCTTTGGGAGGGAGTGACTACCCCGGACTTTTAACTCTGCCCCGGAAAAAAAATTGTGGCCAGATTGTGTGACCCAAGGGGGGATTTTGAAGGATTTGGGGGCTTTAAACCCCAAAAGAGCCTATTTTTTGTTTGAAAAAACAAGGGGTTTGGGACTGGGGGAGTTCCAAGGGGGTTGGATGTGAGTTTGGAGGATGTGGAAAGGGAAATTTGGGGGAAACCAAAAACGAAAAAGGTCACCAAATGGGGGGCTGCAAAGCTTCAAACAGGAAGGGGCAACCATTGCAGGTCAGAATCTTGCGGGGAGGAGGATTAAGGGGATGGGGAAAAAGGTGCCCCCTTTTTCAGAAATTAAAAAGAAATTTTTACTAAGTAGGGTAAATAGAAAGGGTTTATGGAAAAAAACATCACCCTAACAAGGGTTTTTGCAAAACCAAAATTTTTGGGAACATGTACAGTTCCCAAAGGGTTTTGGGGCCCTTTTAGGGGAAATGTTTTTTTTAAAAAAAAATTTTTTTTTTTTTAAAAAGGACCCAGAAACCCCAAATTTCCATGGATTAAGCGAGAAAAAAAGGAAACCCCCGGGGAAAAAAAAGGGGGGCCAGGGGGCTGAAAAAAGGGACCCCCCAAAAAACAATTTACCTTTTTTCTGGAAAAAAGGGGAATTCCCCCCAAATAAAATAAATTTACTTTTTTTTCAGTCTACGTCCCTTTTTTGGAAGGAACTCAAATTTTAAATAGGGAAAAATTTTTTGTTTTTTTGTTTCAATAGTATTTTGTATTTTAAATTTTTACCTTTAAAATTATTTTTGTAAAAAATTTTTTTTTTTAAGAGCGGGCCCCGGAAAGGGTTTTAAAAAAAGGGATTTCTTATTTTTTTATAAAATTTGGTTTGTAAAAATCTAAAGGTATTTTTCCTCTTTTAGGAAATTTATTAATTCCACCAAAAAATTCCCTTTCCCCCTCCCCCCACCCCCTTTTTTAAACAAAAACTTCTGCCCCACATTCTAAACTGCTTTTTTTAAAACTTTTCCCAACCCCTCTTCCCCCTCTCCCCCCATATAAATTTTTTGCACTACCCACCTTTCTGCAATACCCTTTATATCCACCCGAACTTCCCCCTCCTTATTTTTTAAACACTTTTCACCCCCCTCTTACTTGTTGTTGCTCCCTTTCCCCTCTTTTCCCATCACCTCAAACTCAACTTTAGCTAAACTAAAAATACAGATATACAGTTCCACTCGTAAACAGTACTCCGGGCTACCCATAATTTTTTACCATCAATACTTTAATCTAACAACTCTTTCATTACGGCACCATCCTTGTATATTTTTATCCTCTTTTTCATAAAATATGTTTTACTTTTACCAAATCCTTTCTACACAACTCAATAAAGGTTTCCCCCATTTCATTTCCCCCGGCCCCCCCAGATTCCCTACTACTCCCCCATAAATTTTACCCACTTTAGATTGAAATCCCCAACCCCCATTCTCCACACTGGTTAAAAACCCCCACGCATTCACTCAACATTTTCCCCCAAAATCGCTTCTCTCTCCTCACATTCTCTCTTCTCGGGTGATAATCTTCTAAAACCCCACTTTTCACATCCATCTTTATTTTACTCCACAAATCCTTGATTAATACATTTGTTCCCTCTTTTTCTGCCATGCAATCCTTTAACCTTATTGCTACTCCTTTTTTAACTTAACCTATTTAAAACCCCCTACCTAATCCCATTTTTTTCCTTCCTTTAAACTTCCCACCCGTTCACTTTGTTTCATTTAAAAAAGCCGACACCCAGCTTCTTTCTTCTAACATCCCAACATCTTTTCCCTTATCATTTGCACAACACCCATACATTTCAGATTTCCCCACTTTGACAATTTTCTTTTTCTTATTCTTTTTGAATCTTACAGGAAAAGGGGTTACTACCCATTTTCCCCGCATTTTAGTTGATTTTTTGCATCAGCATGGCTTATGGAGGAAAGATTCTTTTTCCCACTTCCCGGACAAAAAGGAAAATAATAAGACCAAAAACTTTTAAGTAAAACAAAGAAAACTAGATGGTGGTATAAATAAAAAAATGTACAGTAGTTAGTGTGACCTAAGTGTAAGTAGAAGTAGAAGACTAGTGAATTTTGCTGTTTATAACAGACAAAAGACACCCCAACCCACCTCATGTAAAAAAATTCAGGCTTTCGTTTTACCTCACTTGGCAGGACGGGAGTACCTCCCTGGGGGGTTGCGTCTACCCTCCTACTAACCTCGGTTTTAAAATTAATTTGTTCCAGAATTTAAATTTAACAACCAAACCAATTTTTCCCATAAAAAATAAAGAGAATTAATCTATTTCCGACCAAAAATGTCGGTATTAAATTTATTAAAAATACTGTGTACTAACTACTATATAAACAATGTTAAAAATTATGCGACATAAAACTGTAAAAATTGAATACTAAAAAGAAAATCTAATTTAATTACGTGCGTAAATGAAAAAATTTACTGAAATACTTTGCGTAAGTAAAATTTAACTCCTCTTACCTGCAAGAGAGCTAATAGCAAAATTCTAGTGGCTTCAAATCTTGAGGGAGAAAGCTGGGAGGCCTACATGTGAGAGAATGGGTCTGCATGTTAGTGTGTGCATTATAATAAAAAATCCCTGCAGCACGCAGTGCATAATGAAAAAAAAAACTCTGACCATGTTTTTGGTTTATAACCGAATTTGCGTGTATTTTTATATGGTATTTATGGTTGTATTCTCATTTTCTTGGTCTCATTTGATAGAATGAAAGATATATTGCAGAAATATAGATGATATTCATTGATTTAAAGACTAAAAGCAGCTTGAAATTGAGCTCAAAGTAGCAGAAATATTTGATTATTGCTAATGTTCACGTATAAACAAATCTTGTCACGTGTCCAATACACATCAACTGGTGGGTCTAATATGCATTCACAAATGTGCTGATATTATTTATACAATTATTACAATTATGCATTAATTTGAATAACAGTAGATCTTCTTTTTTTTGTGTCAATAGAAATTCAAAATGAAAACCAAGTATAATATAACAGGGGCCTTGAGACTTGACTAATGAACAGATACAATGCTAATTTAGTGTCAGGAATGTCTACATTGTTTATGATGGACCCTATTTTGAAATTGGCCTTTCTTGAATTTTGTGTGAAATTGGCCAAATTAGTAATTTCAGATCACTTTATTGGGTAGTTTGAAATAAGTAAATGGGCAGTTTCTTGTACTCATTCGATAGAATAAAAGGAGTTCTAGCAAAATAGCTATGAGTTTGATTGACTGGAACAATGGAATTGGCCCAAAATAGGGCTCAAAGTGGGTGAAATTGCCGATGCGTAAATGTTGCTGAGACTGCTAACTTCGCTATAGCGTAATTCTGTAAGTTTTCCATCAAAGTTCATACTTTTGGTTTCATTACCTTTACAAGATACACAGCAAGAGTTCAAGAGATGTTTACTGCACCCGTGTTTGTCACTATACTGACTGAAACCCACTCTGTAGACTCTGGTGATTACGTGATCCAAGCATGGTCGGCTGACAACCAAGACAACGTATGAAAACAAGAACCGAATTCCTTGTTCGAAAACCAATTTATTTGACTGCTAGTCCGTTCAGCAACCGAGGTTCTCGACAACCGAGGTTCTCGACAACCGAGGTTCTCGACAACCGAGGTTCTCGACAACCAAGGTTCCACTGTATTTCAGAATTATCGTCTCTATTCACCACAAGTGCCATTTATGGCCACGTACTCCCCCTATTAATCCATTTAAATCGAGTCTCACAAAATTGTAAAACCACAATTGTAAACAAACCGGGAACAGGTGGGGTTTGAGCTCATAACTCGCTCCCCATGGATTCAAAATCCACCCGTTCTGTGGTTTATCAAATCTAGTGCTTACTGTATTCAGGCTGTGAACAGTAGAATTATTCAGATTTCAATGTGCAAAATATTTATCATTATGTTACACTTTAATTTTCAGATGTAGGTGTTCCTATAGGGGTCAGTGACTCCATGGAAGTGCTAACACAAGCTCTTATGACTGATGATCTTTCTTGTGGACTCCAGGAAGCTCTGAAGGCTTTACACAAGTAATTTATTTATAATAGTTTTTTAGTTGACTATTTTTAAGTCAGATTCACTTCCTGCACAAACGTGTCTTATCGTAGGACAATAAGAATCACTTGGTTGAATCTTGTTGCTCAGTGATGATGTAGACTGTGCAAGGGAAGGAGAGAAACTATCATCTCTAAATGCTCCCTCAGGACCTCTTTCTTAATGTCCAATTGTGGTTGAGCTGAAATGGATGAGACAGGTTTAATTTTCTTAGCTTTCTCTGAAGACTTCTAAAAACTCGCTTTCTTTAGCTGCTTTTTGCAGATTTGCAGGGACACATGGGGAATTCTAATCTGCCCTAGGTACACCACCCCATCTGCCTTTAGAGAGTTCATGCACTGCACTTACCAGCTCCAACAATGAATCCTTTCCTAGATATTACTTTACTTGTACTTCAGTAACATATCAAACCAAAGATTTATTTTCCTACACACCATTCTCTCAAACTGGGCTATGGGGGTGTTGACCCCCAAAACCCTCTTCAGTCATCTCCAGGTGTACAAAATGTGCACATACATTCAGTGGCCACTGTTAAGTACACCCTTCTAGTACTGGGTAAGGCCCACTTTTCCCCCCCAGAATTCTCATTGCAGGATTCAGCAGGGTGCTGGAAACATCCTTTGATTCTTGTCTTAGTTGACATAACAGCATTGTGCAGTTATTTGGAATTTGGCGCTGGGAAAATTCATGCTTCAAAACTCTCATTCTACCAAAATCCAAATGTTATAAACCCAAAAGCTGACCTTTCCTTCTGCGTTGCAGCAGAAATTTTGATTTCATCAGACCAGGTGGTGTTTTTCCAACTTCAGCTGTCCATTTTTGGGACCTTTTCCTACTGTAGCCTTTAGTTTCCTGCTTTTAGCTGACAGGAGTAGAACCCTGTGTGGTCTTTGCTGCTGCTGTAGCCCATCCACTTCAAGTTCAATGTGTTTTGTGTTCAGAGATATTTTACTACCAATGCATTTTATTTAAATTACTGTTCCTTGTTGCTTAACTGTTTGGCCATTGCCCCTTGACTTCCATTAGCAATGCATTTTTACTCACAAACTACTGCTCCGGGGTGTTTTTTTTCACATCATTCCTTTTTAAGGTATTTGGGCCCCAACATTTTTTCCAGTCACTTCACATTTCTTCCCGAATCCAAAGGGTTTTTAAAACAACTGAACCTTTTTGACCTGTTTGCATGTTTTTTAGGCATATAGGTGCTGCTGTGATTAGCTGTTTGAAAATCATGTCGCATCTATCATAATGGGGTTTGCCCACTGTTTGGGCTATTGCATTATAAAAGGCGGCGTAGCTATATAAGTGGGAACAAGAAATAAAAAGTGGCACCAATGGGTAGGCCATTTTTTAAAGAAACTTTTAACAAATCCAATCAGCCAAAATTTGAAGAGCAGCAAGGTGTTGTCGCACTTGAAAAAAAAATATGGACAAGTTAGAAAAAATTAAAAGCTGAAATGGTTACCATGCTGAAAGAGTTTTTCAAAGAAAAGAAGATAAGAATGAACATATATAAGATTAAAAAAAAAAAAGTCATAGTTCCCTAAAAAAGAAGAATATTTAAGGATTTTTTCAGATTTTTTTAAAAAAAAAAAAAAAAATTTTGGGGGAAACCCTTTTTTTTTCATTGTATTTTGGGAACAAATTTTTCTCCCTCTATTTACTACATCCCTTTTTTCCTATTTTTCCCGTGTTTCGCCTTTATTTTTTCCCTTAATTTTCAGTGATTAAAAAATCATTTTTTGCCTTTCTGTTTTAAAATTTCACCCTTTTTTGTTTAAAACCCTTTTCATCATTTCAGTATAACTTATAAATTAACATTGTTAACATTACTTTCACCTTTTTTTTCCCTTTTGAACAGTCACTAGGTTTTTTTCTGTGCTTGTACAAGCACATTTCCCTTTAAAAGGACATCTCCACTGCCCCCTACTGTCCCTCATTTCTCATTTACCACCCAAACTTCACATCCACAAAAGGGGTTGGGACTACTATCTTTCATACATTCCCCCTTTTTTGCCTCCATAGATAAAGTTTTTTTGTCTCCCATATCCCCGCTCCACCTCACCTTTTTTCCCTCATCAATTCTATGATTTAACCCCATCCTTCATAATCTATCCGCCGACACCAACTCCCCAATACAGTGGACCCCCCCCATCCGTTGGCTCACATACCGTTTTTTTCCGCAACCGCTCACTTTAACGCAAAAATTTTGCCTCGCATACCCCTCAAAAACCCCTCAAACCCCTTCGTCCGAACACGTCCCCAAAGTGCGCCTTAGCCAGCCTCACAGTTCCGCCGGGGGGCTTGTTTACCACCAGCCCCCGCGGGAGCATCCCAAACATACAAACGTAACATTTTGTATTATTAAAAAGTGTTTTGGGGATTTTATCTGGGAAAAAAAGTGACCATGGGCCCCCAAGAAAACTTCTAGTGCCCAACCCTACAGCAAAAATGGGAGAATTTCAATAGAATGAAGAAAAGATATTTAAGTATGAAAGTGGAGTGGGGGTGTTCCGAGGTGGCCCGGTTTAAATAAACCCCAGTCAACCTCGCTACTATTGGTGGTACACTCTGCTGTGCTGTGCTGTCATCGTCCCCGTGCTGCTGTAGCATGTCTGCTGCTGCGTACACTGTCACTGCTTCTGCTGCTGTAGCATCGCTGTGCTGCTGTGCATCGTCTGTCTGCGTGCATCGTCGTGCTGCGTCATCGTCTGCTGCTGCTGTAGCATCGTCTGCTCTGTTGTGACGTTTTGTGTGGGCTTAGGGAAATAACCAAAAAAAATTAAACCCCCAAGGGGATTTGCCCCCCGGGAAAACCCCAAAAAAGTCATGCCCTCGAAGACGTCTAACTTTTTTTCCCATTGGGGTCCTTAATCTTTTCCCAGGTTTGCAACCCACCCATCACAAAACCCCCAGGTGAACAGGAAAAAAGCCGGGAAATTGCTCATATTGGTAAATTTTAAAAGCCGCAAAGGGGGGTTTGAGAGATTTAAAAGAATCGTAGTGACATACACAGGTGATAAGCTGTTCGGGAAGAAATACCAAAACAGGACCTACTTACTAGGAAAAGGCACTCCCGGGACAAAATGTTCTCAGCATTGCTAAACTTCAAAAAAGGGTAAGTGTCTTTATTCTTCTTTTAGTGACTTACATGCACAATATATACGTGCATGAAAACCCCTACTTTTGGCATGTACCTTCTCTTTGTGTGTGGGAAAATGTATATTTTATTTGGGAAAATTTTTTTTTCATACTTTTTGGGGGTCTTGACGGATTAATTTATTTCCATTATTTTTTTATGGGGGGAAAACATTCGCATACCAATTATTTCGCATACCAATAGCCCTCTTGCACAGATTAAAATCGGTATGCGGGGGGCCACTGTATCTGAAAAATTCACTTCTTTCCCAATCCCCCCCAATTTTATATCCAACTTTTCTTTATCAAATCATTTTATACCTTCATCACTTACTCTTTTTTTATTTCACTTTTTAATTCTACCTTTACATATATTTTTCAAATGATCCATAAACCTTTGCAGTTTTTTTTTAAATCTCCCATAGCACAGTATGTCAGCAAAAAGAAAAGGTCAAATTCCATTTGAAATTTTATTCCCCTTAATTTAAACCCACCCCTCTCCCGAACACCCCGCTTTTACTTCTTTTACTACCCATCTGTAAATATTTTTAAAAAACCATGGGGACAAACCACCCTGTCTAAACCTACTTTTACCGGAAGTATTTTCCCCCCTTTAACAAAACCCCAACCCGAGCCTCACTAACCCCCATAACTCTTAACAGCATTTTGTAATTACCCCTATTCCAAACTTGCAAAATCTGCCCCATTGCTCCTCTACCCTCATAATATGGCTCTTTAAATCCAAAAATGCAACAAAAAATTCCCTACCCTTTTTCAAATACTGTTCAATATATGCTTCAATAAAACACTTGATCTACCATCCCCCCCCACCTGAAATCCTTTTCATTCGCAATCCTACTTTGTTTTACTTTTAATTTTTTCAAAAAACCTACCCACACTTTTTCCCGGTTACTCAGAAACATTCCCTATAATTTTTACAATCTTTTTTGCCCCCTTTCCCCCTTTTAAAAGGGATATGCATGCTCCTGCCAATCCTAGGTCCTTCCCCCTTTCATGCATTTTTAAAAAAAGTCCCAACCCACTCCAACACTATATCCCCCCCTGCTTTTTAAAATTTTTGTCATGATAAATCATTCCAGCTGCTTTACCCTCTTTTATTTATTAATGCCTACGTACCTCCCCCACCTTTCATTCTCCTTTTTTCACTCCTAAAAAAAGGGTAACCTCCCTGGCCACTGCGAAATTACCGCCTCCCTTTCTTCCTCAACATTTAAAAATTCCCCAAAATATTCCGCCATCTACCTAAACCTCCCCCTCCCCATCTATAATCCCCAAACCCGTTTTTAACTGACAAATCCAATTTCCCTAGGCTTTCTTAACTTGTTTTAAATCACTCCCAAAAATTTTTTCTTATTTTCATTAAAATTTCTGACAGGGGGCCTCTCCACTCAATCACTGCTCTCCTTTTGCACTCTTTTCACCCCCACTTTTTTCACCTTTTTTTTTTACTCTCCATATACGTGGTCCCTGGGTTTTTTCGTAGTTCCTGGCAACCCCGAAATTTTGCCAATCAAAGGGTTATTATTTTGTAAACAGGGAAACCCCGTTTTTTCAAAGTTGGCCCCCCCCCCCTCGCGGTCGTAATTCGCCCCCGGATCCCATCCCCAGGGCGTGGCCATCGCGGAAAGCCAGTCTGGCATTTTTTTACCAGGGAGCAAAGGGTTTCCCCTCACGGGCTCCAGCAAATATTCAAATATTCGATTTTTTTTTAGTGCTTGCAAGTACTAAATAAGCAAACCCTGATTTCCAAATAAACTCCTAGTGCCGCCTGTGGTAAAAAAAGGTGAAAATTTTAGATTGAATTAAGAAAACCATCTTTGGGACCCATTATGAAATTTGGTAAAAAATTTGTGGCCGAACGGGCCCAGGATGTAAAGAAACCCTACAAAACCCTTTATGTTCCGTAGTGACAAAAAAAAAGGGAAATCAAAAATGCTTTTTTTTTTGAAAAGGGGAGTAACTTTTGCTGAAAAAAAATGAGATCACCATACGGGGAAGGGGTTGAAAAGTTATTATTTTTTGGAAAAAATTGAAAAACCCAATTAGCAGGAGATACCCTTATGACTTCGTTTTTTTGTGAAAAGGCTAGGCGGGGTTCCCTTTAAGATTTCGTAAAAAAATTTTGCCTGCAATTAGTGGTGATGTGAGTAAATTTTAAAACCCAAAGAAAAAGCTTTTTTGAGAGTTTTTAAGAAACCGTACTGGCATACAAAAGTGTGGTAACGCATGTGAGGCCCATTCGGACCACAAGGCGGCTGAAAAATAGGGTGCAGAATTCCATGAGAAACATAGAGGCTGAAGGACTAAAACCTGAACAAATTTTTAAATTTTGTGATAAAACAGGCCTCTTTTGGGAAGTAAATCCCCAAAGAGGCCCTTCAATTCCTAGAGGAAAAGGCAATGCCAAACACCAGCTTATGAAAACAGGCTGACCAAAAGTTTTTGTGCTAAAAAAAAAAAAAGGCAAAAATTTCCTTTCCCTGGAACGATACACAAATAACCCCCCACAAAAAAAGAGAAACTTGCGATGACGTTTCGGTCCGATTTTGGCCCAAATTCAAAAAGTCAATGGTTTGGGTCAATGGTCCAAGCCCGACCAAACGTTGTCTTAAGCCTCTCTTTTTTTTGGGGCAGGTTTTTCTGTGTTTAATGCAGGGGGGGATTTCAAATTTGAAGCCTTTAAATTTATGTCCCATTCGGAAAACCCCAGAGTGTTCGGGAAAAAACAATGTTAGGGAAAGAGTAAATTGTGGGGTTTTTTTGGAAAATCAAATAGTAAGGCATGGGTTACGGGGGAAATTTTCGCCCAGGGGTTAAAAACCCTTTGAGGGTCGACGGGCCCTCCCCGAAACTCGTTCCAGGGTGGGCCAAAAATTTCCCAAAAAAAAAAAAAAAATTATTTTTTTCCCTTATGAAAAATAGAGTTTTTTTTCAAAACCCTTAAAAGGCTAAAAAAAAAAATTTTTAACGTCAATACTTACCGAATATGGGGGTAAATTTTTTCCCAAAAAATTGAACAACAAAATGGTAACATCGCCGATTTCCCAAAGTCACCCGGAGTTTTCTTTTTTAAATTTTTTATGTACTTTTTCAATTTTTTTCAATTTTTTTTTTTCCCTGAGAACTTTTATGGCCTCTGGGGCCCAAACCCATTCAGTAATTTGTTTTTTAATTTCTTTTTTCAATACTACAAATAAGGGCGTAAACACTTTTTGCCCATTATTTTGTTTACAAAAAATTTTTTTAAACACAAAAAAACCCAATAAAATGTTTTATTTTTTTTTTTCCCTATTTTTTAATAACACATATACATTTAACAGGGAATGTTTCTAAAAATTTCTGAAGCCTGGGGGAACTCTTTGAAACGGTGCCAGCACAGTGGATTTTTGCACCCCTCAAAACAAAAAGGGTTGTCTCTGTGTTTTTTGGGGGAAATTTTTTTGTATGTAAACAGCCGTAACACCTCTTCTGACCTTTTTCTTAAAAGCATTAGCGGGCCCATTTTTAACCAGGAAGTGATCCCCAAAGTTTTTCAGACGAGCGGGTAGTTTTTTGAAAATTTTGGGTAGGGGGCCCATTGGCGGGTGCTGTTCCTTGGTACTTGAAAAAATTTGTCTGATGAAAAAACAGAATTTGCCATACGGGGGGTGGTTTGTTTCTGTGCTCATCTTATACATATTATAAGCTTGAGCAGGAAATGCCCAAAGAAGATGGAAAAACAGTTTGATATACCACTTATAACCCCTTGCAAACAAAATCCCAAACCCAATCTGCATGTCACTTTTGCCCCACTAAACCCCAAATTTTAAAAGGGTGTAATCAATCACAGCTGGGGTTTTAGAATGGGTTCATTTCTCTCTCTATTGCGCCTGCCACTGTTTTTTGCCTTTTCATTGGGGTGAATTAAAGACAACAGGGGTGACATTTTTTTTTGGGTCATGCCCCCAAAATGCCATGATGTTTTTGGCAGCAAACGCCGGGCACCTCCCCTCTGCGAGTGCCAGCGTCAAACCTGGGCATAGGGTTTTCGTTTTGCACGCACTGTCCCACACACATCTGTCATTTTCCCCTTTCGAAAAAAAATCACTGATGGGGGGTTTTGTGTACCAGTTTTTCTGTTTTAAAATATATGCCCCTTACCAAGGAAAGGGTTTTTATCATTGTTCGAACCCATCACCAATGCCCAATAACTTCCCCGGGATTTTGGGAATGGGATAACTTCCAGTGTCCAAAAATAATATCCAATACCAACCACCCGTAACAATCACAAAGCACAAACAACTTTAAAACCAAAGCGTTTTTTTTTTCCTTTCTTGGGATGTACTTGCTTGAAAGAGAGTCTTCCTTTGAACAGAATCAAAAAAACTCGTCAAATTTCAAGCTTCCTGAAGGGAAAAAATGAGTACTGAATTTCTGTTTAGATACCAAACACCTTCCTAAACTTATATAACATGTCAGTTCTGTCAGGCCTGGTTTTATTTTGAGAATAAAACATACGAACATTAGCACAAAAACGATTTACTGGCATTATAAAATAAAAACCCGGTGTTGCAATAGGGGGTCTGTTTACCAGTAAAGATTTTACTTTGTGCTTTACACATGTGGGGATAAGATTATTGTGGCAAAAGAAAAGATACATCTCCACCACAGTTGCCCCCCTTTTTATTGGGGAACGTGATTTTGGGGAAAGTAATGTGTTTGCCATGGTGTACTCGTAGTATTGGTTTTTGCTTTCCATGACAATACTTTTCCATCAAATGGTTCGTAAAAAAATAACTCAAACCCTTCCATTCAGTGGCATTGTTTTTTCAACTGCACAAGATGGGGCCAAATTTCCCCTTTGGGTGCCATCAAACTGTGGGGATTTGGAACAAAATTGACAGCTTCCTGCCAATTTTCCCAGGGTGCGGGCTGCTGGGGGTCCCGGGCAATGACAGGTGGTTGTGGTTGTGGGGGTTTGATTGGGGAGGGTTGGGGGTTTGGAGCGGGTGTGGGGGAGTGGGGATGGTGGGCCTTTGTTCTAGATCTCCCGAGGCGCCGGGGTGGGTGGGGAGCGTGGGGGGCAGCAAAGGCCCACTGCTGTGCCTCACCGCCGGGGAAACCCCTCCACCACGCACATTTTCCATCCCAATTGCAGGTGGGCCCGGGGGGTCGGTGGCTAAACCCCGGGTTCAAAACACCCGGGGGGCCCGGGGTTTGATTCCCGGGGGGTGGAAATTCTGACACGTTTTCCCTTTAAACCCATTTCCTGTTTACCCCAGCAGCAAATGGGACCTGGGTGGGTTTGTTCCCACTGGTTTGGGTCGCATCCTGGGGGGGCAAGATTAAGGGGCCCCAATGGAAATAAGTTAGACAGCCTTCGTGGACGCAAATGACTTTCTTGGGGTTTTCCTGGGTGGCCCAACCCTCCGGGGTTAAAAAAACCGAACAAAATCTTTTCCCTTTTCTTAACTTCGTCAAATTTTACTGTCTGTTTTCCGTTGTACAGCCACGGGGTGGGACTCCAGATAACTCCTTCCCCCTTTGGGAAAAAGCATATGGCACACTTCCAGACCCCATATATTTTCGTATATTCGACGGGTTACTGGGGGAAAAATTGGGACTTCCATCACTACTGGAAAATAGTTTGGGAAAAGCTTGTAGTTCATATTCACTATCACTATCATAAACCCCTTTTCTCATCTGAGTCTGGGATTTGGGAAAAAAGAATTTCCTCTTGGGTTTTTTGGGAAAAACTGAACGTGAACACGGGGGGACACCAGAAATTTGGGAAAGGGTGAGGTCATCTGGGGTTTTTTTCACTATTAAAGATATTATGGTCATTAGTTTTGGTCAAAACCTCCTAAAACCAAGGGAAAACCCTCTTCACTGGGACTTCCATCAAAAATTAAAAACTGTCACTGGGGGAAAAAAAGTGTCCCAATTCGCCGAGGAGTGGGGGAGCTTTTTTACCGCGAGGGAAAGGGGGAAAATTGTTTTTCTAAAAAGGGGATTCCCACAATGCCCACTGGGGCCCAGAATTTTTTTTTACCGCGCACAAAACCCACCACGAGACCCCCTTTTCCCCTCACAAACCCAAAAACCCACCACCTTTTTGCGCGAGATTTTTAGGGGCCGCTGAATTTAAGGGGTACTTTACTCAAAAAAACCCCCAAAGCCCCTAAAAAGTACTGGTACAAAAAAAACCCCAAAGGGTTAATGAAGTGTTTGGCCCTTTGTGAAGGAATCTCCTGGAAAAAAAAATTGGATCTCAAGTGCCCGCTTTTAATGGACAATGCAGCCCTCTTCCCCAAACTTTGGGGACCTAATTTTTTAGGAGTTTTGGGGTTCCCTCAGAGTAAAGTTCTTTCCCCCGAATACCACTCCCCTCCTCCAGCCCCCTGGGCCAGCAGGTCTTTTCCAAAAATTTAAAAAAAACTCTGGGTCCAAAAACAAGTTTTAAAAGGGCTTGACTGTGGCCACGACACCACTTGACCCCTAAAAATTTAGAGAGAACCCCTTTAGCCAAAACCCCTATGCCCAACCCTTTTAGGGGAAAGGGTTGGGGGGGAGTGACACCAGGACTTTGAACCCCTGCCCGAGAAAAAAATTTTGGGGCCCGAAATTTTGTACAAGAGGGGTTTTGAAAAGGGGTTTTTGGGCGACCCCCAATGATCCTATTCATTGAAAAAACAATTGTGGCACTGGGGGGGTTCCATGGGGGTTGGGTGTGAATTTTGGAAAGGGTGGGAAAAATTTGGGGGAAGACCACAACAAAGAGGGGCACCACTGGGAGCGCAAAAAGCTTTCCCCAAAGAGCAAAAAACGGGAGCTCGAATCTTGCTGCAAAAAGGAAAAAAGAGAGAGGAAGAAGGTTTCCTTCTTCAGAAAATTTAAACAGAGCTCTCTCCACAGTTATTTTACATACAGAACTCCATTGTTTAAAGGGTGGTCCTTTTAGCATTAAGAAACGGGAAGACAAGCAACCCCAGAAAAAGCAATTGGTACCTGAGGTTTTTGCTGGAAGGGGATTTCAACATAAAAACTATAAAACATCCACTCTCTCTCCGTCTCCAGTCTTCCTATACACTAAGAAGAAATCTCCAAGAAAGGTAAGTTTTTGCTGTTAATGTTTCATTCATCACGCCCCTTTTGTATTGCTTATGTACAACATCTATATTTCATGTAAAAAATTTTTTTGTTTTAATACTTCTGGGTGTCAGGAACGGATTAATTGTATTTACATTATTTTTTATGGGGAAAATTGATTCGTAAATCGAAAATTTAATTTATAGTAATGGCTCCAGGAACGGATTAAATTACGAAAACGAGGGACCACTGTACTCTGCTCTTCTTATAACACTTCTGCTTTGTAAAAACCTCTCATAAGCTACCCTTTTTCTCTTTTATCACACTCTTTACTTTATCATTCCACCAATCACCCCTCTTTCCTCCTGCCTTCCCCCCCTTCTATAACCACAAACCATCCCTACATTCTAATACTGCATTTTTAAAACTATTCCAACCCTCTTCAACCCCCCACACTACTCATCTTTGCACTAGCCAACCTTTCTGCCAATAGTCGCTTATATCTCACCCGAATTTCCCTCCTCTCTTAGTTTATACACTTTCACCTCCCTCTGACTTGCTGTTGCCACTTTCCTCTTTTCCCATCTACCTCTAACTCTAACTGTAGTACATACTAAATAATGATCAGATATATCAGTTGCCCCTCTATAAACATGTACATCCTGGACCCTACCCATCAACCTTTTATCCATCAATACATAATCTAACAAACTACTTTCATACGTGCTGCATCATACCTTGTATATTTATTTATCCTCTTTTTCATAAAATATGTATTACTTATTCCCAAAATCTCTTTCTGCACCTAGCTTAATTAAAGGCTCCCCATTTACATTTACCCCTGGCACCCCAAATTTACCTACTACTCCCTCCATAACATTTTTACCCACTGTAGCATTGAAATCCCCAACCACCATTACTCTCACACTTGATTCAAAACTCCCCATGCATTCCCTCAACATTTCCCAAAATCTCTCTCTCTCTCCTCTACACTTCTCTCTTCTCCAGGTGCATACACACTATAACCCACTTTTCACATCCAATCTTTATTTTACTCCACATAATCCTTGAATTAATACATTTGTAGTCCCTCTTTTTCTGCCATAGCTTATCCTTCAACATTATTGCTACTCCTTCTTTATCCCTTTGACTGTCGCGGCTGTATATATACGTCTTACGAGGTACCGTGTTTGATGTATATATACTCATAAATTCTAGCGGCTTCAAATCAAGCAGGAGAAAGCTGGTAGGCCCACATGTGAGAGAATGGGTTTGTGTGGTCAGTGTGCACCATATAAAAAAATCCTGGAGCATGTAGTGCATAATGAGAAAAAAACTCCAACCATCCTTTTTTATTAAAAAGTCTACTTTGTGGTCTTTTCGTATATATTTATGGGTTTTTTTCTATTTTCTTGGTCTCATTTTTAGAATGGAAAAA
>NC_069488.1:21943853-22054968 GCF_026875155.1 Cherax quadricarinatus | reverse complement strand
AGAAAAAAAATGTTATCAAACTGGTGGTATTGTTGGTACTGGGGGGATTTTTTTTTCCGGCATTAGTTTTCTGTATCTGGTGGTTTGGAGTGGAGGCCATCGACTGTGGTTTCCACTCCGGGGAATGTCTGGATTTGGTGTACGATTTCTGTCATTTCCTGCCAGTTTTTTTTCCTTCCGGGCACTAAAAAACCTCTCCCTCTTGAGGGGCTGTGGCTACCCAGGTTTTTCCCATGGCCTGGATGTTTTGTATTTTTTTTGTCCCCTTTAGATGGTATCCTGGCAATTTAAGTTATAGCACAGTCTTTCCTGTACTGAAAAGGTACACAGTTCAGGGTGAAAAAGCTTACAGGAAGGGAGTTTGCATTTCCTGTTGTCATATGGGCATGGAAATTTTTTGGGTGGTCATAGTTGCACGCCCCCATCTGTTTATCCAGATTTCCTATGCCAGCAGATACCGAGTGCATAGTATGTGCACGGGCTTGGTTTCCGTTTGCCTTGGGTTTCTGTGACTGTTTTTTCCCTGTTGGTGCATGTTTCCCCCTGTCTTACTTCAAATCCTCCCTAGCACCAACAATGGAGCTCCCACCAGTTGTTTTTGGTAATATATCCCCCACTATTGCTAGTGGAGTCCTTTTGTTTGCTATTTTCCTGTGGTATTTCTAGTTTGCAATATTGGTTTTATCTTATCTTTGACTGCACTTGTTTCCCTACTATGGCTCCTGTCCCAAATGAGGTCATTTATATTATTCCTTCCTGCGTATAATTCTTGACTACCTGGACAAAATCTCCAGCTTCACCAATACTGTCTCCCAGGACAGCACTCCAGCTTCCCCATTACTGTCCTCCCAGGACAGCATCTCCAGCTTCACCATTACTGTCTCCCAGGACAGCACCTCCAGCTTCACCATTACTGTCCCCCAGGACAGCACCTCCAGCTTCACCCAATTACTGTCTCCCAGGACAGCACTATCAGCCCCCCATTTACTGACTACCAGGACATCATCTCCAGCCTTACAGTTTCTGACTACATGGCCAGTATCAAGGGCAGTACCATTCAGCCCAGACTTTTTATGTTCCCATCTGTGTAGAAAGCTTCCAGGTTTTCTAATGTAAGCAGCTTTGATGTTGACCTCTTTTAATACCCTTGTGATTTTAGTCCACAGATTTATCTCATTTGGCATACAAAAACACTTCCCTGTTTTAATACTGCTTGTACTAGTTCTTGGATATCGCACAAGGGGTGACACCAATTTCCACAAAAATGACAATTTATGCAAGTGGAAGCCCGTTTGTTTTGACTGACCACAGACTACACACAGCTTCATAATGATTTGAATGGTTGATTTACTGCAATTCTACTAGCAACCTCTTGAATATTCTATAATAACCTGCTAGGTAGTCCCACAACGAAACCGTTTGAAACCAGTCCAGGTTGGGACCAGTCAAGGGTTCGGACCAGTCAAGGTTCGGACCAGTCAAGGGTTCGGCCCATCAAGGGTTCGGACCAGTCTATCTGATCTGATCAGTGGTCACTTATTTAAACCATACTGGTCGGTGATTTTTAGCTAACACATGAAGGGTCTACTGGAAATTATCTACCCGGTAATATGTGATTTGATTGATACAAAAGTATAACTTGCGTGTTGAAGAGCCGTGACTGCTGGCCCTCCTACAAATGACGAACGGTCGAACCTCCCCCCTTGTTTATCAATCGCTGTATCTAGCTTTTTATTTTTTTTTTTCCGTCTCCACCACAAAAATGCTATATTTTCACTATAGTTGTCTGGTGCAAATTTTGGAGGAAGGACGCTTTTTCTGTAGTAATAATTGCTTCTCGTTGTGTATATTGCGACCGCTGGTAACTACAGGTTATATGAAATTCACAGTATCCGTCTGTATTTCAAGAAAAAAGAAACTAATGAAAGTCACTCCACCCCCACTAAGTACCATTATAATACTGGTTAGTTGCTACTACAACATGTATTCCCGCTATTCACTGGATCACTAGATTATATGCGAGTACAACTAAACAGGCCAGGAAAGATTATTAAAAAACCGCTGACCTGTGGTAAGTTTCTGGCGACTTCTGGCAAACCCGCCTCTATAAAGGGTTTTTCACTTCATTTACAATTCACCTGTTTTCAAATGACACTTTAGCCTTTTTCATCAATATACTAGGGAGCCACCCTGTAGTATACACTATACATATTATACCAAAGTTCAATTATTATTATTTTTTTTTCAACACGGACCACAGGCCTAGATCCCTCTGCAGTAAACTTGCTAGTAGTGCACACTAATTCTCCTTTTTTGACTCAGTATTTAATAGTTTTCCCCCAAGATTGGTTCCAGGCGCCAGAGGGTTATCGTATTTAAATTTTACACAATTTTAAAATTCACACTTTAAAACCACCATGAAAACGCCAGAAAACCGGAGCACAACGAGGCACGCTGACACTGTCACGCTATCCACAAACTCACATGTATAGTAATAAAATACCCTTTTTACTTACCTTTATTGAAGATTGGTGAGGCACCGGAAGATAGGGGGGAGGAGAGAGGAGTTTGGGGTTTATTGTTTGGAAGGGAATCCCCCTCCATGAGACTTCCGGTATCAACAAACCCTCCTGGGGTTGCTTCCTTCCCCTGTATTTTAAAGCCACAGGACCAGCTTGAGAGCATTGGACCCGTCTCACAATTAAAAGTCACAATCCTCTGTTCTGTCTCACAAATAAACATCCCCTCGTCTGTTTTCTGTCTACAAATAACTGTCCACAGTCCGTCAGTTTCTGTCTCACAAAAAACTGTCCACAATCGTCTGTTTGTCCCACAAAATAACTCCACAGTCATCTGTTTCTGTCTCACAAATAACTCCACAGTCGTCTGTTTCTGTCTCACAAAATACCTGTCCCCAATCGTCTGTTTGTCTCACAAAATAACTCCACAGTCGTCTGTTTCTGTCTCACAAAATAACTCCACAGTCATCTGTTTCTGTCTCACAAAATAACTGTCCACAATCGTCTGTCTCACAAAATAACTTCACAGTCTGTTTCTGTCTCACAAAATAACTCCACAGTCGTCTGTTTCTGTCTCACAAAATAACTGTCCACAATCGTCTGTTTGTCTCACAAAATAAATCCACAGTCATCTGTTTCTGTCTCGCAAAATAATTGTCCACAGTCCTCTGTACATCCTGGCAAGCTCAACAAGTCTCACTCCAATCTCATACTTCTGTATTATTTCCTTCTTCACATCTATGGTGTTTCTCAATTTCTTTACCACAGAGGTACCGCTAGCAAGTTTCTTTGGGCCCATGGCAGCTTATTTCACAGCCCCACAAGCACTAAACACAAATAATCGTAAAATGTGTGAATGAGATTGCATGTTAGTGTTCACTCAAGCATAAACAAAGCTAGACTGCTCACGGCACCTGCGTGGGGACGCGGACAGAGCGGGCCAGCGGACAGGTCCCGTACCTGGCGGTCTGAAATTAGGGGCAAGTTCGATAATTGGGACACAGTTTGTCCGAAAAATGGTCTTATTTTTGAAACGTTCGATATTTAATACGTTCAATTTTTGAGGTTCCACTGTATATTATTTTTATTATACATATTGTTATTATACATATTATTATACATATTGTTATTATTATTATTATTATTATTATTATTATTATTATTATTATTTTATTCACACAAAAAATATGAGATTTACTGTTATTCCTTACTGCAATAATTGTATAAATATGTCAACCCATTCACGACTGCATATTGGAATTTGTTTACACTGAAACAGCCAAGCAATGGATCATTTCTCCTAGGTTGAGCTCAATTTCAAGGCACTTTTCATCATGAAAGCAATCAAAATCATATTTATTTCTGTAATATATCTTCCATTCTATCAAATGAGACTAAAAAAATGAGAATACAACCATAACAACCATATGAAAATACCACTAAGGAGTGGTTAATTGCTGAGAAGTGAGCTCCATTATTTATGTTTAGACTTCTTTCATTATTATTATTATTATTATTATTATTATCATTGTTATTATACAGGTCCGCCATCACAAATCCGGCAATCAGTTATTCGGTTCCTTCAGTTATTCGGCACTAATTTTGACTAGCATAATTTCAAATTTCCAGGGTGGCCACACCAACCTGTTGGTACTGTTTGGTGCTACTTGCTGCATAAGTCATTCCAGTTTCTTTTTCTCCATTTATTGTTTTAACCTGCTTACTTTTAGCCCTAGCCATGGTTCCAATGAATAAAAGAAATGCTTCTCATTATGTAAAGCACCTACACAGTACATTATTCATTAAAGATAAGGTGGCTTTGAAGCCACTGTCGGTTGCCATGAGTTCAGTCTCATGAAGCAGGAGAATATGCTTTATTATTATGCTATTATCAACACTACAGCTTATTTGCCTATCACAATTGATCTAATATGACATAAGAAACAATATAAATAACATAAAACATGTTAAATACTCCAGAATGAATAATATTTGGCATAACACCGAGCAGTTCGACAGAATTATGGAGAGGATATGGTAAACAAATACCATTCTCCTATCCTTGTCTTGGGGACTTAGAGAAAATGGAGTATAGCTATAATAGATATAATCAAAATTATATCTATTTCTGTAATTTATCTTCCATTCTATCAAATGAGACCAAAAAAACAAGAATACAACCATAAAAACCATTCAAAATTACCACTAAGGGGTGGCTAATTGCTGAGAAGTGAACTCCATTATTTATGCTTAGATTTCTTTCATTTTTGGTTTACATTAAGAAGCATCTTTCCATCATACATTGCCAAAGTTTCAATAAGACAGTCCAACAAACAAATGAGATACAATTCCCGAGATCAAGAGCAAGAGCCCCTCACCAGTGTCAAGGAACCTGCCTTGAGGTCTGCTCACTTGTGGAAATTTTGCTCGCGTATGGAAGCAAAAAATCGACCCATCGACTGCTTGTATTTGGAAAAACTTGCACGTGGACACGCTCGCAAGTAGAGGTTCCATTGTATTTTTAAATGTTCATACAATAGTGTACTGTCTATTGTAATAAACAGAATAGAGGAAATCAGCTCTAATAAACATTGTTTAGGTATGGATACTGGTCAGAGAGCCCGTTGTAAGTCTGAGTCATTGGTAAATGAGTATGTTGCTAAGTGAGAAGAGGCTGTAATGGATTCCACCAACTTTCCCAACAACAGAGGTTAGGATGATTTGTCTAATTTGAACCTAACACCCCTTCCTCCATTTTCCACTTATCCAGCACTGTCAGTTAGTAGCAATTTGTCAAAAAGATTAACTAACAATAAATAACAAAAAGGCACAATACCGTGACTGGAATGATACACAAATAACCCGCACATAAAAGACAGAAGCTTACGACGACGTTTCGGTCCGACTTGGACCATTGACAAAGTCCACACTAACAGAGGAGGAGCAGGACGGCTATATATAGCAGGAAGAGGTGGAGGTAGTAGTAGTAGTAGTAGTAGTAGTAGTACAAGAATTGTATATAATACCGACAGGATGAAATGACACATGCACAACACCCGGGCATCCCCACCGTAGACGTTTCGCCATCCAGCCAGCCACTGGATGGCGAAACGTCCACAACAAAGACAACCAGACGCCGCACATGTGTCTAATTTCATCAGTAGATGTAGTAGAAGAAGAAGAGGTAGTAGTTGTGGTAGTGGTAGAAGTGGGAAATAAGGAAGACAAGCCAGTCAAATACAAAGAAAGGGGAGCACTGAAAGAGAGCTAGAAACCCACAGAGGGAGAGCAAGCGGCCACCGAGGTGCGTGAAAGGGGAAGTGGTGAAATAAAATAAAAAAGGGAAAACAGAAAACCACAGACAGGAGAGAGAAAGACAACCCCAGAGGAGAAAAGGAGAGAGGAAAGGGGAAGAGGAAGAAGAAAAAGAAGAAGAAGAAGAAAAAGAAAAAAGAGGATTCAGGTTAAGTCACGGGTTTTCTGAAGTTTGGAGCATTTTACAATGTAGTGGGAGAGAAGGCATCTACAGAGACGAAGCCAGGGCTAAGGTTCTACGGGAAAGTTGTGTATAAGAGAGGATTCAACTAAAGGGCGACTGTTCGATTTGGAAGTAGGGAAACAGTTTTAGCAGAAGACCAGCCCAATAGGAGGGCTTATCTCTGACGTGACAGAAAAGAGCATTGTTAGTGCGGCAAGCCTAACACTATTTTTGTGCTCCCTAAGTCTGTCAGAAAGAGATCGACCAGTTTCTCCAAAAGAAATTGAAGAGGACAGGAGGACCCAAGAAATAGAGTAACACCAGGAACATCTGTAGAGGGAGGAGAGGTATGAACGAATTAGTGCGAAGAGTGTTATTTCTGGCGGAAGGTAAGCTTGATGTCTAAGGGACGGAGAGAATTGTTGAGATTAAAAGAACCGGAAATGTAGGGAAGGCAGAGGATAAGAGTTTCCCATGAGTAGAGAGTTTGGGAGAGAAGAAATTGCGTTTAGCACGTGAGAGGGCAGAGTCTATGAATGGGAAGGGTAGCCAAGACGGGAAGAACGAATTATAAAGATGGAAATTTCTGCTGGAAGGGAAAACTGAGGATCACAGATGCGGAGGGCACGAGAAAGGGGGAGTTTAAGAACATTTTTCTTGACAGGGAAGCATGATAGGAAGTAGTGAATGTACATGCCACTGTGCATGGGTTTTAAACGGTAAACGGAAAAGGAAAAACCTGTATCTGAGCGGTGGACATGGACATCAAGGAAAGGAAGTAAGGATTAGATTCCCATTCAGCTTTAAACTTAATGGAAGGGGCAAGATTGTTAAGAGCTTCAAGAAAGGTTGGAAGAGACTGGAGTCATGAGGCCACAGAGCAAAGATGCTCCACATAGCGGAGCCAGAGTGAAGGTTGCACATCGAGGGTAGGAAGAAGAACAGTCTCGAAGTATTCCATGTAAAGATTAGCAAGGACAGGAGAGAGAGGAAGCCCATAGGGGACACCGAAGGTTTGGGAATAAAAATTTTCCTTTGGGAAAGGGAAAAAGGAGTTAGAGTCCACACAGAGGGGGAAACAGATCAAGAAAACATCAGTGGGGATAGGGAGATGAAGAAACCCTTCATGGGCCTTCTCTCTAAGGAAACAAGGACATCATCAGAGGACATTGGTGAAGAGGGACTCAACGTCAAGACTAAGCATCTTACAGGTTGGGAGAGAGCAAAACCCGTTCAATAAGTCTTGAGAGTGACGGAGGTGGGCAGGAGAAAAAGTACCAAGAAAGGGATGAGGGTTTTGGCCAGCCAAGAAGCAAGAGAATAAGAGACAGAACCTCTAGAGGATATGATAGGACGAAGAGGAATATCAGGTTTATGAGTTTTGGGAAGGCCATAGAAATAGGGAAGAGAGGGACAGATGACACGAAACCGTTGAACAAGGTCAAAGTCAGGAGGACAGAGGTCGGAAAGAGTCCTTAGTTTTTTGTTGAAAGTTCTCTTGATGCGATCAAGAGGGTTGGAAACGAGAGGAGTGTAGGTGCGTGAGTCAGAGAGCAAAACCCTCACTCCCTTTCTTGGTACTTTTTCTCCTGCCCACCTCCGTCACTCTCAAGACTTCATTGAACGGGTTCGCTCTCTCCCAACCTGTAAGATGCTTAGTCTTGACGTTGAGTCCCTCTTCACCAATGTCCCTCTTGATGATGTCCTTGATTTCCTTAGAGAGAAGGCCCATGAAGGGTTTCTTCATCTCCCTATCCCCACTGATGTCTTTCTTGATCTGATCCGCCTCTGTGTGGACTCTAACTCCTTTTCCTTCCAAGGAAAATATTATTCCCAAACCTTCGGTGTCGCTATGGGCTCTCCTCTCTCTCCTGTCCTTGCTAATCTTTACATGGAATACTTCGAGACTGTTCTTCTTCCTACCCTCGATGTGCAACCTTCACTCTGCTCCGCTATGGGGGATGACATCTTTGCTCTGTGGGCCTCATGACTCCAGTCCTCTTCCAAACTTTTCTTGAAGCTCTTAACAATCTTGCCCCTTCCATTAAGTTTAAAGCTGAATGGGAATCTAATTCCTTACTTCCTTTCCTTTATGTCCATGTCCACCGCTCGATACAGGTTTTTCCTTTTCCGTTTACCATAAACCTATGCACAGTGGCATGTACATTCACTACTTCTCCTATCATGCTTCCCCTGTCAAGAAAAGTGTTCTTATCTCCCTCTTTCTCCGTGCCCTCCCCCATCTGTGATCCTCAGTTCCTTCCAGCAGAAATTTCCACTCTTTATAATTCGTTCTCCCGTCTGGGTACCCTTCCCATTTCATAGACTCTGCCCTCTCACGTGCTAAACGCAATTTCTTCTCTCCCAAACTCTCTCCCCATGGGAACTCTTCTATCCTCTGCCTTCCCTACATTTCCGTCTCTTTTTAATCTCAACAATTCTCTCCGTCCCTTAGACATCAAGCTTTCCTTCCGCCAGACTAAAAACTCTTCGCACTAATCTCGTTCATACCTCTCCTCCCTCTACAGATGTTCCTGGTGTCTACTCTATTTCTTGCTCCTCCTGTCCTCTTCAAACTTTGGAGGAAACTGGTCGATCTCTTTCTGACAGACTTAGGGAGCACAAAAATAGTGTTAGGCTTGCCGACACTAACAATGCTCTTTTCTGTCACGTCAGAGATCATAGCCATCCTATTGACTGGTCTTCTGCTAAAACTGTCTTCCCTACTTCCCAAATCGAACAGTCGCCGTTAGTTTGAATCCTCTTTTTATACACAACTTTCCTTGTATGAACCTTAGCCCTGGCTTCGTCTCTGTAGATGCCTTCCTCTCCCACTACATTGTAAAATGCTCCCAAAATTCAGAACACCCGTGACTTAACCTGAATCCTCATTTTTTCTTTTTTCTTCTTCTTCTTCTTTTCTTCTTCCTCTTCCCCTTTCCCTCTCCTTTTCTCCTCTGGTTGTCTTTCTCTCTCCTGTCTCGTGTTTTTGTTCCTTCTTTATTTTATTTCACCACTTCCCCCTTTTACGCACCTCGGTGCGCTTGCTCTCCCTCTGTGGTTTTTTAGCTCTCTTGCAGTGCTCCCCCTTCCTTTGTATTTGACTGGCTCGTCTTCCTTATTTCCCCCTTCTACCACTACCACTACTACTACCTCTTCTTCTTCTACTACATCTACTGATGAAATTAGACACATGTTGCGGGCGTCTGGTTGTCTTTGTTGTGGACGTTTCGCCATCCAGTGGCTGGCTGGATGGCGAAACGTCTACGGTGGGGATGCCCGGGTGTTGTGCATGTGTCATTTCATCCTGTCGGTATTATATACAATTCTTGTACTACTACTTACTACTACTACTACACTACTACTACCTCCACCTCTTCCTGCCTATATATAGTCCGTCCTGCTCCTCCTCTGTTAGTGTGACTTTGTCAATGGTCCAAGTCGGACCGAAACGTCGTCGTAAGCTTCTGTCTTTTATGTGCGGGTTATTTGTGTATTAACTAACAATTAAGTTCCTCCTTACATTCCTTTATAGTCCTTAAGAACAGTTCATCAAGCCCTGGTGACTTGTTTGATTTTAATCTATATCTGTCTGAGGACCATGTCACTAGTAACTTGATTTGTGCATATATTATTTCTGTCCTGTCCTATAATATTTTGTTATTTCTGGAATTTTCCTTGTATCTTCCTGTGTAGAAACAGGAAATAAATGTTGAAGTTTATACACATTTTTTCTCCAGTTTTTGTGCAGGTAGATGCTAAAAAAATTACAGAAATCAAAAGTAAGTTATGCACCATCAAAGTTACTAGTGAAATGGTTCCCACACAAATAAAATCAAACAATCATAATGTCTTGATAAACTGTTCTCAAGGGTTACAAATGAAAGTACAGTGGACCCCATGAGTTTCTGTTAATAATCCGTTCCAGAGAGTCTGCCGAATGTCGAAATTGCCGAATGGCGAAACCATTTTCCCCATAAGAAATAATGGAAATAAAATTAATCCGTTCCAGACACCCAAAAATATTAAATTAAATTTTTTTTCAAATTAAATAAAGATTTACATACTGAAAACAATGAGAAATCAAGTACATGCATATATAAAATAATAATAACATTACACTTACCTTTACTGAAGACTTCTGGGTGGATGGAAGATGGGAGGAGGGGATAGGAGGACAGTGAAGGAGAATCTCCTTCCATTAGGACTTCAGGTACCAAGTCATTATCTGGGGTTACTTCCCTTCTTTGCTTTTTAAAGACAATGAGAACAACTTGAAGGTCATTGGACCTCTGTCCAGAGAACTCTGTTTCTGGTGTTTAAGATTTGTCTGAAGTGGGACACAACACTGTCATTGCACATGTTGCCAATACAGCCTGCAACAGCTTTGTCAGGGTGAAGTTTATCCATAAATATTTGCACTTCAGTCCACTTTGCACAGATGTCCTTAATCTTTGAAGAAGGCACCTTCCTCTATCTCTCTTCCTCCTCCTCTGCAGCAATTTCCTGAGCTGTGATCTCTTGCTGTTGCAGATGAAGCTCTTGTAGCTCTTCAGTGATTAGCTCTTCCCTGTGGTCCACCACCAACTCTTCCACATCCTTGCCACTCACCTCCAACCCAGGGACTTTGGCATAGGCTCCTTAGGGTCAGCCCCAAACCCTTCAAAATCTCTCTCTTGATTTCCTTCTTGAATTTGATTGTGTTCCTCGCTTTCTTTACCAAAGGGCTTGCACTAGCTTTCCTTGGGCCCAAGGTGAGTTATTTAGCAGTTGCAAGCACAAAAAACAATGGATTATTATGAAATGTATTGTAGAACCCGCAGGTTGATGGTCACGTGCTGGTAAACAATGGCACACTGAGTGTGAATGGTGTGGGAGACTGGCTTTGTGTACACGGTGATGGGCGGACGGGTACCAGATGGCCGCCGAATCACGAGTCCAATCACGAACCGCGAGGCTAAATTTTGCCGAAAAAAACTTGCTGAAAGTCGGATTTCCACGAAAGTCGATGCGATGAAACTCGGGGGTCCACTGTAACAGCTTAGCAATGCAAACAGTTTCTTCCAGGTTCATTTAGAGAGCTCTTTCTGTACATTTAAGAAATCCTACTAATAATGTCTAGTTCTTAAGTAATTTTGAAGCATTGGGATTTCTTTCCCAAAAATGTACTGCATACTAGTGGATTTGCAGTAGTAAACTACTACTGCATAAAAGAAATAAAAAAGAATTTGAAATTTTCAAGACTAGGGAGAAGATCGGTCAGCTGACCCTCAGTGACAAACATGTACATTTATTTATTTATTTATTTATTTATTTATTAACAATTTGAGCACACATACAGAGGTACAAAAAAAATACAGATAAGAGCAGCATGCCAAAGCCACTTATACTATGCATAGCATTACGGGCTGGCTTAAAATTAACTTAAGATTAACTAAGCAATGTTGAAATCAGTGATAAAACATTAATGTAAACAGATAACTATAAAGCACAAGTGAGTATTACAAAGAGAGGTCATATGGTTGCATGCATTGTTGTACATTCAGTCGTATGGAGTATTATGTTAGGTAGTGTATTTAAAAAATAAAAAGTTAGATTGGGTTTTAGGTTTAACATTTATGTGATACAATTGTGAGAAACATTTAAGATATACAATTTATAAGGTTCAGTTATTCAGTATTTATTTGGTTTTGGGTGATTAAGTGATCTTTGAGAAGAGACTTGAATTTATAAACAGGTAGTGTTTCTTTTACATTTACAGGTAATGAATTCCAGATTTTAGGGCCTTTTATGTGCATTGAGTTTTTGCATAGTGTGAGATGGACAAGAGGAACATCAAAGAGTGATCTGTGCCTTATGTTATGGTCATGTGTTCTGTTGAGGTTGGCAAGGAGATGTTTGAGGGGAGGGTTAATATCAGAGTTAAGTGTTCTATGTATGTAATAGGTGCAGTAATAAGTATGGATGTTTTGTATGGTGAGTAGGTTTAGTGTATTGAATATTGGTGGAGTGTGCTGCCTGTAGTGAGAATTTGTTATTCTAACTGCAGCCTTTTGTTGGGTAATTAGTGGTCTGAGATAGTTAATTGTTGTTGAGCCCCATGCACAAATTCCATAGGTGAGATAGGGGTAAATAAGAGAGTGATTATATAGGGCCAGGAGGGCTGACTGTGGAGCATAGTACCGTATCTTCGATAGTATGCCTACAGTCTTGAAAATTTTCTTAGAAATTTGTTGTATATGTGTATGAAAATTTGAGTCTATTATCAAGGTGGATTCCTAAGAATTTTCCCTCTGTTAGCTTTGTGATAGGTTGATCCGTTTATCATTATGTTAAGAGGGACATCCGTAGCTCTGTTACCAAACTGAATGAAGTAGGTTTTGTCAATGTTTAGTGTAAGTTTGTTAGTCCTCATCCAGGTAGATATTTCTGTTAATTCGGTATTTACAGTATTGGCTAGCGTGACTGGGCTCGGGTGGGAGAAGACGTATGTAGTGTCATCTGCAAATAGTGTGGGTTTGAGTAATTGCGAAGCATTTGGTAGGTCATTTATGTATAGGAGAAAGAGAAGAGGGCCAAGGACACTTCCCTGTGGGGACCCAACTGTAATTGGTTGTGCAGAAGAGTTTGCCCCATTTGCATACACATATTGGCTTCTGTTGCTGAGGTATGACTTGAGGTAGTTGAGGGAGTGCCCTCTTATACCATAGTGTGACAATTTTACGTGGAGCAAGTCATGGTCAACTGTATCAAAAGCTTCACGTAAGTCAATGAAGATCCCCAGTGGACTTCTTTTTTCTCTATTGCAGTGTATATATGTTCTAGCATGTGTATAATAGCATCATTAGTATTTTTATTAGGCCTGAATCCAAATTAGCAGGGGTTGAGTATGTTTTGGGAGATAAGGTAGGAGTAGATTCGTTTATGAATTAATTTTTCGAAGATTTTTGAGAGAGGGTGTAAGTTGGATATTGGCCTATAGTTATTCAACTCTGTTTGGTCTCCTCCTTTGTGGATCGGGGTGACCCTTGCTATTTTGAGTACTGTAGGGAAGGTGGAGGATTCAATGGATTTGTTAGTGTTGCAATGATTGGTGATAGCACTTGTGACACTTTTTTGTATATAAAGGGAGGTAAGGTATTTAAATCTCCTGCCTTGTTTTTTAGTGCGTTGATAAGGGAGACATCGTATGGGTTAGTCGGAGCTAGGAACAGTGTGTTCAGGTAGTTGCCGGTGAGGTAGTCGTTTGATGGGTATCTTGCTTGGGATTTTATTGGCAAGGTTTTGTCCTATAGTGGAGAAGAAATCATTGAGTCTGTTTGCTGTTTCTGTTGGTGGAAGTTGGGGTTCATCTGATTTTGCTAATTTTATTTCGCTATTTCGTGATATGTTTTTTGTTCCCAGAATTTCTGATAGGGTTTTCCAGGTCTTTTTTTATATCACCTCGTAAGTTGGATAATCTGTTCTCATAATACAATTTTTTTGCCCTTCTTATCAGGCTGGTTAGGATTGACGAGTAACGTTTTGTTTGGTCTCTGGTTATGTGACCCATTCTGTACTGTTTTTCATATTGGTGTTTTGTATTTATGGATTTGAGAATGCTGGTGTTAGCCAGGGACTGTTCAGTCTCTTAGCTGTCATCTGTTTAGTTTTTTTAGGGCAGTGCTTGTTATAGAGGTACTGGGTCTTTTTTAGAAAATTATTAAAACATTCGTCAATATCTGTATAGATTTCTAGCTCAGTGTGCCAGTCAATGTTTGCTACTGCTGTTGTGAAGTTATTAATGGCTGCCTCATTGTGAAGTCTGAAGGTGACTTTAGCAGTGTCTTGGGGTAGTTTTCCAAGAGTTGTTATGAGGAAAGTAGGGTAGTGGTCTGTGGTATTATCTGTAATTATGCCTGATTTTAAAGGGGATATGGTGTTGGTCCAGATGTGGTCAAGTAGGGAAACACTAGTCTCTGTAACTCTTGTAGGTTTTGTTACTGTTGGTAGCAACATACAGTTACTCATTGTGTTTGTGAATTCAGTAACGTGTGGGTCCTGGTCTTGCAGGAGATTTATACTGAAGTCACCTGAGAGTAGTAAGTGATCTTTGTTCATGCGTGCATCAGTTATCATACTTCCTAGGTTTTGACTAAATTGGCTAATGTTTGACTGTGGAACTCTGTAGATGTTTATCAACGTGAGAGGTTTTTGTAGGTATTTGTATTTGAATTTGGCTATTATATATTCCCCATGTTCATCCCTTGTGCAAGTATTAGTGATACATTCTAGTTGGTCTGAGTAGTATATGGCTGTGCCCCCCCCTTGTTGGTCTGGCCTACAGTTGTGTATGGCTGTGTAACCAGGAATGGCATAGACATCTGTTACTATCAGGCTTTAGCCAGGTTTCAGTTAGTGTAATGATGGACATATTGGCATGTAAGGAATTTAGTAATGCTATGAGGTCATCGTAATGCTTGCTTAAAGATCTGATATTGTAGTTAAAGATAGTTATGCTGTTGTTGGCACTGAGAAGTCCTTTGATTGTTCTGCAGTGTAGTAATTACAGTAACATTTTGATTCATTTAAGTCATTAAATAAGAGGTTGGTATCAGGATCAATGCTTGTAATCATAAGATTTGTAGTGAATCTATAGTTAGAATTAAGTATAAAACAAAGTAAATAGTCTTAAGCTAAAAAATAGCACCTGAATTATTTAACAAATGTAAAATAATGAGCTAAGGTAGTTTTTTTTTTTTTAAGCTAAAATAAAGGAGACAATATAAAAGGGACTAATACAAATAAAGTGATGATCAACACCCTGACTTTTTTAGGTTATCCCAGGTTCTCTTCACATATGCTGCTATGTATTATAATCTATGTAACTGTGTATACCTGAATAAACTTACTTATTTCTTGTTTTTATGCTAGCAGATAAACTCTGATGGCTAAATCGTTACAGGAAGATCTGGATAGGGCGTTGCAATCATCGGAGAAGCGGCAGATGAAGTGTAATGTACATAAATGTAAAGGTCTATCCCTGGGATGAGAGAATAACCATGATAAATTTTTGGAGATCTAGCTAGCAGTAATCTAAAGACCAAGACAACAGTGCATAAGTGTTAATGATTAAAGATTAAACATTTTATTTCATTGTAAAGGTTACAATGTATAATTACAATTTTGATTTGTTAAGTACAAAGAAAGCCACTATCATGCCGGGGCATTTCTGGCAAACTAATCCTATTACACAATAAAGACAACAGAATTCTCGGCTTCATATCAAGTATAATATTTAATTAAAGAATGAGCAAATATGCTGGAAAACAGAAGGATGATAACGATATCATGTATCAAACCTCTTCTACGAGGGTAGACTGGGAAAAGGAATTATTTTCTGGAAAGAGTATATAATTAGGAGGAATATGACTGAAGTATAGAAATGGAAGATAAGATGAGAATAAAGGTGATATAGACATATCTTGGTTAGGCAATAAAAAATTTTATAAACTGGTTAGCAACATTACTGAAGTAAGAACCTTGAATTGCTGTAAAGTGGTACATGAGAGTAAGTTTATTCAGGTATACAAATTAAAATAGATTAGTTCATATCATAGCAGCATATGTGTAGTTACATAGATTATTATACATAGCAGCATATGTGTAGTTACATAGATTATACATAGCAGCATATGTGTAGTTACATAGAGTATCATATATAGCAGCATATGTATAGTTACATAGATTATCATACATAGCAGCATATGTGTAGTTACATAGATTATCATGCATAGCAGCATATGTGTAGTTACATAGATTATCATACATAGCAGCCTATGTGTAGTTACAAATATGTATTACCATACAATAGCAGTCAATGTGGGAGTTACAAATATTATCATACATAGCAGCATATGTGTAGTTACATAAACTATCATACATAGGAGCCTATCTGTAGTTATATAGATTATCATACATAGCAACATATGTGTAGAAAACCTGGGATAACCCAAGAAAGTCAAAGTGACTTATTTCCATTGGGGTCCTTTGAGTGGGTGGATTTTTCCATTTAAAATTTTCTTTGGATTTTTAACCCTGGAGGGTTAGCGACCTGGATAACCTAAAAAAGTCAGTGCATCATCTAGGACTGTCTGACTTTTCATTGTGGTGCTCAATCTTGTCCCCCAGGATGCGACCCACACCAGTCAACTAACACCCAGGTACCTATTTGCTGAAGGTCAACAGGACAACAGGTGTAAGGGAACGCATCGAAATGTTCCCACCTGCCGGGAATCGAACCCGGGCCCTCCATGTGTGAAGCAAGAGCTTTAGCCACCAGGCCACGACCAACATAGGCCAATAGGCCTCTCCTAAAAATATATATTCAATTCCTTACAAGTATTAAACTACTAATAATCAAAACTATAATAGGAAATAGTTATATAAAATCTTACATAAAATAAAACTCCAAATATAGTTACTGCCTAATAAATCTCAAGTTAGTCCTAAGTTAGCCTGAGATACTTTAATATAGGAACTTTAATATATATATTAAACTGTATCATACATAAGAACATAAGAAAGAAGGAACACTACAACAGGCCTACTGACCCATGCGGAGCAGGTCCATGTCCCCCCCCCTGAATTAGCCCAATGACCCACCCAGTCTGGTCATCTCCACTCAAGGATGGAACACTGCTCCAGACCCAGCAGCACAAGCTAGCCATGGTCCAACTCATACCCACCCACACCCACTCATGTATTTATCTAACCTATTTTTAAAACTACACAACGTTTTAGCCTGAATAACTGTACTTGGGAGTTTGTTCCATTCATCCAAAACTCTATTACCAAACCAGTGCTTCCCTATATCCTTTCTGAATCTGAATTTTTTCCAACTTGAAACCATTGCTGCGAGTCCTGTCTTGGCTGGAAATTTTCAGCACGCTATTTACATCCTCTTTATTTATTCCTGTTTTCCATTTATACACCTCGATCATATCCCTCCTAATCTATGCCTTTCGAGAGAGTGCAAATTCAGGGCCCTCAGTCTATCCTCATAGGGAAGATTTCTGATACATTGGATCATCTTTGTCATCCTCCTCCGTACGTTTTTCCAGAGCATTTATATCCATTCTGTAATACGGTGACCAGAACTGAGCGCATAGTCTAAATGAGGCCTAACCAAGGATATTCAGAGTTGAGAACAACCTGAAGACTTCTATTATCTATACTTCTAGATATGAAGCCAAGAATTCTGTTAGCTTTATTGCGAACACTAATGCACTGTTGTCTTGGTTTTAGATTACTGCTAACCAGAACTCCTAAATCATTTTTGTAATCAGTAGTATTAAGATCTACATTATTTAGTGTATATGTGGCATGGTTATTTAACTGTCCAACATTTAGAACTTTGCATTTGTCAATATTAAACTGCATCTGCTACTTCTCCGACCATTGCATGTCTATTCAAATCATCCTGGAGTGCTCTAGTGTCCTCATTAGAATGAATTGGACGGCCTATTTTGGTGTCATAAGCAAATTTGCTTATGTCGCTATTTATCCCCTCATCTATGTCGTTTATGTAAATTGTGAACAACGGGCCCAACACTGACCCCTGAGAAACACCGCTTGTGACGTGCCCCCATTCTGATTTCTCCCCATTTATGCAAACTCTCTGCTGTCTATTTGTCAGCAATGCCTCTACCCAGGAAAAAATTCCTCTTATTCCGTGTGCCTTAAGTTTCCTCAATAGCCTCTGGTGTGGAACTCTATCGAAAGCCTTACTGAAGTCCATATAAACAATATCATATTCATTACCATGATCTACCTCCTCAAACACCTTAGTGAAAAAAGTTAGTAAATTCGTAAGACAGGAATGCCCCTTTGTAAAACCGTGTTGAGATTCATTAATCAATCTGTGCCTGTCAAGATGGCTACGAATTGCTTCAGCAACTATTGATTCCATAAATTTTCCCACTAAGGAGGTAAGGTTTATTGGTCTATAGTTCGAAGCCAAGGACCTGTCACCTGCCTTGTAAATAGGTAATACATTTGCCATTTTCCACTTATCAGGCACTATGCCAGTTTGTAGTGATATGTTAAAAAGATTAGCCAAAGGTATGCTAAGTTCCTCTTTACATTCCTTTAACACCTTTGCAAATAGTTCATCAGGGCCTGGGGATTTGTTAGGTCTTAGTTTCTCTATTTGTCTGAGGACCATGTCACTAGTTATCGCAATCGTACATAGTTTATTATCATCCTGTTCTACATAATCTATTATTTCAGGAATATCGCTAGTATTTTCCTGGGTGAAAACTGAGAGGAAGTAGGTATTTAGAATTCCACACATATCCTTATCACTGTCAGTGATCTGACCAGAGTTACTCTTAAGTGGGCCAGTTCTGTCCCTAATCTTACTTCTGTATACCTGAAAGAAACCTTAGCCTCATAATCCCTTTTTGCTTTTCTTATTCCTTTCTTTATTTCTCTCTTTAATTGAATATATTGATTTCTTAACTGCCCATCCCCTCTTTTGATATGCCTATATATGCCTCTCTTTTGACCAATGAGATGTTTTAATCTATTGTTCATCCATTTAGGATCATTTTTGTTAGATCTAATTTAGCTACTCGGAACAAAAGTTGTCTGGGGAGCTAGAACTATGCTCTGAAAAACGTCATATGGGCAACCAAGATCACCTACCTGACCCCTAGTCAGGGTATCCCAATTTAGCCCACCCAGGTAATTTTTCAGTCCCATGAAGTCGGCCAAGCGAAAATCTGGGACAGAGATTTGATTGCAGTTATCTGGGTAATTCCATGATATATTGAAACTAATTGATTTGTGATCACTTTCCCCAAGCTCATCATTAACCTCAAGATTATTAATTAGTGAATCTTTGTTGGCAAGAACCAAATCAAGCAGATTGTTTCCTCTAGTTCGTTCGGTCACAAACTGTTTTAAAAAGCAGTCTTGAACCGTTTCAAGAAAGTCACTAGACTCAAGATTTCCTGTCATATTGTTCCAATCATTTGTTCTAAAGTTAAAAATCTTCCATCATCACAACATTTTCATATCTAGATACCTTATGAATTTCGTCCCATAACAGCTTACTGCCCTGCCTATCAAAGTTTGGGGGCCTATATATCACACCCAAAATTAATTTGTCATGTCCCTCGAGAAACTGTAGCCAAAACAGATTCTGTGTTCGTTGTTTCTAATCTTATATCATGTGTTAGAAAACAATTTAAATTTTCTCTGGCATACATAGCCACTCCACCACTCTTCCTGTTGACCCTATCAGTGTGGAATAGTTTATAACCCTGTATTTTGCATTCAGAAAGCATTTCTCTAACTTTTTAGGTTTGAACCAGGTCGTTATACCAATAATATCTATATTACCCACACTTGCAAGTAATCTTAGCTCATCTATCTTATTTATTTATTTATTTATTTATTTAGAAATTTTAACATACATACAGAGGGACAAAAAAATACAGGTAAGAGGGAGCATGCCCAAAACCACTTACATGCATTTGCATTACGGGCTGGCTTAAAATTAACTTAGATTAACTAAGCAAAGATGAAATCCCGTGATAAGAATTATTGTAATACAAATAACTATAAAATACAAATGAGTATTACAAAGACAGGTCATATGGTTGCATGCATTGCTGTTCATTCAGTAGAATGGAGTACAGTGGACCCCCGCATAACGATGGCATCACATAGCGATTATTTCGCATACCGCTTACTTTAATTGCAAAAATTTTGCCTGCATACCGCTTTAAAAACCCGCTTACCGATTTTCGTCCGAGACGCTTCCAATGTGCGGCCTGAGCCACGCTCACATGTTCCGCCGGTGGCATTGTTTACCAGCCAGCCTCCGCAATAACATCCAAGCATACAATCGGAATATTTCGTATTATTACAGTGTTTTCGGTGCTGTTTCTGGAAAATAAGTGACCATGGGCCCCAAGAAAGCTTCTAGTGCCAACCCTGTGGTAAAAAGGGTGAGAATTAGTATGGAAATTAAGAAAGATTTTGAAGGGTTTGGGGCTAACCCTGAGAAGCCTATGCCAGTTGTGGAATCCATTGTGCCTACTTCAAAAATTAAGGAAATGTGTGCACAGTGGGTTGAACTGCAAACCTTTATGGATGAAAATCACCCTGACACAGCTGTTGCAAGCCGTGCTGGTGACTATTTCAATGACAATGTTGTGGCCCATTTTAGACAAATCGTAAAGGAACGGGAGGTACAGAGCTCTATGGACAGATTTGTTGTGCGACAGAGGTCCAGTGACTCTCAAGCTGGTCCTAGTGGCATTAAAAGAAGAAGGAAGTAACCCGGAAAAGGACTTGCTACCTCAAGTCCTAATGGAAGGGGATTCCCCTTCTAAACAGTAAGAAGATAATGCTCTCCCCTCCTCCCATCCCATCAATCACACACCAGATCTTCAATAAAAGTAAGTGCATGTAAGTGTGCATGCCTTTTTCAGTTTGTGTGTATTAAAATTAACATTTCATGTGTAAAAAAATTTTTTTTTCATACTTTTGGGTGTCTTGCACGGATTAATTTTATTTCCATTATTTCTTATGGGAAAATTCATTCACATAACGATTATTTCGCATAACGATTACCCCTCTTGCACGGATTAAAATCGTTTAACCGGGGGGTCCACTGTATTCTGTTAGGTAGTGTATTTAAAAAAAAAAATAACAAAAAGTTAGGTATAACATTTGTGTGATATAATTGTGAGTAACATTTAGGATATACAATTTATATGGTTCAGTTATTCAGTATTTATTTGGTTTTGAGTGAGTAAGTGAACTTTGAGAAGAGACTTGAATTTATAAACAGGTAGTGTTTCTTTTTATATTTACAGGTAATGAATTCCAGATTTTAGGGCCTTTTATGTGCATTGAGTTTTTGCATAGCGTGAGATGGAACACGAGGAACATCAAAGAGTGATCTGTGCCTTGTGTTATGTCATGTGTTCTGTTGAGGTTGGCAAGGAGATGTTTGAGGGGAGGGTTAATATCAGAGTTAAGTGTTCTATGTATGTAATAAGTTCAATAATAAAATATGGATGTTTTGTACGGTGAGTAGGTTGAGTGTTTGAATATTGGTGGAGTGTGCTGCCTGTTTGTGAGAATTTGTTATCATTCTAACTGCCAGGGCCTTTTGTTGGGTAATTAGTGGTCTGAGATGGTTAGTTGTTGTTGAGCCCCATGCACAAATTCCATAGGTGGATAGGGTAAATTTAAAAGATGTAAAAGGGCAGGAGGGCTGAAGTGGAAAAAAGTACCGTATCTTCGTAGTTGCCCACAGTCTTGGAAATTTTCTTTGAAATTTGTTGTATATGTGTATGAAAATTTAAATCTAATCGAGGTGGATTCCCAAAATTTTTCCCCCTGTTACTTGTGATGGTGATCCGTTTATCGTTATTTAAAAGTAAAATCTGTAGTCTGCTACCCAAAAAGAATGAAATAGTTTTGTCATGTTTTATGAAATTTGTTAGTCCTCATCCAGGTAGATTTTTCTGTAATTCGGTGTTTACAGTATTGGCTAGCGTGACTGGGCTGGGTGGAGAAGCGTAGTGGGGCCCAAAAAGGTGGGTTTGAGTAATTTCGAACATTTGGTAGGATTTATGATAGGAGAAAGAGAAAAGGGCAAAGGACACTTCCCTTTGGGACACCCAATGTAATTTGGTTTGCGGAAGAGCTTGCCCCCTTTGCGTACGTTTTTGGCTTCGTTGTGAGGTAAGACTTGGGTAGTTGAGGGGGTGCCCTTTATACCATAGTGTGACAATTTTTCGTGGAGCAAGTATGGTCAACTGTTTAAAAGCTTTATGTAAGTCAATGAAGTCCCCAGTGGGACTTCTTTTTTTTCTTTGCAGTGTATATATTTCACATGTGTATAATAGCCTTGTATTTTTTTTAGGCCTGAAACCCAAAATTTGGGAGGGTTGAGAATGTTATGGGAATGAGGTAGGGGAGATTGTTTTTGAATTAATTTTTTTGAAGATTTTTGAGAGAGGGGGGTAAATTTGGAATTGGCCTATAGTTATTCAACTCTGTGTGGGTTCCTCCCCTTTTGGTAGGGGGACCCCTTTTATTTTGAGAACTGTAGGAAAGGTGGAGGATTCAATGGATTTGTTAAAGAGGGGTTGCAATAAATTGGTGATTAGACTTGTGACGCTTTTTTGTATATAAAGGGTGGTAAGGTATTTAAATCTCCTGCCTTGGGTTTTTCAGTGCTTTGATAATAAGGGAGATTCGATGGGTTTAGTCGGACTAGGAACAGTGTTTTTCGGGTATTGCCAGTGAGGTAGTCATTTGGTGGGGTATCTGAGCTTGGGATTTTATTGGGCAAGGTTTTGGCCCTAAATGGAGAAGAAATCATTGGGGTCTGTTGCTGTTTCCGTTGGCGGGAGTTGGGGTTCATCTGATTTTGCTAATTTTATTTCGCTATGTCGTGATATCTTTTTTGTTCCCAGAATTTCTGACAGGGTCTTCCAGGTCTTTTTTATATCACCTCATAATTTAGGATAATCTGTTCTCATAATACAATTTTTTTGCCCTTCTTATCAGGCTGATTAGGATTGACGAGTAATTTTTTGTTTGGTCTCTGTTATTGACCCATTCTGTACTGTTTTTCATATCGGTTTTTTTATATTTAAGGATTTGAAAATGGCTGGGTGTTAGCCAGGGGCTGTCAGTCTCTTAGCTATCATCTGTTTAGTTTTTTTTAGGCATGCTTGTTAAAAGTATTGGGCTTTTTTAGAAAATTATAAAACATTCGTCAATAATCTGTAAGATTTCTAGCTCAGTGTGTAGTCAATGTTTTGTTACTGCTGTTGTGAAGGTTTATTAATGGCTGCCTCATTGTGAAGTCTGAAGGTGACTTTAGTAGTGTCTTGGGGTATTTTACCAAGAGTTGTTATGAGGAAAGTAGGGTAGTGTCTGTGGTATTATCTGTAATTATGCCTGATTTTAAAGGGGATATGGTGTTGGTCCAGATGTGGTCAAGTAGGGAAACACTAGTCTCTGTAAACTCTTTGTAGGTTTTGTTACTGTTTTGGTACAACATTTCAGTTACTCATTGTTTTTTGTGAATTCAGTAATGTGTGGGTCCTGGTCTTGCAGGAGATTTATATTGAAGTCACCTGAGAATAGTAAGTGATCTTTGTTTATGCGTGCATCAGTTACCATACTTCCTAGGTTTTGACTAAATTGGCTAATGTTTGATTGTGGAATTCCCGTAGATGTTTATCACTGTGGAGGTTTTTGTAGGTATTTGGATTTGAATTTAGCTATTATATATCCCCATGTTCATCCCTTGTGCAAGTATTAGTGATACATTTAGTTGGTCTGAGTGTATATAGCTGTGCCACCCCCTTGTTGGGCTGGCCTACAGTTGTGTATGGCTGTGTTAACCAGGAATGGCATAGACATCTGTAGTATCAGGCTTTAGCCAGGTTTCAGTTAGTGTAATGATGGACATATTGGCATGCAAGGAATTTAGTAATGCTAGGAGGTCATCATAATGCTTGCTTATAGATCTGATATTTTAGTTAATGATAGTTATGTTGTTGGGTTTGGGACTGAGAAGTGCCTTTGATTTTTCTGCTGTGTAGTAATTACAGTAACTGTTTGAATCATTTAAGTCATTAAATAAGAGGTTGGTATCAGGATCATGCAAAAACTCAATGCACATAAAAGGCCCTAAAATCTGGAAAATTTATTACCTGTAAATATAAAAAAAAACACTACTGTTTTATAAATTCAAGTCTCAAAATTTTTACTAAAAAAAACAAATAAAAAAAATAATGCCTTTAAAAGTAAAATTTTAAAAATTTTCAAATTAATCCCCGAAAAAAAAAATTAAATTTTTATTTTTTAAAAAATTTTTCACTTACATCATTCGAGGCATTAAGCATTCCGTGCAAACAAAGATGACTCTGCAATGTGCGGCCACCCCCCCCCCCCTTTTGCCTGTTCACAGTCTGTCACATCTGTAAAGGTTGTAACCTGGATCCATATTTCACATTGTCCAAGAGTGATCCTTTATGTGGGTCTCAGAGAAAGCCGCGAACATAGATAAATAAATAAGATTTCGGTCGGATTCCTAACCCTGGAGGGTTAGCCACCCAGGATAACCCAAGAAGTCAGTGCGTCATCGAGGACTTCTAACTTATTTTTCCATTGGGGTCCTTAATCTTGTCCCCCAGGATGCGACCCACAGCACTCGACTAACACCCGGTACTATTTGCTTCTAGGTGAACAGACAAAAGGTGTAAGGAAATGTGACGGAATTTCCCACCCGCCTGAATTCGAACCCGGGCATCCGCGTGTGAAGCGGGAGCTTTAGTCACCAGAATCCACCAGGCCTCTGCAAGCAGTCCACGGATGAAAGGTATTTTGTTGTTTGTTGCTTGGCTTTAGACCCTTAAAATTGCAAAGAAGAATAGCTATAACCCTTATGTTTCATTTCAGAGGAGCATTCAAATTATACTCATCAATCTTATTTAGTTAGACTCCTACTGATTTGCGTAGTAAACCTTAAGGGATCTAGTCACCGTGCCCTCTGCTATCTCTCTTTGTTTATTGATCAAGCTTGTAGACAGCCTGTATACTGTCAGCACAGACAGCCCTTGCAGTCCTGCCAGCTTAGTTTTCATATTCGCGCATTTAAGTGCTAGCCCTCTGTAGGCTTACCCAGGTCGGTGGGATCTGTGCCCATTCGATCGCTCACTTCACACGGCCGACTGACGTGAGAAGTACAAGTACTTCTCTCCACGGACTGGCTATCGGTCAATTCCCTCAACATAGCCTGTTGTGTACTCTCTCCTTTCCATTAAACCAAACCAAGTCCTCGGCCGGTATCATTGCTACTTCCATCGGCACTAAAACCGTTGCTCAACAGCAAGAACAGTGGTGACAGCGGGAGGTACAACGGCATTGTGAACCACTCGGGGTGAGGGGTCGACGCGCTAGTCAACATCCGTCGTCATCCAACGCACGCAACCTGCTGGGCCTAAAGAGTTTTCTGTTACTCCCCAGCGTCTTTACGGGCCTGAAAGATCTTCGTCCTAGATTTTCACCACAAAATCTGGAACATAGGCTCACGGCGATCATCTCCGGCCTTAGCAGTCCACTTGTTCACCTGATCGCGACCTCTCTACAGCCCTTCAACACTCTCCAGCACCCTTACTCCCTGGCCTCCTACAGCTGTCCCTACGCGCTCTACATCTACAAGAAGTAGAGGTGAGGTCGTATTTAGTGTGTCTACAACCACTCAGTCACGTAGCCTCAGCCATTGCAAGTGTTTTATTGTTGCCCAGTTATTTTTTTTTTTTTCCATTGCTGTACATTCCCGTCCCCATCACCATTCTTGATTTTCCCCTCCCCCAGTGCATAGTATAACAGTAAAACCATCCCTCGTGCCAGTTCATAGCTTTACCTAAGTTTTTTGTTTTGTTTTTTTTAGCACGTTATGTATGCAGTAAGTATTTTGTTCTCAGTGTGCTGAAGCCGCAGTCAGTCAGCGCAACCCAGACAACGCTTGCCATGTAAAAACAAACCACGCACCAGCGCTGGCTCACACTCGAGCTAGCCACATTTCCTCACTTGTTCTTCTCCACAGAGTTCCTCCGGGCCTTACCTGTAGTTCTTCCCAAGCTGTCCATTCTGATAATTTTTCCTACGTCATTGAAGCCCCATAAGCAGCGTACAAAATGCTACGAGGTTTGTAGTGGATACCATGCAATCACTGAAAGTCAGCAACCCTGTACCTCGTCCATCTCCTGCACTCCAGTTAAGTAAACCAGTGACTTACCTAGCATTACCTAATATTTTGTGACATTCTTTTACGTCCCTGCACCATAACAGTTTTGTCGCTGAAGCCAATACTTTCAGTAAAATGTTCAGAATAGGATTTTAGTCCATCAGTGTACACTTTGTACATTTTGCCACTTACTACACTTCTTAAATTTTTGCACATTTTATTTGCACTCCTGCATTTTAAATTCCACATAGTTAATTCTGCAATCTTGCAACTTCAGTTGTCATTGATTTAAATTGTTCAGTGTTAACCATTTACACAATTTACCTTTCATATAAGTTTGCAAGTAATTCTGTGTGCCTGTATTTTGATAGTTGCACCTGCAAGTTAGCCACAGATATGTGACAAACCCTGCACATGTTTGCTTTGTTAGTGTGTAATTTTTTTAAAAGTGTAGTCTTCAAGGTCTTAATTATAAGTTTGTTTATTTTTTCCCCTACCTGCAGTGATTACAATCTGTGCCGAGCTCCTGTGTCCCTCATTTTATATGCTCTACATTTGATTCTATATATTATCTGAATATATCACCAATGTGCTTTGCATTTTGCAATTGTAAATGTGCCCAAGTCCCAGAGTGCATTTTTTTGTGGAACCTGCTTATTTACCTTTAATTACCCAAATTACTTGTGAAGTTCATTATTTTGATCCAGAGCTTGTGTAATTTTTGCCTTTTGCCAGTGTACACCCTGCAACACCGTGTACACCCAGCTAACACCAGTTAAACCATTGCCCTATTATTGAATTTAATATTTGCATTTTTATTAATTTTTGATGTGCAATATTAGCATTTTTCTTTCTTGATACCAGTACACTTTTTTTTTCTGTGATTTTTGGGCACTATACCATACTCTGATATCTTTGCTGTGTCAACCTCACTTGGTGCAAGTGGAATTACTTTGTTTTTTGGCATTCCAATTGCAACTGCAGCACCTGCAAAACCTTTTATCATCTGCATGTTGAGAAAGCTTGCAAGCACAGTTTAGTTTGTGTAGTAAACCTGATTTATTTTAAATTTTTGTGCAATTTTTGCTACCGAGTGTTTACAGTCAACTCTTATATAGAATTTTTGTGCTAAGTCTCCTGGGTGAAATTAATTGAATACCCTTAGCATCATTTTGTGTACTCCCCTGTATTTTCATTTACTTGCATACATCTCTTATTTTGTGTTCAGAGTGTACCACTATGTTTTTTTTGTTTCGCTCAAATATTTCAATCACTAAAGCAGTTTACCTAGTAACCGTGGTGCTGTGTGTTCTCTCTGCTCCGTGTTGAGTTGTAGTCAGTGCATACCATTTTCTTTTGCACTGATTCTGTTTACCCTCTTCATGATCTGCTTGTGTTTGAACAGTTTGAAGCCATGACTCAGACACAGTGGCCATAACATTATCCAGTTTCAGCTGACGCTGGCAGTGGTGTCCTCAGCCGCGTGATCACGCGGCAGAGGGCGAAGCCTCCCGACAATGTCAAATCATGGCTCAAGACTCACTACTATGGGTCGGCTAATCGTCCATTTCCGACCCTTTTGAAGGTCCTTCGATTAGGTTAGAGCCATGGCTGCAGTCAGTCGAGACGACCGTTAATGCACAATATGAAAGTCCCTCCTGAGGCACACTACATTTATGCTGCTGTTGCAAGCAAAGGATCTCACCCAGGATGAATATCAGGTTGCCTTTTGTGCAAGCTCAATCGCATTAGGGCTTAAGATTTCAGTCTGGTTGCTCTTAAAGGAATTAAGGCGCTATTTTTTCGCATAGTCGCCATTTCCTTGAGATCTTGACCATGTCCTTGGTCCTAATGTCAGTAAACAGGCACGAAAGCCCCCTGCTTGGCAATTTGCCGGTTTGAGCAGAGCTGCCAAAGATTTTGTGATGCCATATCTTCCACTAAGTGGGTGACTGGTGACGACAGTATCAAGTTAAAGACATCCCCATGCTAAGCGTAGGCATCATGCGGAGGGATGCCCTCCCTAGTCCTCCAGCGCGCCATTGATGCGCTAGGGCTTGGTCCTGACACGCAGTCCTTGGATGCATACGATGCCATTGATGCAATCAAGTCCACCTCTGCCGAGAAAGCAAGGTTTGTCGCTTTGGCAGACGATCCTATACCGACCTTCCAGTATCGACCACAGTGATGCTGCAGGCGCACACCGGAGGTCACTTTACTTTTGCCACAGCTGTCAGACAGCCGGCCCACAAAGTTTTCCAACCCCAGTTCTACTTACAGCCGGCCGATAAAAAAGTGACTCAAGTAACAACAGTCGCCCAAACAAAGAAAAGCCTGTCACAGACTTCGTTTCCTGACCATGCAAAATGTCACCAGCACACACCACCTTCCAGCACCAACCTGCTAAGTGCACGTGACTTGCTTCATTGTGGCAAACGCGGGCATTAACCAATCCCGAATGTTACAAACCTATAGTCCCCGCAAGGTAACCGTCCACCTGTCCCCGGATGCTCCGTATCAAGGTAACCGTCACCGTCCTCAGGCTCAGTATCAGAGATGGGTTTTGCATGTATCCCACAACACTTCCAGTCAGTACCTCTAATGAAGTGCAACAAGCTGCGAAGGTATTCTATCACACAGGTGACAAGCATTCGTCGCACAATGCACGTGCTTGCAGAAGCCCTTCCACCAGTTCGGGGAAGAGGTTTGGCCAAGAAATAAGCGAAAGACATAGTACCCTGTCGGAGTCGCTGTATTCCGTCCCTTCCACAATGCTTCGCCGCCCTGGGCAGTCAGATACTTGCCGATAGTAGAAACAGTGCCCTGACATTATTTGTCGAGACTCTTACCAATCCACCAGGTTGGAGCCTCGCCACAAGCCGTCAACCTAAGCAGCTGTGACTTCCAGTGGATTTCGTCGGCCTGTCCATGCCTTCACGTTCGTATGACAACCTGTGTGATGCTCGTTGAGTCCACTGTCCACCGTAAGCCTGCCCACATTTCCTAGATACACGTTCAGTGGTGTTACATCGTCCGTTCCACTCTCTTCCGAGACATTGGCCTCATGCAGCCGGTGTTACAGAGCCGTCTGTCCAATTCAGACCTTGAGAGGAGTCCTCAGGTAGTCCGCTGATTGGTTTCGTGGTCGAACAAAGTTAGAATTTTCAGTCCAGGTCACAAGCTGTCCGCAAAATTCATAGTCATAGATGATATTGTTTTCCCTGGTGACCTGCTTATATGGTATTAAAACCACGGCAGAGACCTTAGGATCCCTTAGCTCCAGCCTGAGGGAAAGGGCAGATTCAATCGGAGTGGATGTGCCCTTCTGGGTGGTAATGCTTAGTATCCACTATGTGCTACTAACTGTCTCAAGAGGATGTACACAGTGGGGTCTGGAATCGTTGGAAACCGATGGTTTCCATAGCACATTCTCTGCGGGGTCGGTCTCTTGTCCCTGATCGACCTCGTAGTAGAGCTCGTTGCCTGTCACCTCCCTGGCCACAGCACTTAGATTACCAGTGAAACCCAGTCTGGGGATGCCCAGTCCTAACCATCCACTCTAACTCTGGAGCTGTTGTGAGAACAGCAGTTGTCAAGCTGCATATCCCTGTTGGCAGGCGACGGTCCTGACTCGTGTCATGGCATCAGCAACAGAGTTTTACTGCTTGTACAGAGTATGAACGTCACTTTTGTCAGCTAACCCGCTCACTCCTGTTATGTGTATGTGAGCAGAGCAGTTGAAGGAGACCATGTGCTGGTGACAACGACACGTGCTGAGTCCAAGGGCCTCTCCCTTGAACTAGTCCCTGCACACAGTTGCAATGTGGTAAGTTGGCAAGGTCCTTGTTTTCACATGCACAGTCAGAATTTCCCCTACGGAAGAATACCTTACTTTGTCGACATTGTCAGATTCTCCCTCTCCCTGGTGAGATGTGAGTGAAGTCCCGCTGACCTCCTCGTAATGCAGTTCTCCCTAGGCGAGTCTGCTGCTGACTCCCGACAACCTGGCCATGCAGGATATTAACTAGCTATGACAGATTATCCTGAAGAGGTCCCAAAACTTCCCAGTTCTCAATCGTGCACGTACTGCAGTCCACGCTAGATGTTGAGTCAATCGCTTGACCCACTGATCTATCACCGTATTCCACTTGACAAAGGTACTAAACCCATTTATGTATGACCTCTGCTTTCTGCCTGCCACATGCGCGTCTTCGCGGAATAACTTATTACAAGGAATCCAAGCTTCCGTGATGGAGTTAGGAGTCCACTTCCCCGTGGAACCTCCTCTCTTATTCTGTTTCCGCAAGAAAGACGGAACCTGTGCCCTGTAATCGATTACAGGAAAACTGATGCTGTACCAATCCCAGACCACTTTCCGTTGCCAGATCTGACAACCTGTTGCAGAACATCGGTGACAATAAGGCCTTTTCAACTCTTAATCACTTAAGTTTTTTTGTAGATCCCCCCCTATGATGAGAGCAAAGAGCTGACAGCTTTCTTTCTCTCCCTAACGCCAACCGGTCATTAACAGTTCAGGGAGGAAGCCCTTCGCTTGCATGGGAAGCCCAAACACGTTTAGTCATTTGATGACAATTTTCCGTACCCTCCTAGCGGCCACGCTCCGTGATAACCAAGATGATCTCAGTCCATTTCGCAAGATGTCCCGACACTCTAGAGAAACTAGCCAGGTATTGGACAACTAGCTCCAGGACCAAACCTTAGGGTAAAGCTCACCAGATTGGTCATTTTCTCCGGAAGGATATAAAATTTCTGGTCACGTATACTATCAGAATGGCATTAAGACGGAACGAGTCTAAAATCTCGGCCGTTGCAGAAATCTCCAGACCCATGACTGCGGATGGGAGTCCGTCCTTCATAGGCCTGCGGGTTTACTACTGCACCTTTATCGCAGGTTTTCTTTCCTCCTCCATGCTTACCTGAAGAAGGATGCACCATTTTGAGTGGACTTGTGAACAGAACGAGCTTTAGCACTCTCAAAAGTTAACATCAGCCCCCCCTTAGATTCCCTGTATTCACAAGGCATTTACCTTGGACTGAATTGCCAGCAAGTTGGCAATGGGCAGTCTTGTCACAGAATCTAATGGTACGCGACAGTCCTATTGCCTATGGTCAGCTGTGTCCTTGCTAAAGTGAAGTCATTACCATTGGACAGAGGGCTAGAAGCTTTAGCCTTGTATGGGCCTTGATTCATTTTGGGAATAACAACTACCATAATCCTATCAATGATCTATGCAGATCCTCTACCCTTATGGGCCCTTTTTGCAATAAGAACCCTCGGGAAAGCATCTTGATGGTCAGCTCACTTTCACTGACTACCACCCCTGAAATTAGCTATGTCACAGTGTAAGCAAAATGTTGTAGCTGAAGCCCTGTCGAGGTATATAGCATACGTGATGTTCGACAACTCGATCATCTGTTGAGATCTTGAGAGAGCCAATGGCATGACCCTGTTGTGTCTCCAGGTCCTTCGTTTCCTGACCAAGGAGGACCGTTGACTTACAGGACATGGGGGTCAAACAAGGGATACTGTGCCATGTTGCTCAGCTGTGGACCCCGGCAGAACCATATACCAATTGGTATACCAGAGTCCACGATACCAGCTACTCTGTAGGTTTTGATCCACGATTCCCAGTTGTAGCACACCCGTAATGGACCCGCAGTATCAAACAGGCATCAAATTAAATATTTCTGGCCTAAGATGGCAGTGGACAATGCCAGCAATGTACACATGTGTGTTTCCTACCAGCACAGGGTACCGGTTACAGGTACCTAACCCCATTCTCTAAAGTAACCTATTACAAAGAGCCCTGGGAGAGAACTTCTGCCGACCTGTTGATGACCTTCTCGGACCTCGGAGAAGGGGAAACAAGCACTTGCTTGTAATGGTATAATAACTTGACGCGTCCAATGAATTAATACCCATTCCTGAAAAATGCGCCGAGACTGTTGCTAATGCTTTCTGTGAGCATGTCGTTCTACCATATACCTTCCCACGTGTCCTCTTCTGTCAGACATGGATTCTGTGTTCATAAATTGCCATAATGCCAGGATCCTTGTTCCAGATTTAATATTCTCCAAGCCCCCGTAGCTCACGCCACTCTGGCGAGTAATGGTCTTGCTAACGTACAAAGCGCTAAGTCCTTGAGGTGTTCAGGGTAACCGTTAACCCAAGTTGTACTACATGATGAGGCTAACCCAAGATGTTCAGTGACATTAAACTCTTTTCCCTCAACAGCTTTGATTCGGGCGAGACACCTCATTTCGCTTTGTAATGGCTATGACAAGCGCTTGCCATATGAAACTTCTGTTTGCTCCGCCTCGACCTACCGTACGATACGAAAACCCCAGTGTAGTAAAGTTCAGATACCACGCAGCTTTGTTTTCAGCGGGGGGTGTACAGAGAACCTTATGAAAGCTACTGATAGGTTCACGTCCAGAACGCAGTGCCCACGCCAAGGAAAGCAAAGTGAATCCATCTGCAAAGTAAAAAAATTTGGGTGCTCAACCCAGGGCAGACCCCAGGTATGCACAACTTGTCCAAAATTCGTGAATCCTTACCGTGTCCTCAGACAGTCCGGTGGCAATTAGTTCGAGGTGAGGAGATATTGCTACTGAACTATCAAAGAAGCCCACCTTGACCACATAAGTATGTGGACCATGTTCAAGGAGGCCAAAGCAGAGCTGGAGTCGCGGGCAGTTTGCAATGTCCCCCACAAAAGACAAATTCCTAGGGACAACCCGTCTACTTCAACTACTATACTGTTACTGAAGATGGCCCAGTAAGTCTCCATACTTATGGTCCCTGCGAACCCAGGACAAACAGTACATTTCTGTGACATTGATGTACGTACTGACTTTTGTCTGACTCTTTACGCTAGTTATGTAATTGTCTGCTTCGAAATAGGTATAAACGCGCACAACATTGACAGCTAGTATGATAATGGAGTCAGGGTGGACAACACATGTAAATATGTAAATGAATATTAGAAGGGTCCCAGAGAATACTGAATTCCATGGACATAGTATTATTGTAGGTATGTGCACCCAGTGTCTCTTTTAAAAGCCTGTAAATAGGTCAGACAGTGGCTTGTCCCCTTGCGAGCATGTTCACACCTTAGGAAATGCTACTGTCATCATTGTATTTGCAGATGTGAGTGCAACAGCGTTCGTAGATGGAGTAGTCAAAAGCCTGATGTTCAGCCCTGCAGACACCTGTATATAGAAGATTTTAGTTTCCAGTGCTGATGTCTCCGAACTCTCTCGTCAATGAAGCTGCGTGGGCAAGCCAGATTTGTCTACCACCCAGGATGGAGTTTTTTTTTTTTTTTTATTTTTTTTTTTTTTGCCTGTTGCATTTTATGTGGCATTTTTTATTTACAAGTGAGTGAAAGCCAGTCGCCTCTCTGGGTTAAGGTAGTGGTAAGTAATTCGTTGAGCTCACCTACGGGCCCACCAGTGGTCCCCCAAACGAGGTGCATGGCCGAGCAAATGTAGACAGCTGTACAGTCCATCAGACAGCCTATGCTGGTCTGCCAGCTTATTCTCAATATTTCGCAGCATTTAAGTGCAGCCCTCTGTAGCTTACCCAGGTCGGTGGGATGCTGGGCCCATTCGTCCTCACTTTCACGCCAAACGCGACTTGAGTGGTACAAGTGCCCCCCCCCCCACCCCACCGGACTGGCTAAATCGGTCATACCCGCACATTGCCCGTTGTTTCTCCTTTCCAATTAAAGCCAAACTAGTCCAATGGCCGATCATTGCTACCCTACACACCTACTCCATCAGCAACTAAACCATTGCTCAACAGCATGAACAGTTAATAACAAGTTGCTTGGGCTTTATAAGCAGACTTTATTTTGAAAATTGTCTTTAAGCATATTCCTTGGGTCATCCTGGTAATCTGCTGTTTTCAACCCTAGTACTGCAGCCTGACGTTTCCCTCAAACACCCATAACCTGTATAATTGCAACCACAAAAGACCTAGAGCTATCATTCAACTCCCCCGTATTGTTTTGCATTGTATTTACGTTTACGCTGGAGTTTACCTGGAGAGAGTTCCGGGGGTCAACTTCCCCCGCGGCCCCGGTCTGTGACCAGGCCTCCTGGTTGGATCAGAGCCTGATCAACCAGGCTGATGCTTGCTGGCGGCATGCAACCACGTAACGAGCCACAGCCCGGCAGATCAGTGAACTGACTTTTAAGGTCTTGTCCAGTGCCAGCTTGAAGACTGCCAGGGTCTGTTGGTAATCCCATTATGTGTGCGGGAGCAGTTGAACATTGTAGGGCCCCTGACACTTATTGTAATGGTCACTTAACGTGCTAGTAGACACCTGATTATTCATGGCTTAGCCTTAGGATAAAATTAGGAGAGAAGTAAATAATGAAGATGACTGTTATAGGAATGCAGTAGAAGCAGCCTGAGTTAGATCTATAACCCACTTGGGGATAACATGAACGTAGATAATATGTTTTATGGAGCAACTGCAATGGAACAGACTGACTGATGTTGTAGTGGCCATGCTATAGGACTTGGTTACAATACTTCTGGCCATTTGGGGAGACAGCACAAGATATGATCAACTAAATGTAAATTAATGGATCGAGCCATATGGACCACTGACATTGAACACTATGTGCTTAATTGTCCACCTTATAGAGGAATACCGAGACAGACAGTATAAATAACCTATGTGACATGTCATATATCTTATTAAGGAAAATAAGATACCAGATATACTAAGCAAATTTCCTAAATTTGCTTGTAACAGATAAGTGAACTTATAGATAGTAGATATAAATCCATATATTATTGTCCTGTTAACCCTTTGGGGCCTAGTCCTAGCCTTTTGAGTATCCACAATGCTCTCGCGCTACGTCCCCACAGGATGTATATGGGGTTTTACCTGTAGTTTACCTGGAGAGAGTTCCCGGGGCAACGCCCCCGCGGCGGGCCCGGTCCTGAGACAGGCCTCTGGTGATCAGAGCCTCTGATCACCAGGCTGTTGTCTGCTGGCTGCACGCAAACCACATACGAGCCACAGCCCGGTGATCCGAACTGACTTTAGGTGCTTGTCCATGCCAGCTTGAAGACTGCCAGGTGTCTGTTGTATCCCCCTATGTGTGCTGGGAGGCAGTTTTAACAGTCTCGGGCCCCTGACAACTTATTGTATCTCTTAACGTGAGGCTAGTGACACCGCCTGCATTTCATTGGGGGGAATGGTAGCAATCGACTGCCAAGTCCTTTTGCTTTCGTAGTGGGTGATTTTTCGTATGCAAAGTTCGGGTACTAGTTCACCTCTAGGATTTTCCAGGTGTATATAATCATGTATCTCCTCCCTCCAGCGTTTTCCAGGGAATACAGGTTTAGGAAACCTCAAGCGCTCCCAATACTTGAGGTGTTTGTAATCTCCGTTATGCGCGCCGTGAAAGTTCTCGTACATTTTCTAGGTCGGCAATTTCAACCTGCCTTGAAAGGTGCTGTTTATGTGCAGCAATATTCCAGTCTAGATAAACAAGTGACCTGAAGAGTGTCATCATGGGCTTGGCCTCCCTAGTTTTTTGAAGGTTTCCTCATTATCCCTCCGTCATTTTTCCTAGCAGATGCGATTGATACAATGTTATGGTCCTTGAAAGGTGAGATCCACCGACATGAGCCACTCCCAGGTCTTTGACTTGGTGTTTCCTCTAATTTTTGTGCAGAATTTGTTGTTGTACTCTGATGAAGGATTTAATTTCCTCATGTTTACCAAATCTGAGTTAAATTGAAATTCTCATCGTTGAACTTCATATTGTTTTCTGCAGCCCCACTGACAGATTTGGTTGATGTCCTGCCTGGAGCTTTGGCAGTGTCTGCAATGGAAGACACTGGTCATGCAGAATCGGGTGTCATCTGCACAGGAAAGACACGGTGCTGTGGCTGACATCCTTGTCCTATGTCGGATAAAAGGATGAGGATCAAGATGGGAGCGAGTATAACTGTGCCTTGTGGAACAAGCCTTTTCACCGTAGCTGGCGCCTTCGGACTTTACTCTGTTTTGACGACTACACTCTGTGTTCTGTTAGTGAGGAATTATAGATACATCGACGACCTTCTCTGTTTATTCCTTTAGCACGCATTTGTGCGCTAATACGCCATTGTCACACACTTGTCGAAGGCTTTTGCAAAGTCTGTATATATTTACATCTGCATCTTTTTTGTCTTCTAGTGCATTTAGGACCTTGTCGTAGTGGTCAATAGTGAGACGACAGGAGCGACCTTTTCTAAACCCCAAGTTGCCCTGTGGTTGTGGCACCTGATGGGTTTCTAGATCGTGGTGATCTTGCTTTCTTAGGACCCTTTCAAAGATTTTTTATGATATGGGATGTTAGTGCTATTGGTCCCTGTAGTTCTTTGCTGTTGCTTTATCTGCCCCTTTGTGGAGTGGGGCTATGTCTGTTGTTTTTAGTAATACTGTGGGACGACCCCCTTGTCCATGCTCCCCTCACCATAGGATGGAAAAGGCCTCGGATAGGGGCTTCTTGCAGTTCTTGGATGAACACAGAGTTCCCATGAGTCAGCCCTGGGCAGAGTGCAAGGGCATGTCATTTATTATTCCTGTTCGAAGTCATTGGCGTCCAGGATAACATCGGATAGGCTTGTGTTATCAAATTTTGTGGCTCCTCATAAAAAATTCATTTTTTGATCCTTCACCTCTCAGTCTGGTTATGGCGTCTTGCTAAAAACTGAGTCATATTGGGACTTGAGTAGCTCACTCATTTCCTTGTTGTCATCTGTGTAGGACCCATCTTGTTTAAGTAGGGGCCCAATACTGGACGTTGTTCTCGATTTTGATTTGGCATAGGAGAAGAAATACTTTGGGTTTCTTTCGATTTCATTTATGGCTTTTAGTTCTTCCCGCGATTCCTGACTCCTAAAGGATTCTTTTAGCTTAAGTTCGATGGGGTGCACAATAAACTAGCCACTTCGGTGGCAAAATCTAAAAAATCCACAAAGGGGGCAGTAAAGCAACAGTAAAGAACTACAGACCAATAGCACTAACATCCCATATCATAAAAATCTTTGAAAGGTCCTAAGAAGCAAGATCACCACCCATCAAGAAAACCCATCAGTACACAACGCCAGGCAACATGTTTAGAACAGGTCGCTCCTGTCTGTCCCAACTATTGGACCACTACGACAAGGTCCAAAGATGCACTAGATAAACAAAAAGAATGCAGATGTAATATATACTATACTTTGCAAATGCCTTCTACAAGTGTGACCATGGCGTAATAAGCGCACAAAATGCGGCTAAAGGAATAACAGGATAAAGTCGGTCGATGGATCTAGAATTTCCACACTAACAGAACAACAGAGAGTAGTCGTCAACAGAGTAAAGTCCAGAGGCAGCTACGGTGAAAAGCTCTGTTCCTTCCAAAGGCACAGTACTCGCTCCCATCTTGTTTCCTCATCCTTATATCCGACATAGACAAGGTATGTCAGCCACAGGCACCGTGTCTTCCTTTGCATGATGACACCCCGAATCTGCATGACAGTGTCTTCCATTGCAGACACTGCATAGCTCCAGTCAACATCAACCAATCTTTCAGTGGGCTGCCAGTAAACCATATGAAGTTCAACGATGAGAAAATTTCAATTACTTCCCAGATATGGTAAACATGAGGAAATAAATCTTCATCAGAGTACAAAAACAAATTCTGCCACAAAATAAGCGAAACACCAACGTCAAAGACCTGGGAGTGATCAGTCGGAGGAATCTCACCTTCAAGGACCATAACATGGTATCAATCGCATCTGCTAGAAAAATGACAGGATGGATAATGAGAACCTTCAAACTAGGGAGGCCAAGCCCATGATGACACTCTTCAAGGTCCACTTGTTCTATCTAGGCCTGGAATATTGCTGCACAACTAACAGCACCTTTTCAAGGCAGGTGAAATTGCAGACCTAGAAAATTAACAGAGAACTTCCAACGCGCGCATAATGGAGATAAAATCACCTCAATTATTGGAGCGCTTGAGGTTCTAAACCTGTATTCCTGGAACGCAGGAGGGAGAGATACATGATTAATAAAACACCTAGAAAATCCTAGAGGGAACTAGTACCGAACTTGCACACGAAAATCAGTCACTACTATAGCAAAAGATTGGCATACGATGCACCTCCCCCCAATTGAAAAGCAGGGTGTCCACTACACCGTTAAGAGACCATACAAATAAGTGTCAGGCCCGAGACTGTTCAACTGCCTATCCCAGCACACAAAAGGGGATTTACCAACAGACCCCTGGCAGTCTTCAAGCTGGCACTGGACAAGCACCAAGTCAGTTCCGGATAGCCGGGCTTGTGGCCGTACGTTGGTTTGCGTGCAGCCCAGCACACATCCTGGTTTGATCAGGCTCTGACCCACCAGGAGGCCTGGTCACAGACCGGGCCGCGGGGCGTTTTGGACCCCCGGAACCCCTCCAGGTAAACTCCAGGATCTCTCCGCCTGCGTTCCAGGGAATTACAGGTTCAGGAACCTCAAGCGCTCCCATAATTGAGGTGTTTTATTTTCTGTTATGCGCCGGAGCCGTGAAGGTTCTCTGTACAATTTTCTAGGTCAGCAATTTCACCTGCCTTGAAAGGTGCTGTTAGATGTGGCAGCAATATTCCATCAGCATAGATAGAACAAGTGACCTGAAGATGTCATCAAGGGCTTGACAACCCTCGTTTTGAAGGTTCTCTTAACCATCCTGTCATTTTTTCTAGCAGATGCGATCGATACAATGTTATGGTCCTTGAAGGTGAGATCCTCCGACATGATCATTTCCCCAGGTCTTTGACGTTGGTGTTTCGCTCTATTTTGTGGCAAATTAGTTTTTGTACTCTGAATCAAGATTTAATTTCCCTCGTTTTACCCATATTGAGCAATATCTGAGAATTTCCATCGTTGAACTTCATATTGTTTTTCTGGCAGCCCCACTGAAAGATTTGTTGATGTCCGCCAGGAGCTTCCCCCCTTGCAGTGTCCCAGCAATGGAAGAACTGTCATGGCAGATTCGGTGTCTCCTGCAAAGGCAGACACTAAGACACTGGTTGTGTAACTAATGGGTTTTCCTAGAATGGGTGGTGATCTTGCTTCTTAGGACCCTTTCAAAGATTTTTATGATATGGGATGTATATGCTATCGGTCTGTAGTTCTTTCCTGTTGCATTCTGCCCCCTTTGTGAGTGGGCTATGTCTGTTGCTTTTAGTACTGTGGGACGACCCCCGTGTCCATGCCCCTCTCCATAGGATGGTAAAAGGCTCGTGATAGGGCTCTTGCAGATCTTGATGAACACGGAGTTCCATGAGTCTGGCCCTGGGGCAGAGTGCCATGATCTTGTCATTTATCGTGCCTGCTCGAAGTCATGTTTGCATCAGGATAACATTCAGATAGGATTGTGTTAACCAAATTCTGTGGCTCTCTCATAAAAAATTAATTTTGAAGCTTCGACTCTCAGTCTGGTTAGTGGCTTGTTTAAAAACGAGTCATATTGGGACTTGAGTAGCTCACTCATTTCCTTGCTGTCATCTGTGTAGGACTCCATCTTGTTTAAGTAAGGGCCCAAAACTGGATTTGTTTCTCGACTTTGAATTGGCATAGGATTCTGTCTGTAAATACTTTTGGGTTTCTTCGATTTCATCATTTATGGCTTTTAGTTCTTCCCGCGATTCCTGACTCTATAAGATTCCTTTAGCTTAATTCGATGTTTGCTATTTCTCTGACCAGTGTCTCCCTACGCATTTCAGATAATTGACCTGTTTTAGGCCGCTCTGTTATTCTTTTCCGTCGCCTGTAAAAAGAGCGCCTGTCCTATCTAATTTACATCTACTCCAACTCCTCCTTTTCAATAGAGGAGTAAGTCTTGTAGCATACTCGAGTGACACCAAGTTAATCGTTCTAGCAAAGTTGGGGTCTGTTCGCTTAGTATATCTACCCAGCCTAGATCGGTTAGGAACTTGGTTTACTTGGTCCCACTATTATGTTTTTTTATTGAAGATGAATTTGGTGAATGCTCCTCGTGACTAATCTCATTTCTGTGTCGGTCTGGGGCTCCGCGCATACATGACTGAAAACCCTCAATATGTTTGAGATCCGTAGTATATTTGTTTTTGATATGGTGACATTTGTTTCAGATACATCATGTTAGTGAAGATGGGTCTAGTGTATTCACCATTCTAGTAGGCTCAATTATTTGCTGGTGTGAGTGTGAGTTTTCACAGCGATGCCTCCTAGTGTTATTACTGCAACATTATTATTGGCTATATTCCACCATTTTAGGTGCCTTAAGTTGAAATGCCCCAGAACCAAAGATGTTGGGTTCAGGACTGGCACATTTTCTCAAAGACAGTGGTCAATTTTAACAGCTGTTCCTGGAATCTGGGATGTGAGCATCCGAGGCTTGTAGACTAACCACAAGGACTAGGTTTTGGTTCTCGACCTTTACCTGCTAAAGACTTTCCACTTACATCATTCGAGGCATTAAGCATTCCGTGCAAACAAAGATGACTCTGCAATGTGCGGCCACCCCCCCCCCCCTTTTGCCTGTTCACAGTCTGTCACATCTGTAAAGGTTGTAACCTGGATCCATATTTCACATTGTCCAAGAGTGATCCTTTATGTGGGTCTCAGAGAAAGCCGCGAACATAGATAAATAAATAAGATTTCGGTCGGATTCCTAACCCTGGAGGGTTAGCCACCCAGGATAACCCAAGAAGTCAGTGCGTCATCGAGGACTTCTAACTTATTTTTCCATTGGGGTCCTTAATCTTGTCCCCCAGGATGCGACCCACAGCACTCGACTAACACCCGGTACTATTTGCTTCTAGGTGAACAGACAAAAGGTGTAAGGAAATGTGACGGAATTTCCCACCCGCCTGAATTCGAACCCGGGCATCCGCGTGTGAAGCGGGAGCTTTAGTCACCAGAATCCACCAGGCCTCTGCAAGCAGTCCACGGATGAAAGGTATTTTGTTGTTTGTTGCTTGGCTTTAGACCCTTAAAATTGCAAAGAAGAATAGCTATAACCCTTATGTTTCATTTCAGAGGAGCATTCAAATTATACTCATCAATCTTATTTAGTTAGACTCCTACTGATTTGCGTAGTAAACCTTAAGGGATCTAGTCACCGTGCCCTCTGCTATCTCTCTTTGTTTATTGATCAAGCTTGTAGACAGCCTGTATACTGTCAGCACAGACAGCCCTTGCAGTCCTGCCAGCTTAGTTTTCATATTCGCGCATTTAAGTGCTAGCCCTCTGTAGGCTTACCCAGGTCGGTGGGATCTGTGCCCATTCGATCGCTCACTTCACACGGCCGACTGACGTGAGAAGTACAAGTACTTCTCTCCACGGACTGGCTATCGGTCAATTCCCTCAACATAGCCTGTTGTGTACTCTCTCCTTTCCATTAAACCAAACCAAGTCCTCGGCCGGTATCATTGCTACTTCCATCGGCACTAAAACCGTTGCTCAACAGCAAGAACAGTGGTGACAGCGGGAGGTACAACGGCATTGTGAACCACTCGGGGTGAGGGGTCGACGCGCTAGTCAACATCCGTCGTCATCCAACGCACGCAACCTGCTGGGCCTAAAGAGTTTTCTGTTACTCCCCAGCGTCTTTACGGGCCTGAAAGATCTTCGTCCTAGATTTTCACCACAAAATCTGGAACATAGGCTCACGGCGATCATCTCCGGCCTTAGCAGTCCACTTGTTCACCTGATCGCGACCTCTCTACAGCCCTTCAACACTCTCCAGCACCCTTACTCCCTGGCCTCCTACAGCTGTCCCTACGCGCTCTACATCTACAAGAAGTAGAGGTGAGGTCGTATTTAGTGTGTCTACAACCACTCAGTCACGTAGCCTCAGCCATTGCAAGTGTTTTATTGTTGCCCAGTTATTTTTTTTTTTTTCCATTGCTGTACATTCCCGTCCCCATCACCATTCTTGATTTTCCCCTCCCCCAGTGCATAGTATAACAGTAAAACCATCCCTCGTGCCAGTTCATAGCTTTACCTAAGTTTTTTGTTTTGTTTTTTTTAGCACGTTATGTATGCAGTAAGTATTTTGTTCTCAGTGTGCTGAAGCCGCAGTCAGTCAGCGCAACCCAGACAACGCTTGCCATGTAAAAACAAACCACGCACCAGCGCTGGCTCACACTCGAGCTAGCCACATTTCCTCACTTGTTCTTCTCCACAGAGTTCCTCCGGGCCTTACCTGTAGTTCTTCCCAAGCTGTCCATTCTGATAATTTTTCCTACGTCATTGAAGCCCCATAAGCAGCGTACAAAATGCTACGAGGTTTGTAGTGGATACCATGCAATCACTGAAAGTCAGCAACCCTGTACCTCGTCCATCTCCTGCACTCCAGTTAAGTAAACCAGTGACTTACCTAGCATTACCTAATATTTTGTGACATTCTTTTACGTCCCTGCACCATAACAGTTTTGTCGCTGAAGCCAATACTTTCAGTAAAATGTTCAGAATAGGATTTTAGTCCATCAGTGTACACTTTGTACATTTTGCCACTTACTACACTTCTTAAATTTTTGCACATTTTATTTGCACTCCTGCATTTTAAATTCCACATAGTTAATTCTGCAATCTTGCAACTTCAGTTGTCATTGATTTAAATTGTTCAGTGTTAACCATTTACACAATTTACCTTTCATATAAGTTTGCAAGTAATTCTGTGTGCCTGTATTTTGATAGTTGCACCTGCAAGTTAGCCACAGATATGTGACAAACCCTGCACATGTTTGCTTTGTTAGTGTGTAATTTTTTTAAAAGTGTAGTCTTCAAGGTCTTAATTATAAGTTTGTTTATTTTTTCCCCTACCTGCAGTGATTACAATCTGTGCCGAGCTCCTGTGTCCCTCATTTTATATGCTCTACATTTGATTCTATATATTATCTGAATATATCACCAATGTGCTTTGCATTTTGCAATTGTAAATGTGCCCAAGTCCCAGAGTGCATTTTTTTGTGGAACCTGCTTATTTACCTTTAATTACCCAAATTACTTGTGAAGTTCATTATTTTGATCCAGAGCTTGTGTAATTTTTGCCTTTTGCCAGTGTACACCCTGCAACACCGTGTACACCCAGCTAACACCAGTTAAACCATTGCCCTATTATTGAATTTAATATTTGCATTTTTATTAATTTTTGATGTGCAATATTAGCATTTTTCTTTCTTGATACCAGTACACTTTTTTTTTCTGTGATTTTTGGGCACTATACCATACTCTGATATCTTTGCTGTGTCAACCTCACTTGGTGCAAGTGGAATTACTTTGTTTTTTGGCATTCCAATTGCAACTGCAGCACCTGCAAAACCTTTTATCATCTGCATGTTGAGAAAGCTTGCAAGCACAGTTTAGTTTGTGTAGTAAACCTGATTTATTTTAAATTTTTGTGCAATTTTTGCTACCGAGTGTTTACAGTCAACTCTTATATAGAATTTTTGTGCTAAGTCTCCTGGGTGAAATTAATTGAATACCCTTAGCATCATTTTGTGTACTCCCCTGTATTTTCATTTACTTGCATACATCTCTTATTTTGTGTTCAGAGTGTACCACTATGTTTTTTTTGTTTCGCTCAAATATTTCAATCACTAAAGCAGTTTACCTAGTAACCGTGGTGCTGTGTGTTCTCTCTGCTCCGTGTTGAGTTGTAGTCAGTGCATACCATTTTCTTTTGCACTGATTCTGTTTACCCTCTTCATGATCTGCTTGTGTTTGAACAGTTTGAAGCCATGACTCAGACACAGTGGCCATAACATTATCCAGTTTCAGCTGACGCTGGCAGTGGTGTCCTCAGCCGCGTGATCACGCGGCAGAGGGCGAAGCCTCCCGACAATGTCAAATCATGGCTCAAGACTCACTACTATGGGTCGGCTAATCGTCCATTTCCGACCCTTTTGAAGGTCCTTCGATTAGGTTAGAGCCATGGCTGCAGTCAGTCGAGACGACCGTTAATGCACAATATGAAAGTCCCTCCTGAGGCACACTACATTTATGCTGCTGTTGCAAGCAAAGGATCTCACCCAGGATGAATATCAGGTTGCCTTTTGTGCAAGCTCAATCGCATTAGGGCTTAAGATTTCAGTCTGGTTGCTCTTAAAGGAATTAAGGCGCTATTTTTTCGCATAGTCGCCATTTCCTTGAGATCTTGACCATGTCCTTGGTCCTAATGTCAGTAAACAGGCACGAAAGCCCCCTGCTTGGCAATTTGCCGGTTTGAGCAGAGCTGCCAAAGATTTTGTGATGCCATATCTTCCACTAAGTGGGTGACTGGTGACGACAGTATCAAGTTAAAGACATCCCCATGCTAAGCGTAGGCATCATGCGGAGGGATGCCCTCCCTAGTCCTCCAGCGCGCCATTGATGCGCTAGGGCTTGGTCCTGACACGCAGTCCTTGGATGCATACGATGCCATTGATGCAATCAAGTCCACCTCTGCCGAGAAAGCAAGGTTTGTCGCTTTGGCAGACGATCCTATACCGACCTTCCAGTATCGACCACAGTGATGCTGCAGGCGCACACCGGAGGTCACTTTACTTTTGCCACAGCTGTCAGACAGCCGGCCCACAAAGTTTTCCAACCCCAGTTCTACTTACAGCCGGCCGATAAAAAAGTGACTCAAGTAACAACAGTCGCCCAAACAAAGAAAAGCCTGTCACAGACTTCGTTTCCTGACCATGCAAAATGTCACCAGCACACACCACCTTCCAGCACCAACCTGCTAAGTGCACGTGACTTGCTTCATTGTGGCAAACGCGGGCATTAACCAATCCCGAATGTTACAAACCTATAGTCCCCGCAAGGTAACCGTCCACCTGTCCCCGGATGCTCCGTATCAAGGTAACCGTCACCGTCCTCAGGCTCAGTATCAGAGATGGGTTTTGCATGTATCCCACAACACTTCCAGTCAGTACCTCTAATGAAGTGCAACAAGCTGCGAAGGTATTCTATCACACAGGTGACAAGCATTCGTCGCACAATGCACGTGCTTGCAGAAGCCCTTCCACCAGTTCGGGGAAGAGGTTTGGCCAAGAAATAAGCGAAAGACATAGTACCCTGTCGGAGTCGCTGTATTCCGTCCCTTCCACAATGCTTCGCCGCCCTGGGCAGTCAGATACTTGCCGATAGTAGAAACAGTGCCCTGACATTATTTGTCGAGACTCTTACCAATCCACCAGGTTGGAGCCTCGCCACAAGCCGTCAACCTAAGCAGCTGTGACTTCCAGTGGATTTCGTCGGCCTGTCCATGCCTTCACGTTCGTATGACAACCTGTGTGATGCTCGTTGAGTCCACTGTCCACCGTAAGCCTGCCCACATTTCCTAGATACACGTTCAGTGGTGTTACATCGTCCGTTCCACTCTCTTCCGAGACATTGGCCTCATGCAGCCGGTGTTACAGAGCCGTCTGTCCAATTCAGACCTTGAGAGGAGTCCTCAGGTAGTCCGCTGATTGGTTTCGTGGTCGAACAAAGTTAGAATTTTCAGTCCAGGTCACAAGCTGTCCGCAAAATTCATAGTCATAGATGATATTGTTTTCCCTGGTGACCTGCTTATATGGTATTAAAACCACGGCAGAGACCTTAGGATCCCTTAGCTCCAGCCTGAGGGAAAGGGCAGATTCAATCGGAGTGGATGTGCCCTTCTGGGTGGTAATGCTTAGTATCCACTATGTGCTACTAACTGTCTCAAGAGGATGTACACAGTGGGGTCTGGAATCGTTGGAAACCGATGGTTTCCATAGCACATTCTCTGCGGGGTCGGTCTCTTGTCCCTGATCGACCTCGTAGTAGAGCTCGTTGCCTGTCACCTCCCTGGCCACAGCACTTAGATTACCAGTGAAACCCAGTCTGGGGATGCCCAGTCCTAACCATCCACTCTAACTCTGGAGCTGTTGTGAGAACAGCAGTTGTCAAGCTGCATATCCCTGTTGGCAGGCGACGGTCCTGACTCGTGTCATGGCATCAGCAACAGAGTTTTACTGCTTGTACAGAGTATGAACGTCACTTTTGTCAGCTAACCCGCTCACTCCTGTTATGTGTATGTGAGCAGAGCAGTTGAAGGAGACCATGTGCTGGTGACAACGACACGTGCTGAGTCCAAGGGCCTCTCCCTTGAACTAGTCCCTGCACACAGTTGCAATGTGGTAAGTTGGCAAGGTCCTTGTTTTCACATGCACAGTCAGAATTTCCCCTACGGAAGAATACCTTACTTTGTCGACATTGTCAGATTCTCCCTCTCCCTGGTGAGATGTGAGTGAAGTCCCGCTGACCTCCTCGTAATGCAGTTCTCCCTAGGCGAGTCTGCTGCTGACTCCCGACAACCTGGCCATGCAGGATATTAACTAGCTATGACAGATTATCCTGAAGAGGTCCCAAAACTTCCCAGTTCTCAATCGTGCACGTACTGCAGTCCACGCTAGATGTTGAGTCAATCGCTTGACCCACTGATCTATCACCGTATTCCACTTGACAAAGGTACTAAACCCATTTATGTATGACCTCTGCTTTCTGCCTGCCACATGCGCGTCTTCGCGGAATAACTTATTACAAGGAATCCAAGCTTCCGTGATGGAGTTAGGAGTCCACTTCCCCGTGGAACCTCCTCTCTTATTCTGTTTCCGCAAGAAAGACGGAACCTGTGCCCTGTAATCGATTACAGGAAAACTGATGCTGTACCAATCCCAGACCACTTTCCGTTGCCAGATCTGACAACCTGTTGCAGAACATCGGTGACAATAAGGCCTTTTCAACTCTTAATCACTTAAGTTTTTTTGTAGATCCCCCCCTATGATGAGAGCAAAGAGCTGACAGCTTTCTTTCTCTCCCTAACGCCAACCGGTCATTAACAGTTCAGGGAGGAAGCCCTTCGCTTGCATGGGAAGCCCAAACACGTTTAGTCATTTGATGACAATTTTCCGTACCCTCCTAGCGGCCACGCTCCGTGATAACCAAGATGATCTCAGTCCATTTCGCAAGATGTCCCGACACTCTAGAGAAACTAGCCAGGTATTGGACAACTAGCTCCAGGACCAAACCTTAGGGTAAAGCTCACCAGATTGGTCATTTTCTCCGGAAGGATATAAAATTTCTGGTCACGTATACTATCAGAATGGCATTAAGACGGAACGAGTCTAAAATCTCGGCCGTTGCAGAAATCTCCAGACCCATGACTGCGGATGGGAGTCCGTCCTTCATAGGCCTGCGGGTTTACTACTGCACCTTTATCGCAGGTTTTCTTTCCTCCTCCATGCTTACCTGAAGAAGGATGCACCATTTTGAGTGGACTTGTGAACAGAACGAGCTTTAGCACTCTCAAAAGTTAACATCAGCCCCCCCTTAGATTCCCTGTATTCACAAGGCATTTACCTTGGACTGAATTGCCAGCAAGTTGGCAATGGGCAGTCTTGTCACAGAATCTAATGGTACGCGACAGTCCTATTGCCTATGGTCAGCTGTGTCCTTGCTAAAGTGAAGTCATTACCATTGGACAGAGGGCTAGAAGCTTTAGCCTTGTATGGGCCTTGATTCATTTTGGGAATAACAACTACCATAATCCTATCAATGATCTATGCAGATCCTCTACCCTTATGGGCCCTTTTTGCAATAAGAACCCTCGGGAAAGCATCTTGATGGTCAGCTCACTTTCACTGACTACCACCCCTGAAATTAGCTATGTCACAGTGTAAGCAAAATGTTGTAGCTGAAGCCCTGTCGAGGTATATAGCATACGTGATGTTCGACAACTCGATCATCTGTTGAGATCTTGAGAGAGCCAATGGCATGACCCTGTTGTGTCTCCAGGTCCTTCGTTTCCTGACCAAGGAGGACCGTTGACTTACAGGACATGGGGGTCAAACAAGGGATACTGTGCCATGTTGCTCAGCTGTGGACCCCGGCAGAACCATATACCAATTGGTATACCAGAGTCCACGATACCAGCTACTCTGTAGGTTTTGATCCACGATTCCCAGTTGTAGCACACCCGTAATGGACCCGCAGTATCAAACAGGCATCAAATTAAATATTTCTGGCCTAAGATGGCAGTGGACAATGCCAGCAATGTACACATGTGTGTTTCCTACCAGCACAGGGTACCGGTTACAGGTACCTAACCCCATTCTCTAAAGTAACCTATTACAAAGAGCCCTGGGAGAGAACTTCTGCCGACCTGTTGATGACCTTCTCGGACCTCGGAGAAGGGGAAACAAGCACTTGCTTGTAATGGTATAATAACTTGACGCGTCCAATGAATTAATACCCATTCCTGAAAAATGCGCCGAGACTGTTGCTAATGCTTTCTGTGAGCATGTCGTTCTACCATATACCTTCCCACGTGTCCTCTTCTGTCAGACATGGATTCTGTGTTCATAAATTGCCATAATGCCAGGATCCTTGTTCCAGATTTAATATTCTCCAAGCCCCCGTAGCTCACGCCACTCTGGCGAGTAATGGTCTTGCTAACGTACAAAGCGCTAAGTCCTTGAGGTGTTCAGGGTAACCGTTAACCCAAGTTGTACTACATGATGAGGCTAACCCAAGATGTTCAGTGACATTAAACTCTTTTCCCTCAACAGCTTTGATTCGGGCGAGACACCTCATTTCGCTTTGTAATGGCTATGACAAGCGCTTGCCATATGAAACTTCTGTTTGCTCCGCCTCGACCTACCGTACGATACGAAAACCCCAGTGTAGTAAAGTTCAGATACCACGCAGCTTTGTTTTCAGCGGGGGGTGTACAGAGAACCTTATGAAAGCTACTGATAGGTTCACGTCCAGAACGCAGTGCCCACGCCAAGGAAAGCAAAGTGAATCCATCTGCAAAGTAAAAAAATTTGGGTGCTCAACCCAGGGCAGACCCCAGGTATGCACAACTTGTCCAAAATTCGTGAATCCTTACCGTGTCCTCAGACAGTCCGGTGGCAATTAGTTCGAGGTGAGGAGATATTGCTACTGAACTATCAAAGAAGCCCACCTTGACCACATAAGTATGTGGACCATGTTCAAGGAGGCCAAAGCAGAGCTGGAGTCGCGGGCAGTTTGCAATGTCCCCCACAAAAGACAAATTCCTAGGGACAACCCGTCTACTTCAACTACTATACTGTTACTGAAGATGGCCCAGTAAGTCTCCATACTTATGGTCCCTGCGAACCCAGGACAAACAGTACATTTCTGTGACATTGATGTACGTACTGACTTTTGTCTGACTCTTTACGCTAGTTATGTAATTGTCTGCTTCGAAATAGGTATAAACGCGCACAACATTGACAGCTAGTATGATAATGGAGTCAGGGTGGACAACACATGTAAATATGTAAATGAATATTAGAAGGGTCCCAGAGAATACTGAATTCCATGGACATAGTATTATTGTAGGTATGTGCACCCAGTGTCTCTTTTAAAAGCCTGTAAATAGGTCAGACAGTGGCTTGTCCCCTTGCGAGCATGTTCACACCTTAGGAAATGCTACTGTCATCATTGTATTTGCAGATGTGAGTGCAACAGCGTTCGTAGATGGAGTAGTCAAAAGCCTGATGTTCAGCCCTGCAGACACCTGTATATAGAAGATTTTAGTTTCCAGTGCTGATGTCTCCGAACTCTCTCGTCAATGAAGCTGCGTGGGCAAGCCAGATTTGTCTACCACCCAGGATGGAGTTTTTTTTTTTTTTTTATTTTTTTTTTTTTTGCCTGTTGCATTTTATGTGGCATTTTTTATTTACAAGTGAGTGAAAGCCAGTCGCCTCTCTGGGTTAAGGTAGTGGTAAGTAATTCGTTGAGCTCACCTACGGGCCCACCAGTGGTCCCCCAAACGAGGTGCATGGCCGAGCAAATGTAGACAGCTGTACAGTCCATCAGACAGCCTATGCTGGTCTGCCAGCTTATTCTCAATATTTCGCAGCATTTAAGTGCAGCCCTCTGTAGCTTACCCAGGTCGGTGGGATGCTGGGCCCATTCGTCCTCACTTTCACGCCAAACGCGACTTGAGTGGTACAAGTGCCCCCCCCCCCACCCCACCGGACTGGCTAAATCGGTCATACCCGCACATTGCCCGTTGTTTCTCCTTTCCAATTAAAGCCAAACTAGTCCAATGGCCGATCATTGCTACCCTACACACCTACTCCATCAGCAACTAAACCATTGCTCAACAGCATGAACAGTTAATAACAAGTTGCTTGGGCTTTATAAGCAGACTTTATTTTGAAAATTGTCTTTAAGCATATTCCTTGGGTCATCCTGGTAATCTGCTGTTTTCAACCCTAGTACTGCAGCCTGACGTTTCCCTCAAACACCCATAACCTGTATAATTGCAACCACAAAAGACCTAGAGCTATCATTCAACTCCCCCGTATTGTTTTGCATTGTATTTACGTTTACGCTGGAGTTTACCTGGAGAGAGTTCCGGGGGTCAACTTCCCCCGCGGCCCCGGTCTGTGACCAGGCCTCCTGGTTGGATCAGAGCCTGATCAACCAGGCTGATGCTTGCTGGCGGCATGCAACCACGTAACGAGCCACAGCCCGGCAGATCAGTGAACTGACTTTTAAGGTCTTGTCCAGTGCCAGCTTGAAGACTGCCAGGGTCTGTTGGTAATCCCATTATGTGTGCGGGAGCAGTTGAACATTGTAGGGCCCCTGACACTTATTGTAATGGTCACTTAACGTGCTAGTATATCTTCCCAGCCTATATCGGTTAGGACTTGGTTTACTTGGTCCCACTTTATGTTTTTGTTATTGAAGATGAATTTGGTGAATGCTCCCTCGTGACTAATCTCATTTTGTCGGTCTGGGGCTCCGCGCATACATGACTGAACCTCAATTATGTTGTGATCTGAGTATATTGTTTTTGATATGGTGACATTTGTTATCAGATCATCATTGTTAGTGAAGATGAGGTCTAGTGTATTCTCCATTCTAGTAGGCTCTATTATTTGCTGGTGTGAGTGTGAGTTTTCATCAGAGCTGCCTCCTAGTGTTATTACTGCAACAATATTATTTGCTATATTCCTCCATTTTAGGTGCCTTAAGTTGAAATGCCCCAGGAGCAAGATGTTGGGTGCAGGAGCTGGAACATTTTCCAGACAGTGGTCAATTTTTAACAGCTGTTCCTGGAATTGCTGGGATGTTGCATCCGGAGGCTTGTAGACTACCACAATGACTAGGTTTTGGTTCTCGACCTTTACTGCTAAAACTTCCACTACATCATTTGAGGCATTAAGCAGTTCTGTGCAAACAAATGACTCTGCAATGTACAGGCCAACCCCCCCCCCCTTTTGCCTGTTCACTCTGTCACATCTGTATAGGTTGTAACCTGGGATCCATATTTCATTGTCCAAGTGATCCTTTATGTGGGTCTCAGTGAAAGCCGCGAACATTAAGATAAGATAAGATAAGATTTCGTTCGGATTTTTAACCCTGGAGGGTTAGCCACCCAGGATAACCCAAGAAAGTCAGTGCGTCATCGAGGACTGTCTAACTTATTTCCATTGGGGTCCTTAATCTTGTCCCCCAGGATGCGACCCACACCACTCGACTAACACCCAGGTACCTATTTGCTGCTAGGTGAACAGGACAATAGGTGTAAGGAAATGTGTCGGAATTTCCACCCGCCGGGAATCGAACCCGGGCCATCCGCGTGTGAAGCGGGAGCTTTAGCCACCAGACCACCAGGCCTCTGCAAGCAGTCCACGGATGAAAGGTATTTTGTTGTTTGTTGCTGGCTTTAGACCCTGTATATTTGCAAAGAAGAATAGTTATAACCCTTTATGTTGCATTCAGAAGGCATTTCTAATTTTAGCTCATCTATCTTATTTTTTAGACTCCTACTATTTGCGTAGTAAACCTTAAGGGATCTAGTCACTCGGTGCCCTCTGCTATCTCTCTTTGTTTATTGATCAGCTTGTAGACAGCCTGTACTGTCAGCACAGACAGCCTATGCTGTCTGCCAGCTTAGTTCATATTTCGCGGCATTTAAGTGCTGCCCTCTGTAGGCTTACCCAGGTCGGTGGGATGCTGTGCCCATTCGTCCTCACTTCACGGCCGACTGACTTGAGAAGTACAAGTACTTCTCTCCACGGACTGGCTATCGGTCAATTCCTCACATTGCCTGTTGTGTACTCTCTCCTTTCCAATTAAAGCCAAACTAGTCCTCGGCCGTATCATTGCTACTTCCATCGGCACTAAACCGTTGCTCAACAGCAAGAACAGTGGTGACAGCGGAGTCAACGGCATTGTGAACCTACTCGGGGTGGAGGGGTCGACGCCAGTCAACATCCGTCGTCATCCAACGCACCTGCTGGCCTAAAGAGTTATCTGTTACTCCCAGCGTCTTTACGGGGCCTGAGATAGATCTTCGTCCTAGATTTTCCCCACAAAATCTGGACATAGGCGTCACGGCGTCATCTCCGGCCTTAGCAGTCACTTGTTCACCTGATCGCCCTCTCTACAGCCCTTCAACACTCTCCAGCACCCTTCTCCTGCCTCCTACAGCGTCCCTACGCGCTTCTCATCTACAAGAAGTAGAGGTGAGGTCGTTTTAGTGTGTCTACAACCACTCAGTCTACGTAGCCTCAGCCAGTGCAGTGTTTTTGTTGCCCAGTTATTTTTTTTTTTTCATTGCTGTTACATTCCCAGTCCATCACCAGTTCTTGATTTTCCCCAGTGCATAGTTACAGTAAAACCTCCTCGTGCCAGTTCATAGCTTTACCTAAGTTTTTTGTTTTGTTTTTTTTTAGCACGGTTAGGTAGTGCAGTAAGTGATTTTGTTCTCAGTGTGCTGAAGCCGCAGTCAGTCAGCGCACCCAGACACGCTTGCCAGTGTAAACAAACCACGCACAGCGCTGGCTCACTCGAGCTAGCCACATTTTCTCACTTTGTTCTTCTCCACAGAGTTCTCCGGCCTTACCTGTTCTTCCCAAGTCCATTCTGATAATTTTTCCTACGTCATTGAAGCCCCATAGCAGCGTACAAATGCTACGAGGTGTGTAGTGTTACCAGTGCATCACTGAAAGTTCAGCACCCTGTACCTTCGTCCATCTCCTGCACTCAGTTAAGTAAACAGTGACTTACCTAGCATTACCTAATATTTTGTGACATTATTTTACTGTCCTGCACCAGTACAGTTGTCGCTGAAGCCATACTTTCAGTAAATTGTTCAGTTTTAGTCATCAGTGTACACTTTGTACATTTTGCCACTTACCTACAGCTTCTTAAATTTTGCACATTTATTTTGCACTCCTGCATTTTAAATTCCAGCATATTATTCTGCATCTTGCACTTCAGTTGTCATTGATTTAAATTGTTCAGTGTTAACCATTTACACAATTTACCTTTCATATACAGTTTGCAAGTAATTCCTGTGTGCTGTTATTTTGATAGTTGCACCTGCAAGTTAGCCACAGATTGTTGACAACCCTGCACTGTTTTGTTTGTTAGTGTGTATTTTTTTTAAAAGTGTAGTCTTCAAGTTCTTAAGTATTAGTTTGTTTATTCTACCTGCAGTGATACAATCTGTGCCTAGCTCCTGTGTCCCCATTTATTTGCTCTACATTATATTCTATATTTTATCTGAATATTCACCAATGTGCATTGCATTTTGCTATTGTATATGCCCAAGTCAGAGTGCATTTTTGGGAACCTGCTTATTTACCTTTAATTACCAAAATTACTTGTGAAGTTCATTAATTTTGATCCAGAGATTGTGTAATTTTTGCTTTTGCCAGTGTACACCCTGCTAACACCAGTGTACACCCTGCTAACACCAGTTAACCATTGCCCTATTATTGAATTTAATAATTTGCATTTTTATTAATTTTTGTGTGCAATATAGCATTTCTTGATACAGTACACTTTTTTTTCTGTGATTTTTGGCACTATTCCATACTCTGATATCTTTGCTGTGTCAACCTCCCTTGGTGCAAGTGAATTACTTTTTTTTTTGCATTCCAAATTGCAACTGGCAGCACCTGCAACCTTTTTCTGCATGTTGAGAAAGCTTGCAGCACAGTTTAGTGTTGTGTAGTACCTGATTTATTTTAAATTTTGTGCAATTTTTGCTACCAGTGTTTACAGTTCAACTCTTTTTCATAAATTTTGTTGCTAGTCTCCTGGTGCAATTATTGAATACCCTTAGCATCATTTTGTGTACTCCCCTGTAGTTCATTTACTTGCATACATCTCTTATTTTGTGTTTCAGAGTGTACCACTATTTTTTTTGTTTCGCTCAAATTATTTCAATCACTAAGCAGTTTACCTAGTACCGTGGTGCTGTGTTCTCTCTGACTCCGTGTTGAGTTGTAGTCAGTGCATACCATTTCTTGCTCTGATCTGTTTACCCTCTTCATGATCTGCTTTGTGTTTGAACAGTTGAAGCCATGACTCAGACACAGTGGCCATAACATTAGTCCAGTTTCTGCTGACGCTGGCAGTGGTGCCTCAGCCAGCGTGATCACGCGGCAGGAGGGCGAAGCCTCCCTGACAATTGGTCAAATCATGGCTCAAGTCTCAACTACTAGTGGGTCGGCTAATCGTCCATTTCCGACCCTTTTTGACGGTCGTTCGATTAGGTTAGAGCCATGGCTGCAGTCAGTCGAGACGACTGTTAATGCTCAATATGATAGTCCCTCTGAGGCACACTACATTTATGCTGCTGTTGCAGCAATGGATCTCACCCAGGATGATATAGGTGCCTTTGTGCAGCTCAATCGCATTCGTAAGATTCAGTCTTGGGTTGCTCTTAAGGAGGAATTAAGGCGCTATTTTTCGCATAGTCGCCATTACCTTGAGATCTTGACCAGTGTCTTGGTCGAATGTCAGTACAGGCACGAAAGCCCCCTGGCTTGCATTTGCCGGTTTGAGCAAGCCGCCAAAGATTTTGGTGATGCCATACGTTCCACTAAGTGGGTGACTGGTGACGACAGTATCAAGGTTAAAGACATCGTCCCCATGCTAGCTGTAGGCATCATGCGGAGGGATGCCCTCCCTAGTCTCCAGCGCGCCATTGATGCGCTAGGGCTTGGTCCTGAGCACGCAGTCCTGGATGCATACGATGCCATTGATGCAATCAAGCCACCTGCCGAGAAAGGCAAGGTTTGTCGCTTTGCAGACGATCCTATACCCGACCTTCCAGTATCGTCCACAGTGATGCTGCAGGCGCACCCGGAGGTCACTTTTGCCACAGCTGTCAGACAGCCGGCCCTCAAAGTTTCCAACCCCAGTTCTACTTACAGCCGGCCGAGTAAAAATAGTGACTCAAGTAACAACAGTCGGTCCCAAACAAAGAAGCCGTCACAGACTTCCTGGACCAAGGCAAAATGTCACCAGCACACACCACCTCCAGCACCACCTGCTAAGTGCACGGTGACTTGCTTCAGTTGTGGCAAACGCGGGCATTACCAATCCGAATGTTACAAACCTAAGTCCCCGCAAGGTAACCATCACCGTCCCCATGCTCAGTATCAAGGTAACCGTCACCGTCCTCAGGCTCAGTATCGAGAGGGAGTTTGCATGTATCACAACACTTCCAGTCATACCTCTAATGAGTGCTACAAGCTGCGAAGTATTCTATCAGCACAGTGGAGCAAGCATTCGTCGCACAATGCACGTGCTAGCAGAAGCCCTTCCACTAGTTCGGGGGAAGAGGTGTGGCCAAGAAATAAGCGAAAGACATAGTAACCCTGTCGGAGTCGCTGTATTCCGTCCCTGTCCACAATGCGTTCGCCGCCCTGGGCAGTGATACGCTTGCCGATAGTGAGGAAACAGTGCCCTGACATTATTGTCGAGACTCTTACCATATCCTCCAGGTTGAGCCTCGCCAACAAGCGTCAAGCCTCAAGCAGCTGTGACTCCAGGGATTTCGTCGGCCTGTCATGCCTTCACGTTCGGTATGACAACCTGTGTGGACTGTTCGTTGAGTCCACTGTCCACCGTAAGCCTGCCCAGCTTTTCCTAGATACACGTTCAGTGGTTAACATCGTCCGTTCCACTCTCTTCCGAGACATTGGCCTTCATGCAGCCGTGTTGACAGAGCCGTCTGTCATTCAGACCTTGAGAGGAGTCTCAGGTAGTCCGCTGATGGTTCGTGGTCGTACAAAGTTAGAATTTGCAGTCCAGGGTCACAAGCTGTCCGCAAAATTCTTAGTCATAGATGATATTGTTTTCCCTGGTGACCTGCTTATAGGGTTTAAAACCACGGCAGACCTTAGGATCCGCTTAGCTCCAGCTGAGTGGAAAGCAGATTTCAACGGAGTGGATGTGCCCTTCTGGGGTGTATGCTTAGGATCCACTATGTGCTACTATGTCTCAAGAGTATGCACAGTGTCTGGAATCGTTGGAAACCGATGGTTTCCATAGCACATTCTCTGCGGGGTCGGTCTCTTGTCCTGATCGACCTCGTAGTAGAGCTCGTTGCCTGTCACCTCCTGGCCATCAGCACTTAGTTACCAGTGAAACCCAGTCTGGGGATGCCCAGTCTAACCTTCACTCTAACTCTGGCGCTGTTGTAGAGAACAGCAGTTGTCAAGCTGCAGTATCCCTGTTGGCAGGCGACTGTCTGACTCGTGTCATGGCATCAGCAAGCAGAGTTACTGCTTGTACAGAGTATGACGTCACTTTGTCAGCTAACTCGCTCACTCCTGTTATGGTGTATGTGAGCAGAGCTTTTGAAGGAGACCATGTGCTGGTTGACAACGACACGTGCTGAGTCAAGGGCCTCTCCCTTGAACTGTCCCTGCACACAGTGCAATGTGGTAAGTTGCAAGTCCTTGTTTTCAACATGCACAGTCGAGAATTTCCCCTACGGAAGAATACCTTACTTGTCGACATTGTCAGATTCCCTCTCCCTGTGAGAGTGGAGGGTGAAGTCCCAGCTGACCTCCTCGTAAGTGCAGTTCTCCCAGGCGAGTCTGCTGCTGACTACCGACACCTGGCCAGTGCAGATGATGATCTAGCTATGACAGATTATCCTGAAGAGGTCCCAAAACTTCTCCAGGTTCTCAATCGTGCACGTTCTGCAGTCACGCTAGTTGGTGAGTCAATCGGTTTGACCCCACTGATCTATCACCGTATTCCACTTGACAAAGGTACTAAACCCATTTATGTATGTACCTGCGTATCGCCTGCCACATGCGCGTCTTCGCTGAAGAACTTATTACAAGGATGCTCCGTGATGGAGTTAGGAGTCCACTTCCCCGTGGAACGCTCCTCTCATTCTGGTTCCCAAGAAAGACGGAACCTGGTGCCCTGTTATCGATTACAGGAAACTGAATGCATGTACAATCCCAGACCACTTTCCGTTGCCAGTTCTGAACAACCTGTTGCAGAACATCGGTGACAATAAGGTCTTTTCAACTCTTAATCATCTTAAGTGTTTTTGTTAGATCCCCCCCGATGATGAGAGCAAAGAGCTGACAGCTTTCTCTACGCCAACCGGTCATTACCAGTTCAGGAGGATGCCCTTCGGCTTGCATGGAAGCCCAATCACGTTTAGTCATTTGATGACAATTTTCCGTACCCTCCTAGGCGGCACGCTCGTGGTTAACCTAGATGATCTCAGTCATGTCGCAAGATGTCCCGACACATCTAGAGAAACTAGACAGGGTATTGGACAAGCTAGCTCAGGCAAACCTTAGGGTAAAGCTCTCCAGATGTCATTTTCTCCGGAAGGAAATAAAATTTCTGGGTCACGTAGTGACTCAGAATGGCATTAAGACGGACGAGTCTAAAATCTCGGCCGTGCAGAAATTCTCCCAGACCCATGACTGCGGATGCAGTCCGGTCCTTCATAGGCCTGGCGGGTTTCTACTGCACCTTTATCGCAGGTTTCTCCTCCATGCTTACTCAAGAAGGATGCCCCTTTTGAGTGGACTTGTGATAAAGAACGAGCTTTTGTCACTCTCAAAAGTTAACATCAGCCCCAGCCCTTAGATTCCCTGATTTCACCAAGGCATTTACCTTGACTGATGCCAGCAAAGTTGGCATTGGTGCAGTCTTGTCACAGGAATCTAATGGTAAGCAACAGCCTATTGCCTATGCTAGCTGTGTCCTTGCTAAAGTGGAAGTCAATTACTCAGTGACAGAGCTAGAAGCTTTAGCCTTTGTATGGGCCTTGAGTCATTTTTGGGATATCATCTACCATTATCCTATCAAGATCTATGCAGATCCTCTACCCTTATGGGCCCTTTTTGCTAATAAGAACCTCTCGGGGAAAGCATGCTTGATGGTCGCTCACGTTCAATGACTACAACCCTGAAATTTGCTATGTCACAGGTAAGCAAAATGTTGTAGCTGATGCCCTGTCGAGGTATATAGCATTCGTGAGTGTCGACAACTCGTTCTCTGTTGAGGATCTTGAGAGAGCCCAATGGCAGGACCCTGTGTGGTCTCCAGTCCTTCGTTTCCTGACCAAGGAGGACGTTGACTTACAGGATTTGGGGGTCAATCAAGGAGTACTGTGCCATGTTGCTCAGCTGGTGGACCCCGGCAGAACCATATACCAATTGGTTATACCAGAGTCCACGATACCAGCTACTCTTAGGTTGATCCACGATGTCCCAGGTGTAGCACACCCCGGTAAGGACCGCAGTATCAAACAGGCACAAATTAAATATTTCTGGCCTAAGATGGCAGTGGACATTGCCAGCATGTACACCAGTGTGTTGTTTGCCTACAGCACAGGGGTACCGTTACAGGTCCTAACCCCATTCTAAAGTATCCTATTACAAAGGAGCCCTGGGAGAGAACTTCTGCCGACCTGTTGATGACCTTCTCGACCTCGGAGAAGGGAAACAAGCACTTGCTTGTAATGGTAGATAACTTGACGCGGTCCAATGAATTAATACCCATTCCTGATAAAACTGCCGAGACTGTTGCTAATGCTTTCTGTGAGCATGTCGTTCTCCATCATACCTGCCCACGTGTCCTTCTGTCAGACAATGGGTCTGTGTTCATAAATGCCATAATGCAGGATCTTTGTTCCAGATTTAATATTCACCAAGCGCCAGTAGCTCCACGCCACTCTGCGAGTAATGGTCTTGCTGAACGTACAAAGCGCTAAGTCCTTGAGGTGTTCAGGGTAACCGTTAACCCAAGTTGTACTACATGGGATGAGGCTATCCCAGATGTTCAGTGTACATTAAACTCTTCCCTCAACAGCTTGATCGGCGAGACACCTCATTTCGCTTTGTATGGCTATGACAAGCGCTTGCCATATGAAATTCTGTTTGCTCCGCCTCGACCTACTTACGATACTGATAACCCCAGTGTAGTAAAGTTGCAGACCACGCAGCTTGTTTTTCAGCGGGTACGAGAGAACCTTATGAAAGCTACTGATAGGTTCACGTCTGAACGCAGTGCCCACGCCAAGGAAAGCAAAGTGGAACCAGGCTGCAAAGTTATGTTGCTCAACCCAGGGCAGACCCCAGGTATGCACAAACTTGTCCCAAAATTCGTGGATCCTTACCGTGTCCTCAGACAGCTCCGTGGCAATAAGTTCGAGGTGAGGGATATTGCTACTGGAACTATCAAAGAAGCCCACCTTGACCACATGAAGTATGTGGACCATGTGCAGGCCAAAGCAGAGCTGGAGTCGCGTGCGTTGCAATGCCACAATCAGACCAATGCTAGGGACAACCCGTCTACTTCTACTACTACTGTTACTGAAGATGGCCCAGTAAGTCTCCATACTTATGGTCTGCGACCCAGGACAACAGTACATTTCTGTGACATTGATGTACGTACTGACTTGTCTGACTCTTACGCTAGTTATGGTAATTGTCTGCTTGCAGAAATAGGTATAAACGCGCACACATTGTACAGCTAGTTGATAATGGAGTCAGGGTGGACAACATCATGTAAATATGTAAATAATTTTAGAAGGGTACCCAGAGTATAATGAATTCCATGGACATAGTATTATTGTAGGTATGTGCACCCAGTGTCTCTTTTAAAGCCTGTATTACGGTCAGGGCAGTGCTGCCCTTCGAGTCATGTCACACCTTAGGAAATGCTACTGTCAGTCATTGTTTGCAGATGTGAGGGTGCAACAGCGTTCGTAGATGAGTAGTCAAGCCTGATGTTCAGCCCTGCAGACAACCTGTATATAGAAGATTTTAGTTCCAGTGCTGATGTCTCCGAACTCTCTCGTCAATGAAGCTGCGTGGGCAAGCCAGTTTTGTCTACCCCAGGATGGGAGTTTTTTTTTTTTTTTTTTTTTTTTTTGCCTGTTGCATTTTATGTCCATTTTTTATTTACAAGTGAGTGAAAGCCAGTCCCTCTCTGGGGTAGGTAGTGTAAGTAATTCCTTTGCACCTACGGGCCCACCAGTGTCCCGAAACGAGGTGCATGGCCGAGCAAATGTAGACAGTCTGTACTGTCAGCAGACAGCCTATGCTGTCTGCCAGCTTAGTTCATATTTCGCAGCATTTAAGTGCTGCCCTCTGTAGGCTTACCCAGGTCGGTGGGATGCTGGGCCCATTCGTCCTCACTTCACGGCCAACCGACTTGAGAGGTACAAGTGCCCCCCTCCACGGACTGGCTATCGGTCATTCCCTCACATTGCCCGTTGTGTACTCCTTTCCAATTAAAGCCAAACTAGTCCATGGCCGTATCATTGCTACCTACGCTACCTCCATCAGCACTAAACCATTGCTCAACAGCATGAACAGTAATAACAAGTTGCTTTGGCTTTATAAGCAACTTTATTTTGAATATTGTCTTTAAGCATATTCCTGGGTCATCCTGGTAATCTGCTGTTTTCAACCCTAGTACTGCAGCCTGAGCGTTTCCCACAAACACCCATACCTGTATAATTGCAACACAAAAGACCTAGAGCTATCATTCAACTCCCCCCGTGATTGTTTTGCATTGATATTTACGTTTACCTGGAGTTTACCTGGAGAGAGTTCCGGGGGTCAACGCCCCCGCGGCCCGGTCTGTGACCAGGCCTCCTGGTGGATCAGAGCCTGATCAACCAGGCTGTTGCTGCTGGCTGCATGCAAACCAACGTACGAGCCACAGCCCGGCTGATCAGGAACTGACTTTAGGTGCTTGTCCAGTGCCAGCTTGAAGACTGCCAGGGGTCTGTTGGTAATCCCCATTATGTGTGCTGGGAGGCAGTTGAACAGTGTAGGGCCCCTGACACTTATTGTATGGTCTCTTAACGTGCTAGTGACACCCCTGCTTTTCATTGGGGGGATGGTGCATCGTCTGCCAAGTCTTTTGCTTTCGTAGTGAGTGATTTTCGTGTGCAAGTTCGGTACTAGTCCCTCTAGGATTTTCCAGGTGTATATAATCATGTATCTCTCCCTCCTGCATTCCAGGGAATACAGGTTTAGGAAACTCAAGCGCTCCCAATAATTGAGGTGTTTTATCTCCGTTATGCGCGCCGTGAAAGTTCTCTGTACATTTTCTAGGTCGGCAATTTCACCTGCCTTGAAAGGTGCTGTTAGTGTGCAGCAATATTCCAGCCTAGATAGAACAAGTGACCTGAAGAGTGTCATCATGGCCTTGGCCTCCCTAGTTTTGAAGGTTCTCATTATCCATCCTGTCATTTTTCTAGCAGATGCGATTGATACAATGTTATGGTCCTTGAAGGTGAGATCCTCCGACATGATCACTCCCAGGTCTTTGACGTTGGTGTTTCGCTCTATTTTGTGGCCAGAATTTGTTTTGTACTCTGATGAAGATTTAATTTCCTAATGTTTACCATATCTGAGTAATTGAAATTTCTCATCGTTGAACTTCATATTGTTTTCTGCAGCCCACTGAAAGATTTGGTTGATGTCCGCCTGGAGCCTTGCAGTGTCTGCAATGGAAGACACTGTCATGCAGATTCGGGTGTCATCTGCAAAGGAAGACACGGGGCTGTGGCTGACATCCTTGTCTATGTCGGATATGAGGATGAGGAACAAGATGGGAGCGAGTACTGTGCCTTGTGGAACAGAGCTTTTCACCGTAGCTGCCTCGGACTTTACTCTGTTGACGACTACTCTGTGTTCTGTTAGTGAGGAAATTATAGATCCATCGACCGACTTTTCCTGTTATTCCTTTAGCACACATTTTGTGCGCTATTACGCCATGGTCACACTTGTCGAAGGCTTTTGCAAAGTCTGTATATATTACATCTGCATTCTTTTTGTCTTCTAGTGCATTTAGGACCTTGTCGTAGTGATCCAATAGTTGAGACAGACAGGAGCGACCTGTTCTAAACCCATGTTGCCCTGGGTTGTGTAACTGATGGGTTTCTAGATAGGTGGTGATCTTGCTTCTTAGGACCCTTTCAAAGTTTTTTATGATATGGGATGTTAGTGCTATTGGTCTGTAGTTCTTTGCTGTTGCTTTACTGCCCCCTTTGTGGAGTGGGGCTATGTCTGTTGTTTTTAGTAACTGTGGGACGACCCCCGTGTCCATGCTCTCTCTCCATAGGATGGAAAAGGCTCGTTCTTGCAGTTCTTGATGAACACAGAGTTCCATGAGTCTGGCCCTGGGGCAGAATGCATGGGCATGTCATTTATCGCCTGTTCGAAGTCATTTGGCGTCAGGATAACATCGGATAGGCTTGTGTTAATCAAATTTTGTCTCTCATAAAAAATTCATTTTGATCTTCGACTCTCAGTCTGGTTAGCGGCTTGCTAAAAACTGAGTCATATTGGGACTTGAGTAGCTCACTCATTTCCTTGCTGTCATCTGTGTAGGACCCATCTTGTTTAAGTAGGGGCCCAATACTGGACGTTTTTCTCGATTTTGATTTGGCATAGGAGAAGAAATACTTTGGGTTTCTTTCGATTTCATTTATGGCTTTTAGTTCTTCCCGCGATTCCTGACTCCTAAAGGATTCTTTTAGCTTAAGTTCGATGCTTGCTATTTCTCTGACCAGTGTCTCCCTACGCATTTCAGATATATTGACCTCTTTTAGCCGCTCTGTTATTCTTTTCCGTCGCCTGTAAAGGGAGCGCCTGTCTTTTTCTATTTTACATCTACTCCTTTTTCTTAGAGGAATAAGCCTTGTGCATACATCGAGTGCCACCGAGTTAATCTGTTCTAGGCATAAGTTGGGGTCTGTGTTGCTTAGTATATCTTTCCCAGCTTATATCGGTTAGGACTTGGTTTACTTGGTCCCACTTGTTTTTGTTATTGAAGTTGAATTTGGTGAATGCTCCCTCGTGACTAATCTCATTATGTCGGTCTGGGGCTCCGCGCATACATGACTGAACCTCAATTATGTTGTGATCTGAGTATATTGTTTTTGATATGGTGACATTTCTTATCAGATCATCATTGTTAGGGAAGATGAGGTCTAGTGTATTCTCCAGTCTAGTAGGCTCTATTATTTGCTGGTTTAAATTGAATTTTTGTGCAGAGATTTAAAAGCTCGCGTGAGTGTGAGTTTTCATCAGAGCTGCCTCCTGGTGTTATTACTGCAACAATATTATTTGCTATATTCCTCCATTTTAGGTGCCTTAAGTTTAAATCCCCCAGGAGCAAGATGTTGGGTGCAGGAGCTGGAAGTTTTTCCAGACAGTGGTCAATTTTTAACAGCTGTTCCTGGAATTGCTGGGACGTTGCATGCGGAGGCTTGTAGACTACCACAATGACTAGGTTTTGGTTCTCGACCTTTACTGCTAAAACTTCCACTACATCATTTGAGGCATTTAGCAGTTCTGTGCAAACAAGTGACTCTGCAATGCACAGGCCAACCCCCCCCTTTTGCCTGTTCACTCTGTCACATCTGTATAGGTTGTAACCTGGGATCCATATTTCGTTGTCCAAGTGATCCTTTATGTGGGTCTCAGTGAAAGCCACGAACATTGCCTTTGCCTCTGCAAGCAGTCCACAGATGAAAGGTATTTTGTTGTTTGATGCTGGCCTTAGACCCTGTATATTTGCCAAGAAGAATGTTATCGGACTGGTGGTATTGTTGGTACTGGGGGGGGATTTTTTTTCCGGCATTAGTATCTGTATCTGTTGGTTTGGAGTGGAGGCCATCGACTGTGGTTCCACTCCAGGAATGACTGGATTTGGTGTACGATTTCTGCCATTTCCTGCCAGTTTTTTTTCCTTCCTGGCACTAAAAAACCTCTCCCTCTTGAGTGGCTGTGGCTACCCAGGTTTTCCCATGGCCTGGATGTTTTGTATCTTTTTGTCCCCTTTAGATGGTATGCCTGGCAATTTAAGTTATAGCACAGTCTTTCCTGTACTGAAGAGGTACACAGTTCAGGGTGAAAAAGCTTACAGGAAGGGAGTTTGCATTATCCTGTTGTCATATGGGCATGGCATTTTCTAGGGTGGTCATAGTTGCACGTCCCATCTGTTTTTCCAGATTTCCCATGCCAGCAGATACCAAGTGCATAGTATGTGCACAGGCTTGGTTTCCGTTTGCCTTGAGTTTCTGTGACTGTATTCCCTGTTGGTGCATGTTTCCCTGTCTTACTTCTATCCTCCCTAGCACCAACAATGGAGCTCCCACCAGTTGTTTTTGGTAATATATCCTCACTATTGCTAGTGGAGTCCTCTTGTTTGCTATTTCCTGCGGTATTTCTAGTTTGCAATATTGGTTTTATCTTATCTTTGACTACACTTGTTTCCCTACTATGGCTCCTGTCCCCTATGAGGTCATTTATATGTATTCCTTCCTGCGTATAATTCTTGACTACCTGGACAAAATCTCCAGCTTCACCATTACTGTCTCCCAGGACAGCATCTCCAGCTTCACCATTACTGTCTCCCAGGACAGCACCTCCAGCTTCACCATTACTGTCTCCCAGGACAGCACTATCAGCCCCACATTTACTGACTACCAGGACATCATCTCCAGCCTTACAGTTTCTGACTACATGGCCAGTATCAAGGGCAGTACCATTCAGCCCAGACTTTTTATGTTCCCATCTGTTGTAGAAAGCTTCCAGGTTTTCTATGAAAGCAGCTTTGATGTTGACCTCTTTTAATACCCTTGTGATTTTAGTCCACAGATTTATCTCATTTGGGCATACCCAAAAACACTTCCCTGTTTTAATACTGCTTGTAGCTAGTTCTTGGATATCTGTACAAGGGGCGTGACACCAGTTTCCACAAAAATGGCAATTTATGCATGTGGAAGCCCGTTTGTTTGACTGACCACAGACTACACACAGCTTCATAATGATTTGAATGGTTGATTTACTGCAATTCTACTAGCAACCTCTTGAATATTCTGTTAATAACCTCCTTAAATGAAGCTCTAGCTATTTGTATTTCTGTTTCTAACTGTTTTTGTATATTGGACAGCTTACCGTGCACGTTCCTGGTATATATTTAATGTTTGTGTTTATAAGGGCGCCTACAACCCCATCCGTTTACAGTCTGCTTTATTGTCCAACGAAACCGTTTGAATCCAGTCAAGGGTACGTAATTTAATATAGTAAATATTTCGGTTCATTCTATGTGAAGTGTAATCTTGTGTCATTTTGCTAAGTTAATTTTTCTTGTTTAGTGATTTAATATTAAAAATTCTCCATATAAAACACATAGTGAGAGTCTTCGGTATATAAGACAAATGTTCTAGTGTAAAATATTCGTATTTCAACTGTACCAAGAATAAGTGATGCTCTTGACAGGAATGTTTGCTTGTTGAAGGCAGTGAAGAACGTTCTGTAATACGTCAAGTTGACGTTCAGTCAACACTGTGATTATTGCAGTAATGTTCCAGCATGAACAGTGTATTTGACAGTCTGGTTGACTCGTGTAGCTCTTCCCCCACCCAATGCACACATGCACGCACGCGCTTGCATGCATGCATTTATGCATACACACACACAGCCAGGAGATGAGTCTCGACCCCTGCAACCACAATTAGGCGAGCACCACACACACACACACCACACACACACACACACACACACACACACACACACACACACACACACACACACACACACACACACACACACACACACACACACACACACACACACACCACACACACACACACACACACACACACACACACACACACACACACACACACACACACATGGAGAAGATTATCAGGAGGAGAGTGGTGGTGTGGTAAAATTTATCTCACCAAATTATGGTTAAGTAAACTTGTAGAACAAATAGCTTTGTTGCTGTCTCTGCCCACTCGCAGCCTCCGACGATTGTCACCTTTGATGTGAAACAGATGTTCTATGACCACGTGGCTGTCGGGAACAAGTGCTGAGATTCCAGAAATTAAAAATTTTTCAGTTCCCGATGAATTCAAATCGACTAATATTACTGTCTTGAGGGACATGGTCATCAAACAGATAGACAAACTGAAGCAAAATAAGTCCCTGGGGCCCGACAAGTTGTTTTCCAGGGTACTTAAGGAATGGCCTAAGGGCCGATGTAAAGCACAGGATCTTTAGTGACTTTTTAAAGAAACATGGTATACAGATCATATTTTTACAAGAGCATAATTTTAAGTACGGAAGGGATCTGTTGATAGATGAGTACAAGGTTTATGCTGGATATACAGTGGACCCCCGGTATTCGATATTAATCCATTCCTGAGAGCTCATCGAATACCGATAATATCGAAAACCGAATCGATTTTCCTCATAAGAAATAATGAAAATCAAATTAATCCGTGCAAGACACCCAAAAGTATGAAAAAAAAAAATTACTACATGAAATATTAAGTTTAATACAATAAAATAATTACAATAACAATAAAATAATTGACACTTACCTTTAATGAAGATCTGGTGGTGATTGTTGGGATGGAAGGAGGGGAGAGGTGTTAGTGTTTAGAAGGGGAATCCCCTTCCATTAGGACTTGAGGTAGCAAGTCCTTTTCCAGGGTTACTTCCCTTTTAATGCCACTAGAACCAGCTTGAGAGTCACTGGACCTCTGTCGCACAACAAATCTGTCCATGGAGCTCTGTACCTCCCGTTCCTTTACAATTTGTCTAAAATGGGCCACAACATTGTCATTGTAATAGCTGTGTTAGGGTGATTTTCATCCATAAATGTTTGCACTTCAACCCACTGTGCACACATTTCCTTAATTTTTGAAGTAGGCACAATGGATTCCACAACTGGCATAGGCTTCTCAGGGTTAGCCCCAAACCCTTCAAAATCTTTCTTAATTTCCATACTAATTCTCACCCTTTTTACCACAGGGTTGGCACTAGAAGCTTTCTTGGGGCCCATGGTGACTTATTTTGCACAAACAAGCACCAAACAGTGATAATATGGATAATATGGAATGTACCGAATGTATCCTTAGATGCACGCGCACTGGCTGGCTTGTAAACACTGGCACACACGGGGCAGTTCAGGCCACACGTGGACAGGTCTCGTACGAATCGTATCGAATACCGGGTTTTTAATCGAATACTGAGGAAAATTTTTTGCGATATACTGCATTGAATACCGGATTTATCGAATACCGATGCCATCGAATACCGGGGGTCCACTGTACTGGGAAGCTTAAGGGAGGTGCTGCGGTATTAATAGCTGAGGCCAGTCCTCTTCAATTGTTGCACTGGGAAGAAGGGGAAGATGGGAGAGTAGTGAGGGTGGATGGGACATGGGGTGGGGTACGAGTGTGTTTTGTGAGCGTGTACATACTGGCGGACAGCAATAAGTGTGTTAAAGAGGATTTTGTTCGGGACACACTAATTTATCATATGAGGGGATTACCAGTTTATACATTATTTGGAGGGGATTGGAGTAGTGTGATACATAGGAAGGATGTGGAGCCGCGGGGAGCTGGGTGTGTGTTGGGAGTCCTATGGGATGTATTAGGGGGAGTCGGATTAGTGGATGTAGTTAGCGGGGAGGGGTGGGTGGTGGAGCATACTTAGGTGAAGAATGGTTATGCGGCACGCTTGGACCGCATTTATGCATCTCCTGGGATAAAAGTTAATATGGAAACTAAATGTTGTATTTTTGGATCATAGAGGGGTGGTTGTGGACGTGGGATGGGGAGAGTTGCTGAAACGTTTTATGAGTTATTAGAAACTAAATGTGAGCTTGTTAGAGGATATGGAGGGTGGAGTTAGTTTTGCGGAATGGTGGAAAAATGAATGGAATAAAGGAAAGATGGGAGATGATATTACTGTGGTTGGAGCAATGTGCTAAACCGGGGATCCGTAGTTTTTATAAAAGGAAGGGAAGGGAGGTCGGACAATGGAAATATGGATTACAGAGGTATTTGGAGGGGCAGTTAAAACAGTGTTATGAAGGTTGTCGTGGAGTATATCCGGTTTCAGAGATCGAGGGTATAAAGACGCAATTGCTGGAGATGCAGAATGCACAGTTTGATGGTGAAAGATTAAGGGGTGGGTTGGAAGATGTTTTATGGGGTGATAAGCCATCAGCTTGCGTTCTGCGGTGATTAAAGATCCGGCAAAATATAATGAATATGTTAAAATTAGAGGTACATCAGGACGTGGGTGGATACATGGTGGGTCAGTGGTTAGTAACGACTGAAGGCATGAGTGGTGTTGCGGATGAATGGCTCGAGATATATATGAGAGGAGGTAATAGGAAGATGGGGGACTTGCATATTATGGAGGAAGGGATATCACGTATCCTGGAACCAGAAGACAAGGTGGAGATAGAGGGGCCATTAAGTGAAGATGAGGTTTTGAAGGCGTTACAGGGGATGAGTGTAAGGAAGACGCCAGGGATTGATGGCATTCCAAATGATTTTTATTTAAGTAACTGGGAGGTTTTGAAGGAATGCTTTGTGCATTTGTTAAATGAAATGAAGGTAAAGGGATGCATGGGTATGACGCAATGAATGGGGGTTTGTCATGATTCCAAAGGGAAAAGTGCAGAACAGCATCCTGGATTATAGAGGTTTATCTTTAATGTGCGGAGATTACAAATTGTTTGCAAGGGTTTTTAAGTAATAGGTTACGTAGTGTTATTGGGAGAGTTATAGATAAGGGACAAATGGGTGTGCCGGGGCGGTCAATGATTAGTGGACACTGGAGGATTAAGGACTTCATAGATGATTGTAGAACGAGTGGAGGGGGTGTACTTGCTTTGGATTGGAAGGCTGCTTATGACTGTGTAGAGCGAGAGACGTTATGGATGATAATGAGGCGTATGGGTTTAGGTGAGGAAATTGTCCAATGGGCAGAAACATTATACAAAGGCACAGTACTACAGGTGCAAATCAATGGACGTATGGGAAAGGTAGTTAGTATGGGTAGGGGACTGAGACAGGGATGCCCCATGTCTCAGATCCTATTCGCATGTCTACAAGATCCTTTATATAGGATGATTAATGTTGGGGTAGATGAAGGTAGGGGTACAGCAGCGGGGTGCTCATGGTATAATTGGGTATGTTGACGATACGACGGTTTTAGTTGTGGGAGAGGAGGGATTAAGGAATGTAGGTAGAATCGTTGAGATATTTAGTGGGGCAACAGGTATGAGTCTTAATGGAGTTAAGTCTAAATTGGTTCATGGGTGGGAGGGAACTTGGGACAAAAGTATGGTTGGCAGGTAGTAGATCAAATTAAAGCATGTGGAGTATTTTACAGAAGGGCAGGGCAAGAAGTTAGAGGCCAACTCCGTAAAGGTAGTGCAAGGAGTATTAAGGAGATTGGGGGGAATACGGACGAGTGGGCTGACGATCCATCAGAGGGTCATAGTTATAAATACAATCATTTACCCTAAATTGTGGCATGTGGCAGCGGTTTATCTGTTGAAGAATGTGAGGTTGGTCCAAAAGAAGGTAATGCGTTTTATTTGGGGATATGCTTATCATTGGCTTAAGCAGACAGTCATGACAACATCATTGGGGAAGGGAGGATTAGGATTAATTCCACTGTGTAGTAGGCTGAAAAGTATGTATGTGAAACAGTTATATACAGTTGAGTGGGGATTGGGGTGTAAGGGTGAGTGAGGTTATGGATGATGTGTGGCAGTGGTGGGGGGTAGGGAATTTGAGGATCATAAGAAAGAAGGTACACTGCAGCAGGCCTACTGGCCCATGCGAGGCAGGTCCAAGTCTCCCTCCAGTTTAGCTAATGACCCAACCTAGTCAGGTCAAGTCATGTTCACTTAAGGAAGGAGTACAACATCAGACCTATAAGCACAAGCTAGTCAGGTCCAACTTGCACCCACCTGTGTATTTATCTAACCAATTTTTAAAGCTACACAATGTTTTAGCTTCTATGATGGTACTCTGGAGTTTGTTCCACTCATCCACTACAGTGCTTTCCTGTATCCATCCTGAATTTTAATTTTTCCAACTTAAAACCAATGGTGCTAGTCCTATTTTGGCTAGATAATTTTTGCATGCTGATTACATTCCCTTTATTTATTCCTGTTTTCCATTTATGCACCTCAATCATATGATTCCCTAATTTTATGCCTTTCTAGAAAGTGTAGATTCAGGGCTCTGTCTATCCTCAGGAAAGATTTCCGATATATGAGATCAACTTTGTCATCTTGTATTTTTCCAGTGCATTTATATCCGTTCTGTAATCTGTACAGGAGAAGGGGTTACTAGCCCCTTGCTAAATTGCCGGGAGCAAGGGGCTACTAACCCAATCTCCTGTATTGATTACTAAATTATAAAAGAAAGTCAAAATATATACATAAATACACCAAGTACATCACTTGAGCAGTAAAATAAATTGTCATTACCATTGTCTACAAAACAAACCTTCATAGAATGATTTGTGGAGAATATATTAGCTTCCAGGTGAAAATAATAAAAGTCTGTGATCAAACATTCATTCAAGAAGCCAGAATTATTTCATTTTTGAGGAAATACTAAACCTGTAAAGGTCATACAGTCCCTAGGAAATGGGAGTCATTCTGCTTTGATATAAATACAAAAAAAAATAATGTAACTCACAAATACAGTTTAACTCATGATTATATTCAAGAGAGAGTGCTAAATTAGTATAGGTCATACAGCCCCTGGAAAATGAGGGGTTGGAGGGTATTCATATTTGATCCATGGAAGGTGAGGTATAACTCATATTACCAGCATTTTTCTCAAGAATGAACTCTAATGTGTTGCATTAGAGTTGATCTAAGTGAAAAGTCTTTTAGACATTCAGAACACTGATATGGTTTTTCTTGTGTATGAACTCTCATGTGTTGTATTAGATGACATCTCTGTGGAAAGTCTTTTAGACATTCAGAACACTAACATGGTTTTTCTTGAGAATGAACTCTCATGTGTCGTATTATAGATAATCTATATGAAAAATCTTTTAGACATTCAGAACAGTGATATGTTTGTTTCCTTGAAGGAACTCTAATGTCGTGCATCTTACTGTTCGTCATAAGTCATTTAAGTCCTTAACACCTTCACTATTGTGACTCCCAAAATTAAAAGTGTTGAGTGCCAGAAATTTTCAAATGATAAAGAATGTTTTTTCTCAAGTTATGACACGCCAAATACAACATCTGATGGAAAACTAAGAGAATTATTCAGGCACAACTATATGCATCAACAATTTGGTCTCTTTTACATCCTATTTTAGGATATTTCAATAATTAAGTTGATCTAGTTCTTAGCCAACACACCTACTGTTCTATCAGTTATGCACAGGAAACCAACCATTCAATTATTTTAAGGTAATCTGACTAATTTTACAAATTCAAAAAATTCTAATTTGAAAACACATTTCAGAATAAAGAGAGGGTAACTTTCCCAAGCAGTTGGATCTGTTAAACAGAAATTATTGGAGAAACCAGAAGTGACAACCCTGCAGTCCCAAAGTCTGGAGATGACCAAGAACATGAAGCCTCCATGTAGTCTCTGACACTGTCTTCAGGTTGAAACACTGTCTCTGAAACACAAATATTAGAATAGTGATGGTTATGTTATGTTAGTCAGGTGACTTTTACTACCAGGTAAGGAGAGAGTAATAATGAGAATGAAGTAGAGGTGGTGGATTGTATTATGATAATAGTTGAGTATAGATTAGTGATGATGCTGAATGAACATTAACAATACAGTAGGAGAACAGACTAATGATTTTATTTTATTATTTTATTATCACACTGGCCGATTCCCACCAAGGCAGGGTGGCCCGAAAAAGAAAAACTTTCACCATCATTTACTCCATCACTGTCTTGCCAGAAGGGTGCTTTACACTACAGTTTTTAAACTGCAACATTAACACCCCTCCTTCAGAGTGCAGGCACTGTACTTCCCATCTCCAGGACTCAAGTCCGGCCTGCCGGTTTCCCTGAACCCCTTCATAAATGTTACTTTGCTCAAACTCCAACAGCACGTCAAGTATTAAAAACCATTCGTCTCCATTCACTTCTATCAAACATGCTCACACACGCCTGCTGGAAGTCCAAGCCCCTCGCACACAAAACCTCCTTTACCCCCTCCCTCCAACCTTTCCTAGGCCGACCCCTACCCCGCCTTCCTTCCACTACAGACTGATACACTCTTGAAGTCATTCTGTTTCGCTCCATTCTCTCTACATGTCCCGACCACCTCAACAACCCCTTCCTCACCCTCTGGACACAGTTTTGTAATCCCGCACCTCCTCCTAACTTCCAAACTACGAATTCTCTGCATTATATTCACACCACACATTGCCCTCAGACATGACATCTCCACTGCCTCCAGCCTTCTCCTCGCTGCAACATTCATCACCCACGCTTCACACCCATATAAGACGTTGGTAAAACTATACTCTCATACATTCCCCTCTTTGCCTCCAAGGACAAAGTTCTTTGTCTCCACAGACTCCTAAGTGCAACCACCACTCTTTTCCCTCATCAATTCTATGATTCACCCCCATCTTTCATAGACCCATCCGCTGACACGTCCACTCCCAAATATCTGAATACGTTCACCTCCTCCATACTCTCTCCCTCCAATCTGATATTCAATCTTTCATCACCTAATCTTTTTGTTATCCTCATAACCTTACTCTTTCCTGTATTCACCTTTAATTTTCTTCTTTTGCACACCCTACCAAATTCATCCCCCAAATCTCTGCAGCTTCTCTTCAGAATCTCCCAAGAGCACAGTGTCATCAGCAAAGAGCAGCTGTGACAACTCCCACTTTGTGTGTGATTCTTATCTTTTAACTCCACGCCTCTTGCCAAGACCCTCGCATTTACTTCTCTTACAACCCCATCTATAAATATATTAAACAACCACGGTGACATCACACATCCTTGTCTAAGGCCTACTTTTACTGGGAAAAAATTTCCCTCTTTCCTACAATACTCCTAACTTGAGCCTCACTATCCTCGTAAAAACTCTTCACTGCTTTCAGTAACCTACCTCCTACACCATACACTTGCAACATCTGCCACATTGCCCCCCTATCCACCCTGTCATACGCCTTTTCCAAATCCATAAATGCCACAAAGACCTCTTTAGCCTTATCTAAATACTGTTCACTTATATGTTTCACTGTAAACACCTGGTCCACACACCCCCTACCTTTCCTAAAGCCTCCCCTTTTTCATCTGCTATCCTATTCTCCGTCTTACTCTTAATTCTTTCAATTATAACTCTACCATACACTTACCAGGTACACTCAACAGACTTCTCTACCTATAATTTTTTGCACTCTCTTTATCCCCTTTGCCTTTATACAAAGGAACTATGCATCTCTCTGCCAAGTCCCTAGGTACCTTACCCTCTTCCATACATTTATTAAATAATTGCACCAACCACTCCAAAACTATATCCCCACCTGCTTTTAACATTTCTATCTTTATCCCATCAATCCCGGCTGCCTTAACCCCCTTTCATTTTAACCTACTCTGCCTCACTAACTCCCCCACACTCACAACTGGCTCTTCCTCACTCCTACAAGATGTTATTCCCTCCTTGCCCTATACATGAAATCACAGCTTCCCTATCTCATCAACATTTAACAATTCCCTCAAAATAATCCCTCCATCTTCCCAATCACCTCTAACTCTCCATTTAATAACTCTCCTCTCCTATTTTTAACTGACAAAATCCATTGTTCTCTAGGCTTTCTTAACTTGTTAATCTCACTCCAAAACTTTTTCTTATTTTCAACAAAATTTGTTGATAACACCTCACCCACTCTCTCATTTGCTCTCTTTTTACATTGCTTCACCACTCTCTTAACCTCTCTCTTTTTCTCTATATACTCTTCCCTCCTTGCATCACTTCTACTTTGTAAAATCTTCTCATATGCTAACTTTTTCTCCCTTACTACTCTCTTTACATCATCATTCCACCAATCGCTCCTCTTCCCTCCCGCACCCACTTTCCTGTAACCACAAACTTCTGCTGAACACACTAACACTACATTTTTAAACCTACCCCAAAACCTCTTCGACCCCATTGCCTATGCTCTCATTAGCCCATCTATCCTCCAATAGCTCTTTATATCTTTCCCTAACTGCCTCCTCTTTTAGTTTATAAACCTTCACCTCTCTCTTCCCTGATGCTTCTATTCTCCTTGTATCCCATCTACCTTTTACTCTCAGTGTAGCTACAACTAGAAAGTGATCTGATATATCTGTGGCCCCTCTATAAACATGTACATCCTGAAGTCTACTCAACAGTCTTTTATCTACCAATACATAATCCAACAAACTACTGTCATTTCGCCCTACATCATATCTTGTATACTTATTTATCCTCTTTTTCTTAAAATATGTATTACCTATAACTAAACCCCTTTCTATACAAAGTTCAATCAAAGGGCTCCCATTATCATTTACACCTGGCACCCCAAACTTACCTACCACACCCCCTCTAAAAGTTTCTCCTACTTTAGTATTCAGGTCCCCTACCACAATTACTCTCTCACTTGGTTCAAAGGCTCCTATACATTCACTTAACATATCCCAAAATCTCTCTCTCTCCTCTGCATTCCTCTCTTCTCGAGGTGCATACACACTTATTATGACCCACTTCTCGCATCCAACCTTTACTTTAATCCACATAATTCTTGCATTTACACATTCATATTCTTTTTTTCTCCTTCCATAACTGATCATTCAACATTACTGCTACCCCTTCCTTTGCTCTAACTCTCTCAGATACTCCAGATTTAATCCCATTTATTTCCCCCCACCGAAACTCCCCTACCCCCTTCAGCTTTGTTTCGCTTAGGGCCAGGACATCCAACTTCTTTTCATTCATAACATCAGCAATCATCTGTTTCTTGTCATCCGCACTACATCCATGCACATTCAAGCATCCCAGTTTTATAAAGTTTTTCTTCTTCTCGTTTTTAGTAAATGTCCACTGAAAAACAGTGTAAATATTCCAGCCACTAAAACAACTTTGCTTCAGTTCAGTATGTTCCTTGTAGCTTCTCTTGTATAATACCATAATTCTGTAAGTTTTTTTTTTTTTTTTTTTTTTTTCCAACAAGTCGGCCGTTTCCCACCGAGGCAGGGTGACCCAAAAAAAAAGAAAGAAAATCCCCAAAAAGAAAACACTTTCATCATCATTCAAACACTTTCACCACACTCGCACATTATCACTGTTTTTGCAGAGGTGCTCAGAATACAACAGTCCAGAAGCATACACATATAAAGACACACAACATATCCCTCCAAACTGCCAATATCCCAAACCCCTCCTTTAAAGTGCAGGCATTGTACTTCCCATTTCCAGGACTCAAGTCCGACTATATGAAAATAACCGGTTTCCCTGAATCCCTTCACTAAATATTACCCTGCTCACACTCCAACAGATCGTCAGGTCCCAAGTACCATTCGTCTCCATTCACTCCTATCTAACACGCTCTCGCACGCTTGCTGGAAGTCCAAGCCCCTTGCCCACAAAACCTCCTTTACCCCCTCTCTCCAACCCTTTCGAGGACGACCCCTACCCCGCCTTCCTTCCCCTATAGATTTATATACTTTCCATGTCATTCTACTTTGATCCATTCTCTCTAAATGACCAAACCACCTCAACAACCCCTCTTCTGCCCTCTGACTAATACTTTTATTAACTCCACACCTTCTCCTAATTTCCACACTCCGAATTTTCTGCATAATATTTACACCACACATTCCCCTTAAACAGGACATCTCCACTGCCTCCAACCGTCTCCTCGCTGCTGTATTTACCACCCAAGCTTCACACCCATTTAAGAGTGTTGGTACTACTATACTTTCATACATTCCCTTCTTTGCCTCCATAGATAACGTTTTTTGACTCCACATATACCTCAACGCACCACTCACCTTTTTTTCCCTCATCAATTCTATGATTAACCTCATCCTTCATAAATCCATCCGCCGACACGTCAACTCCCAAGTATCTGAAAACATTCACTTCTTCCATACTCCTCCTCCCCAATTTGATATCCAATTTTTCTTTAAATCATTTGACACCCTCATCACCTTACTCTTTTCTATGTTCACTTTCAACTTTCTACCTTTACACACATTCCCAAACTCATCCACTAACCTTTGCAATTTTTCTTTAGAATCTCCCATAAGCACAGTATCATCAGCAAAAAGTAACTGTGTCAATTCCCATTTTGAATTTGATTCCCCAAATTTAATCCCACCCCTCTCCCGAACACCCTAGCATTTACTTCCTTTACAACCCCATCTATAAATATATTAAACAACCATGGTGACATTACACAATCCCTGTCCTAAGACCTACTTTTAAACCTGGGAAGTAGTCTCCCTCTCTTCTACACACCCTAACCTGAGCGCCTCAACATCCTCATAAAAACTCTTTACAGCATTTAATAACTTAACCACCTATTCCATATACTTGCAACATCTGCCACATTGCCTTCTATCCACGCATCATATGCATTTTCTAAATCCATAAATTGCAATACAAACTTCCCTACCTTTATCTAAATATGTTCACATATATGCATCATGTAACACATCTCTACACATCCCCTATCCCACTCTGAACCCATCCTTGCTCATCTGCAATCCTACATTCTGCTTACCTCTAATTCTTTCAATTATAACCCCTACCGTACACTTTTCCGGTATCTCAGTATGCTATTCCTCTATAATTTTTAATCAGTCTCTTTTGTCCCCTTTCCCTTTATATAAAGGGACTATACATGCTCTCCGCCATCCCTAGTACCATCCCCTCTTCAACATTTATTAAACAAAAGTACCAACCACTCCAACACTATATCCCCCTGCTTTAACATTTTCTGTCATGATCCCATCAGATTCCAGCTGCTTAACCCCCTTTCAATTTTATGTAATGCCTCACGTAACCTTCCCACACTTACATTCTGCTCTTCTCACTCTAAAAGATGTATTAACTCCCTGACCAAGTGCATGAAATTACTGCCTCTGTTTCCTTCCTTAACATTTAAAAGTCCTCAAATATTCCAGCCATCTACCTAATACCTCTCCCTCTCCTCCACTACTAACTCCCCTACTTTTTAACTGACAAATCATATTTTCCCCTAGGCCCCCCCCCCTTTCTAACTTGTTTAACTCACTCCAAAATTATTTCTTATTTCATAAAATTTCTTGACAGTGCCCTCTCCCATCGAATCATCCTGCTCTCCTTTGCACTCTCCACCACGCTCTTTACCTTTCTTTTACTCACCATAACTCTGCTCTCTATAACACCTCTGCTTGTAAAAACCTCTCATAAGCTACCTTTTTCTCTTTAATCAACACACCTTTACTTAATCATTCCACACAATCACTCTGCTCTTTCCTTCCTCCTGCCCCCACCCTTTCTAGTAACCACAAACATTCTGCCCACATCCTAATACTGCATTTTAAAAACTATGTCCAACCCTCTCAACCCCTCCACTACTCATCTTTGCACTAGCCCACCTTTTCTGCCAATAGTGCTTATATCTCACGCCGAACTATCCTCCTCCTTAGTTTATAACACTTTCACCTCCCTCTTACTTTGTTGTTGCCACCTTCCTCTTATTTCCCATCTACCTCTTACTCTACTTAGCTACAACTAAATAATGACCCGATATATCAGTTGCCCCTCATAAACATGTACATCCTGGAGCCAAACCCATCAACCTTTTATCCACCAATACATAATCTAAAAAACATTTCATTACGTGCTACATCTCCCTTTGTAATTTTTATTTACCTCTTTTTCATAAAAATAGTATTATTATTAACAAATTCTTTCTACAATACTAAATTTAAAGGCCCCCTTTACATTTACCCCCCGGGAAAACCCCCAAATTTACCTACACTCCCTCCCATAACTTTTTTACCCACTTTAGCATTGAAATCCCCAACCACCTTTATCCACATTTGACAAAACTCCCCAGCATTCCTAAACATTTCCAAAATCTCTCTCTCTCCTCTTAACTTCTCTGTTCTCCAGTGCATCACGCTTATTTTAACCCACTTTTCACTCCCCTCTTTATTTTACTCCCAAAATAATCCTTGAATTTTTAAACATTTATATCCTTCTTTTTTCCCGCCATAGCTTATCCTTCAACATTATTTCTACCCTTCTTTAGCTCAACTCATTTTAAACCCCTGACCTAATCCCATTATTTCCCCTCCACTGAAACCCCCACCCCCTTCACTTTTTTTTCACTTAAAGCAGGGCATCCAGCTTCTTTCATTTATAACTCCCAATCACTCTTTCTTATCAAACACAACATCCACGCACATTCAGACTTCCCACTTTGACAATTTTCTTCTTCTTATTCTTTTTAGTAATCTTTACAGGAAAAGGGGTTACTAGCCCATTGTTCCTGGCATTTTAGTTGACTTTTACAACACACATGGCTTACGGAGGAAAGATTCTTATTCCACTTCCCCATGGATATAAAAGGAAAATTAATAAGACCGAGAACTATTAAGATAAAATCAAAGAAAACTCAGATGAGTGTGTATAAATAAATGTGTACATGTATGTGTAGTGTGACCTAAGTGTAAGTAGAAGTAGCAAGACGCCTGTAATCTTGCATATTTATGAGACAGACAAAAGACATCAGCAATCCTACCATCATGTAAAACAATCACAGGCTTTCGTTTTACACTCACTTGGCAGGACGGTAGTACCTCCCTGGGTGGTTGCTGTAAGTACTAAAATATAATCATCCCTATAACTGAAGCAGGCCTACTGAAAACATGTAAAAAAAAAATGTAGGGGCAAAGGAATATCCTACCCTTCTTTATGGAAACTGCCGAAAATCAAATATTTCTGTCACTTTGAGCTCTCCTTCAAACTACTTCCAGTTTGAAACCAACCAAAATCCTCTCCTTTTCACTAGCAAATCTTCCATTTTATCAATTAATACCAAGAAACAACCAATAAAACCATACAAACCCTGGAAATTGACCACAAAGTTACTATATTAACCCTTAAACAGTCCAAACATAGATCTATATTCACTTGCATAGCACTCCAAACGTAGATCTATGTTGTCTTGCATAGTGCTCCAAACATAGATCTACGTTCACTTGCGTAGTGCTCCAAACATAGATCTACGTTCACTTGCGTAGCACTCCAAACGTAGATCTATGTTCACTCGCGTAGTGCTCCAAACATAGATCTACGTTCACTTGCGTAGTGCTCCAAACATAGATCTACGTTCGCTTGCGTAGTGCTCCAAACGTAGATCTACATCTTATTTCTCCTGCCTCCAAATTTGGCATGATTGGCCTGAGATGCCTGGTCAACACTCAGTGTGTGCAGTATTAAAAAAGTCGGGGATCACTTAGTACCTTGTGGGAGCACCAGTTCAACTGAGCGTCAACTAGAGCAAATAGTGTAGCAAACACCAGGGATTCACTGATGTCAATTCGTATTAACCCTCACTTTTAAGAGGAAAGTGATGGATGTGGCCACAAGTGGTCGAGGAAATATCTAAAACCTCTATAATAACCCATGTGTAACATTTGTGCAAAATCCTTTCATTTTTGATACCACTGGTAGTGTTATCCTCCCAGGGTATAACTTATACCCTGAGTAAAGAGAAAAGATTCTGGAACATGTGTATTATGTATTCGGCAGGCTTTGGCTGTCTCTCTGTATCAGTCTGTCTACAACTGTCTCTGTCTATATGTCTATCTCACATGTACATATAGTGTAAATTACTTAGGATAATGCAAAAATTCAAGAACTCTGAAGAAATTCGAGTTAATCTACTCTTGGAGCCCGGCCATGGGCCAGTCTCGTCTGGTGCTTGCCTGGTCAACCAGGCTGTTGCTGCTGGAGGCCCACTGCCCTACATATCCATCACAGCCTGGTTGATCTGGCACCTGGTGAAGATACTTTTCTAGCTTGCTCTTGAAGGCTTCTACACTTGCCCTAGCCGTGTTTCTGACATCTTCTGGTAAAATGTTGAATAGTCTGGGATCCCGGATGTTGATAGTGTTCCCTTATTGTCCCCACAGCGCCCCTGCTCCTCACTGTGTTTATTTTACACTTTGTCTCATATCTCTCACTAGTACAGTGGTCCCTCAATAATCGTCCGGCCTGAAAACCGTCCATTTCGGAAATAGTCCTGTTATTTCGTCTAAATATTGGCTCGCAAATGGTCCGGTAACTCGCTAATAGTCCTAAGTCTGGGACGCGTACTCATGCTCTGAGCCACCTGGGCCTTCCCTTCCCAGCCAGTGTGCCATTGTTTACCAGTGAGCAACGGTCCCCTCACGTGCTCCAGCGAAATATTTCATAATCCATTTAGTTTAGTGCTTGCAAGTGCTAAATAAGCTACCATGGCTCCAAAGAAAGCTCCTAGTGCCAAGCCTTTGGTAAAGGTGAGAAATACGATTGAATTTAAGAAAAACATCATTGAACAATATGATAGTGGCGTACATGTAGGCGAACTGGCCAGGTTGTATAACAAATCCCGTACAACCATATCTTCCATCATAGCCAAGAAAAAGGAAATGAAGGATGCTGTTGTTGCAAAGGGGGTAAATATGCTGACAAAAATGAGATCACCAGTACTCGAAGATGTTGAGAAGTTATTATTTTTGTGGATAAGCGAGAAACAATTAGCAGGAGATAGTCTTAAGACGTCGCTTATTTGTGAAAAGGCTAGGCAGTTGCATGACGATTTGGTAAAGAAATTGCCTGCAACTAGTGGTGATGCGAGTGAATTTAAGGCCAGCAAAGGCTGGTTTGAGAGATTTAAGAAGCGTACTGGCATACACAGTGTGGTAAGGCATGGGGAGGCTGCCAGTTAGGACCACAAGGCGGCTGAAATTTTTTTTATTTTATTAACACACTGGCTGATTCCCACCAAGGCAGGGTGGCCCGAAAAAGAAAAACTTTCACCATCATTCACTCCATCAGTCTTGCCAGAAGGGTGCTTTACACTACAGTTTTTAAACTGCAACATTAACACCCCTCCTTCAGAGTGCAGGCACTGTACTTCCCTTCTCCAGGACTCGAGTCCGGCCTGCTGGTGTCCCTGAATCCCTTCATAAATGTTACTTTGCTCACACTCCAACAGCACGTCAAGTATTAAAAGCCATTTGTCTCCATTCACTCCTATGAAACACGCTCATGCATGCCTGCTGGAAGTCCAAGCCCCTCGCACACAAAACCTCCTTTACCCCCTCCCTCCAACCTTTCCTAGGCCGACCCCTACCCCGCCTTCCTTCCACTACACTGATACACTCTTGAAGTCATTCTGTTTCGCTCCATTCTCTCTACATGTCCGAACCACCTCAACAACCCTTCCTCAGCCCTCTGGACAACAGTTTTGGTAATCCCGCACCTCCTCCTAACTTCCAAACTACGAATTCTCTGCATTATATTCACACCACACATTGCCCTCAGACATGACATCTCCACTGCCTCCAGCCTTCTCCTCGCTGCAACATTAATCACCCATGCTTCACACCCATATAAGAGCGTTGGTAAAACTATACTCTCATACATTCCCCTCTTTGCCTCCAAGGACAAACCTCTTTGTCTCCACAGACTCCTAAGTGCACCGCTCACCCTTTTCCCCTCATCAATTCTATGATTCACCTCATCTTTCGTAGACACATGTGCTGACACGTCCACTCCCAAATATCTGAATACATTGACCTCCTCCATACTCTCTCCCTCCAATCTGATATCCAATCTTTCATCACCTAATCTGTTTATCCTCATAACCTTACTCTTTCCTGTATTCACTTATAATTTTCTTCTTTTTCATACCCTACCAAATTCATCCACCAACCTCTGCAACTTCTCTTCAGAATCTCCCAAGAGCACAGTGTTGTCAGCAAAGAGCAACTGTGACAACTCCCACTTTGTGTGATTCTTTATCTTTTAACTCCACACCTCTTGCCAAGACCCTCGCATTTACTTCTCTTATAACCCCATCTATAAATATATTAAACAACCACGGTGACATCAAACATCCTTGTCTAAGGCCTACTTTTACTGGGAAATAATCTCCCTCTTTCCTACATACTCTAACTTGAGCCTCACTATCCTCGTAAAAACTCTTCACTGCTTTCAGTAACCTACCTCCTACACCATACATCTGCCACATTGCCCCCCTATCCACCCTGTCATACGCCTTTTCCAAATCCATAAATGCCACAAAAACCTCTTTAACCTTATCTAAATACTGTTCACTTATATGTTTCACTGTAAACACCTGGTCCACACACCCCCTACCTTTCCTAAAGCCTCCTTGTTCATCTGCTCTCCTATTCTCCATCTTACTCTTAATTCTTTCAATAATAACTGTACCATACACTTTACCAGGTATACTCAACAGACTTATCCCCCTATAATTTTTGCACTCTTTTGTCTCCTTTGCCTTTATACAAAGGAACTATGCATGCTCTCTGCCAATCCCTAGGTACCTTACCCTCTTCCATACATTTATTAAATAATTGCACCAACCACTCCAAAACTATATCCCCACCTGCTTTTAACATTTCTATCTTTATCCCATCAATCCCGGCTGCCTTGCCCCCTTTCATTTTACCTACTGCCCCCACGAACTTCCCCCACACTCACAACTGGCTCTTCCTCACTCCTACAAGATGTTATTCCTCCTTGCCCTATACATGAAATCACAGTTTCCCTATCTTCATCAACATTTAACAATTCCTCAAAATATTCCTTCCATCTTCCCAATACCTCTAACTCTCCATTTAATAACTCTCCTCTCCTATTTTTAACTGACAATTCCATTTGTTCTCTAGGCTTCCTTAACTTGTTAATCTCACTCCAAAACTTTTTCTTATTTTCAACAAAATTTGTTGATAACATCTCACCCACTCTCTCATTTGCTCTTTTTACATTGCTTCACCACTCTCTTAACCTACGAAAAATATGAGCATGAATTCAAGGAGTACATAAACAGTGAAGGACTGAAACCTGAACAAGTGTTCAATTGTGATGAAACAGGCCTCTTTTGGAAGAAAATGCCAAAGAGGACCTACATTACTCAGGAAGAAAAGGCACTGCCAGGACACAAGCCTATGAAAGAGAGGCTGACACTAATGTTCTGTGTTAATGCTAGTGGGGATTTCAAAGTGAAGCCGTTACTAGTGTACCATTCTGAAAATCCCAGAGTGTTCAAGAAAAACAATGTTATGAAGAGTAAATTGTGTGTGTTTTGGAGATCTAATAGTAAGGCATTGGTCACAAGGGACATTTTCGTTGAGTGGTTCAATGAAGTGTTTGGCCCTAGTGTGAAGAATTACCTCCTGGAAAAGAAATTGGATCTCAAGTGCCTCCTAGTAATGGACAATGCACCTGCTCATCCTCCAAACTTGGATGACCTAATTCTGAAGGAGTTTGGGTTCATCACAGTAAATTTCTTGCCCCCGAATACCACTCCTCTCCTCCAGCCCATGGACTAGCAAGTCATTTCAAGCTTTAAAAAACTCTACACCAAAGCAGTGTTTGAAAGGTGCTTGAATGTGACCTCACACTCGCTTGACCCTACGAGATTTTTGGAAAGAACACTTGTATTCTCCATTGCGTAAGCCTGGGAGGGAGTGACTACCATGACTTCGAACTCTGCTTGGAGAAAATTGTGGCCAGATTGTGTCCACAAGAGGGATTTTGAAGGGTTTGAGGCAGCCAATGATGAGCCTATGTCAGTTGTGAACTCTATTGTCGCACTGGGGAGTTCCATTTGGTTGGATGTGAGTTTGGAGGATGTGGAAGAGTTGGTGGAGGACCACAATGAAGAGCTAACCACTGAGGAGCTGCAAGAGCTTCAGCAGGAGGAGCAACTGATCACAGCTCAGAATCTTGCTGCAGAGGAGGAGGAAGGTGCCTTCTTCAGAAATTAAGGAGATTTTTGAAATGTGGGGTAGGATGGAAAGATTTATGGAAAAAGATCACCCATAGAAGGATGTTGCAAGCCATATCGGCAACTTGTACAGTGACAGAGTCTTGGCCCATTTTAGGGAAGTTTTAAAAAGGCGCCAGAAACAGAGCTCTCTGGACAGTTTTTTGCGAGACAGGACTCCAGTGACTCAAGGTGGTCCTAGTGGCATTAAGAAACAGAGAAGAGAAATAACCCCAGAAAAGCAATTGGTACCCGAGGTGTTGATGGAAGGGGATTCCCCTTCCAAACAGTAAATAATCCAATCTGTCTCCTCCAGAATCGCCAATAAAGGTAAGTGTTATTCTGTTGATGTTTAATTCATCATGTGCCACTGTATTGTTTATGTACTACATCTATATTTCATGTAAAAAATGTTTTTGTTTTAATACTTCTGAGTGCCAGGAACGGATTAATTGAATTTACATTATTTCTTATGGGGAAAATTGATTCGTAAATCGTCCATTTCGATAATAGTCCCACTTCCAGGAACGGATTATGGACGATAATTGAGGGACCACTGTATATTGTTATGCCAGTGTGCAGATTTGGGACTAGGCCCTCGAGTATTTTCCAGGTTTATACAGTGGACTCCCGGCTTGCGATGCTATCGGTATCCGATAAATCTGGTATCCGACGCATTATATCGCAAAAAATTTGCCTTGGTTCCCGTTACAAAACCCGGTATGCGATGCGTTTCATATGAGACATGTCCATGTGTGGCCTGAACTGCCCCATGTGCGCCAGTGTGCACGCATCTAAGGATACATTCGGTACATTCCATATTATCCATATTATCACTGTTTTTGGTGCTTGTTTCTGCAAAATAAGTCACCATGGGCCCCAAGAAAGCTTCTAGTGCCAACCCTTCGAGACCAAGGGTGCTAATGACTATTGAAATGAAAAAAGAGATAATTGCAAAGTACGAAAGTGGAGTGCATTTGTCGGAGCTGGCCAAGTTGCATAGTAAACCCCAATCAACCATCTCTACTATAGTGAGCAGGAAAACGGCAATCAAGGAAGCTGTTCTTGCAAAAGGTGCAACTGTGATTACGAAACAGCGGCCGCAAGTGTTAGAAAATGTTGACTGTTATTGGTGTGGATAAATGAAAAACAGATAGTAGGAGACAGCAGGAGAAGGAAAGTAACCCCGGAGAAGGACTTGCTACCTCAAGTCCTAATGGAGGGGGATTCCCCTTCTAAACACTAACACCATCCACACACTCCCCTCTTCCCATCCCATCAATCATCACCAGATCTTCATTAAAGGTAAGTGTCAATTATTCTAGTGTTGTTGTTGTTATTGTAATTATTCTATTGCATTAAACTTAATATTTCATGTGGTAAGTTTTTTTTTTTTCATACTGTTGAGTGTCTTGCACGGATTAATTTGATTTCCATTATTTCTTATGGGGAAAATTGATTCGCTTTCCAATAATTTTGGTTTACGATGAGCTCTCAGGAACGGATTAATATTGTGAACCGGGGGACCACTGTATTATAATGTATCTGTCTCTCTCTCCTCCACTCCAATGAATACATGTTCAAAATCTGCAGGCTTTCCCAGTAGTTTAGGAGCTTTACAGGCTCAATGTGAACCATAAACGATCTCTGTATTTGTTCCAGTGGCAATTTCTCCTGCTCTGAACAGGGCCATCAGGACTGAGCATTATTCGAAATGAGGGAGCACTAGTGAGTTGAAAAGTGTCACCATCGGCATTATTTCCCTTGTTTTGAAAGTTCTCAGTACCCACGCTGTCATATTCCTGGCTGTCGTGATCTTTGTTTTGATATGGTCTTTAAAGGAAAGGTCCGCTGACATAATTATTCCCAGGTCTTTTATGTGTTTTTTACATTCTATTTGGTGACCGCCTTAAGTTTTGTATTTATAGTGTTCCTTTTGAGTTCTTCATTCATTCCATACCTAAGCAGCTGGAACTTATCACCATTGAATGCCATGTTGTTCTCCCACTGCCCACTGGAAAACCCTGTTTATGTCTTCAGTACTTTTTCAGTGTCTTCTACTGTAGTGACTTTCATGCTTATTTTAGTGTCATCCGCAAATGATCCTAAAGTGTGCAGGGTGTTTTTATCTGTCTGCTATGAGGATGAGAAACGGCAGAGGTGCCAGGACAGTGCCTAGGGGCGCTGAGTTTTTGACTTCGCTGATGCTGGATCTTACTCTATTAGTATACAGCTTATCAGTGGTCATTGTAATGTAATTGCTGATGCTCTGTCCCATCCTTAATTATCATTGATACATTAAAATTTATGTAATTTTATGCCCAAACACCTTTTGTTACTTGCTACTGCAAATTTCAGTAAAGTAACGTTATCTATCTAGCTCATGTTAACTATGTATACTATTTATATATTCACAGTAGTGGTGATATATGTTGGTGTGGGAAGGAGACAGTTGGAGACAGAAGCTGAGTGTTGAGTGTGTAGAGTTGTGTGGGCGATGCTATTTACTGAGTGGCAGAACAGTCCTGCCGCAGCCACCTCCCTCACTACACACCTTAAGTAACAGCACTCAAGCTTTCTTATATGCAGATATCCATAGTGCCTTGCATTCCACTACCACTACTTAAGAATGGGATGCTGTCTCCTGTCTATCGCACAAGACTGCTGTTCTAATATACAATCTCCACTACTACAATCGAGCCTCAATGTGTCATGCCTTTCTATGCTATCCTGTCTCTACACTGATGAACATAACCATGAGTATGCAGAGTTACGATACGCTGTGTACTGCCCTAGTACGTGGGGCGTAACTTATAAAATATAAGAAGTGTTGGCACAAGAGTAACTCTGATTTGTTGATACTGAATTGTTTATTAAAGTGACATGAGTTATCACAGAAGTAAGCATGTGAAAGACACTAATGCAACTCCTAGTGCGACAGTTTGTCGTGCTGGGGGATTATTGTGACCCCTGAATGGGTCACAATGTATATAATGTATATTACCTGTTCATATAATTTCACATTGCTTATATTTGCGATATTAGCTAAATTGTAAATATATTGCTTTATATTATTATTTGACAGTTATATTATTAGGTAGGATGTAACATTTATACATTATTCAGTGCTCATTGCTTGAGTGTTAAGTAGCTGCCGCATTGTCTAACTGCTGTAACTACCACTCTGCTTGTTTCGCTGCCGGCTTCTCTGTAGTTGCTGGGGAGCAGCAGTCCATGGAGAGTTATGTGATCAGGGTGGAGTGATCACACCTCACCTGGGTGAGAAGACTGGCTTGCCTCTGGCGAGCTCTCTGGTTGACGAAGATTCCAACAACACCTCTCTCTCCAGCTCTTCCTTGCTGGCCCTTGTTGGAACATCATCTCTGTCGCTCTTTCGTTGTTGGTTCTGTGCATCTTGTTCACAGTGCATAGCCTAGGCTTAGTGATTTTTGATGTTTTACTGAGGTTGTGTGTCACACTTGACACTCTGAGAAACTCAGGTCCTGAGCTGTAGCTTCTGACCTAATTTGTACTGGTATCTGTGCACCATCACAGTCAGGGATTTTCTTATGCTGAACTTAGATTCAGTAGTATGGGAGTTTTGTGAATTTTGTGGAGGATCTGCAGATGGTCCCTACTTAGGGTCATTATGTTATCTCCTTGTTCCTGATTTTGTGTTGCTGCTGCTTGTTATATTGCTATTTGGAGAATTGGTCGTTTTACTGTTCAAGCAAGCTGTTCTGATTGCCAGGTTGGTCAATAAGTTAGTTTATGTGAGGACTTTTAGTCAGTCACTGGTTAAGTCTAGTCGAGTTTTGAGACAGCGAACTACTTAGAGCACTTACACACATTTGTATATATTAGTACACTTTAGTTACACTTGTATATACTAGTATTATGTTCTTAAATGCTGGCAATGTACCAGACGGTACTTAAAAGCCATAAAGATATGATATGTACCTTCAGCACAATACTACTGTACACGAGAGAGAAATGTAGGAATTTTTATCCTATATTAAGTAGATTATTTAAATTTACTTTGATATTGTCCATATAGACAACTTTATCTTTATTAATAAACTTAAATTTTACTTTCTTTAGTTAGTAGCCTACCAGTTGTAATCCTGAAGCACTATTGAATCTTACTATTAAATTCTAATGGATAATTAGACTGGGATACTGACTACTTGTTACAAAAACCCAGTAACAGGCTGGATGCTAGAGGCATAGACCTTTCTAGTATTCACTGGAGATCTCTATGCTTATTAGATATTGCATTGTTTGTAACACTGAGTCTCTCACCTTACACTATGCACACTGTCCTGACTCAGCATCTCATCTCAGGAACACTGTGTATAGTCATTGTCGTGACTCAGTCTCTCAACTCAGGTACACTGTTCACACTGTCTTGACTCAGTCTCTCACCTTGGGAACAATGTGCATACTGTCCTCACTCTGTTCCTAAGGTGAGAGACTGAGTCAGGACAGTATGCATACTGTCCTGACTCAGTCTCTCACCTCAAGTACACTGTGCACACTGCCCTGCCTCGGTCTCTTCCCTCAGGTGCACTGGGCAAACAGTCCTGACTCGATTTGTCACCTCATATAATGTGCACACTCACTGTCCAGACTCACCTCAGGTACTGTGTAAACTGCCCTTAATCTCTCACCTCAGCTACACTGTGCACACTGTCCTGACTCAGTCTTGCAACTCAGGTACACTTAGCACTCTATCATGACTCAGTCTCTATTTTCAGGAACACTGTGCACACTGTCCTGACTCACTCTTTCACCTCAAGGACACAGTGTGCACTGTCCTGTCTCAGTCTCTCACCACAGGTACAATGTGCACACTCAATGTTATGACTCAGTCTCTCACCACAGGTACACTGAGGAAACTGTCATGACTCAGTCTGTCAAACTTAAGTACACTGTGCACACTGTAATGACTCAGTCTCTCACCTCAGGTACAGTGTGCAAACTGTCCTCTCGCCTCAGATACACTATGCGTACTCATTGTTCTGACTCAGTCCTTCGCCTCAGGTACACTGCACACACTGTTCTGACTCAGTCCTTCACCTCAGGTACACTGCACACACTGTTCTGACTCAGTCCTTCACCTCTGGTACACTGCACACACTGTTCTGACTCAGTCCTTCACCTCTGGTACACTGCACACACTGTGCTGACTCAGTCTCTCAGCTCAGGTACACTGCATACAATACTGGCTCATTCTCTCACCTCAGGTACATTGTGCACATTGTCCTGTGTCATTGTCTCACCTCAGGTACAAAGTACAGAGTGCCCTGACAGTCTCTCATATCAGGAACACTGTGCACACTCCCTGTCATGACTCAGTCTCTCAAACTTAGGCACACTGTGCATACTCTGCTGACAATCTCTCACCTCACTTACACCGTGTACAGTCAATGTCCTGACCCAGTCTCTCACCTCAGGTACAATGTGCACACTGTCTTGACTCAATCTCTTTACTCAGGTACACTGTGCACACTCACTCTTCTGACTCAGTCTCTCACATCAGGTACATTGTGCACACTGTCCTGTGTGGTATAAACCTTGGTAATAAATACCGACAAGTTGGTTTAGAAAGACACGTAAGCAAACACTATGACATATTTATTAGAAAACGTTTCGGTCCTGGGACCTTGATCACTTCTAACATACAGAGGTAGAAAGACATTATATATATAGGCGGAGAGTGAGATGTGAGTGACGCACGTGACCTGAGGAATGTCATGTTGTGATGAGGACGGGTAGACGATGAAATCATGTGACTCCTGTGTTGTTGGGTTGGTGGTGCTTAAGTATCATGTATGGCATACATGATACTTAAGCACCACCAACCCAGGAGTCACATGATTTCATCGTCTACCAGTCCTCATCACAACATGACATTCCTCAGGCCACGTGCGTCACTCACACCTCACTCTCCGCCTATATATATAATGTCTTTCTACCTCTGTATGTTAGAAGTGATCAAGGTCCCAGGACCGAAACGTTTTCTAATAAATATGTCAGTGTTTGCTTAAGTGTCTTTCTAAACCAACTGTCCTGTGTCATTCTCCCACCTCAGGTACAAAGTGCACACTGTCCTGACTCAGTCTTTCACCTTAGAAGCACTGTGCACATTGTCCAGATTCAGTCTCTCACCTTAGATACACTGTGCACACTGTCCTGACCCAGTCCCACAAATCAGGAACACTGCACACTGTCCTGACTCACTCTCACTTCAGGGACACTGTGCCCACTCACCGTTCTGACTGTCTCTCAAACTTAGGTACACTGTGCAAACTGTCTTGACTGAGTCACGTCATATACAATGTGTACACTTACTGTCCTGGCTCAAGTCTCTCACCTCGCGCTATGCACACTGTGCTGACTCACTCTCACCTCACATATACTGTGCACACTGTCCTGACTCAGTTTCTCACCACAGGAACAATGTGCAAACTATCCTGACTCAGTCTCTCACCTCAGTGACACTACACTATCCAAATTCAGTCTCTTATCTCAGTAATATTGTGCACACTGTCCTGTCTCACTCTCACCTCAGGTACAGCATGCACACTGTCATGAGTCTCTCACCCCAGGTACACTGTGCACATTCTTGTGACTCAGTTTCTCACCTTAGGAACACAGGGTCCACTGATCTGACTCAGTCTCTGACATGAGGTACACTGTGCATACTCTTGTGAATCAGTCTCTCACCTCAGGTACACTGCACACTGTCCTGACTGAGTCTCTCATATGAGGTACATTGTGCACACATTACTGTCATTCTCTCACCTCAGGTACATTGTGCACACTGTACTGTCATTCTCTCACCTCAGGTACAAAGTGCACTGTGTCCTGACCCAGTCTCTCATATCAGGAACACTGAGCACACTGTTCTGATTCAGTCTCTCAGATACACTGTCTCTCACTTCAGGGACACTCTGCACATGCACTGTCCTGACTCAGTCTGTCAAACTTAAGTACACTGTGCACACTGTCCTGACTCAGTCTCTCACCTCATGCACAATGTGCAGACTCACTGCCCTGACTCTCTCTCACCTCAGGTACAATGTGCACACTGTCTTGACTCAGTCTCTCAAATCGGGTACACTGTGCACAGTCACTGTTCTGACTCAGTCCTTCATCTCAGATACACTGCACACACTGTTCTGACTCAGTATCTCAGATCAGATACATTGTGCATACATTACTGGTTCATTATCTCACCTCGGGCACATTGCACACTTCTCACCACTCTCACCTCAGGTACATTGCACACACTGTCCTGAATCAATCTCTTGCCTCAGATACAATGTGCACACTGTCCTGAGTCAGTGTTTCACTTTCAGGACTGTGTACACTGTCCTGACTCAATCTCTCACTTCACTTACGCTTTGCACACATTCCTGTCTTATTCTCTCGCCTCGCCTCAGGTACACTGTGTGCACTGTCCTGACTCAGTATCTCACCTCAGGTACATTGTGTACACCGTCCTGTGTCATTCTCTCACCTCAGGTACATAGTACAGTGTCCTGACCCAGTCTCTCATATCAAGAACACTGCACCCACTGTGCAACACTCGCTGCCCTGGCTCATTCTCTCACCTCACACTGTGCACAATGTCCTGACCCAGTCTCTCAACTCGGGTATGCTGTGCACACTGTCCTGACTCAGCCTTACAACTCAGGTACACTGTCCACACTGTCCTGACTCATTCTCTCACCTCAAGTACACTGTGCACACTTTCTTTAGTCATTCTCTCATGTCAGGAACATTGTGAATGCTCTCCTGTCTCAGTCTCTCAACTCAGGTATGCTGTGCCCTCTATCCTGACTCAGTCTCTCACTTCAGGAACACTGTGCACACTGTCCTGACTCAGTTACCTCAGGAACATGTGCACATGTTTGGACTCAGTCTCGTCACCTCATGACAGGCAGTCTATCTTAACCAGTTTTCACTCAGGTACCTTGTGCACACTGTCCTATCTCAGTCTCTCACTCAGGACATTAAAACCTGTCCATCTCGTACTCACACAGAACACTGTCAAACTTCTCCTCAGTCTCTCACCTCAGGTTCAATGTCCACACTCACAGTACAGACTTAGTCTCTTACTTCGGGTACACTGTGCACACTCTCCTTACTCAGTCTCTCACCTCAGGTACATTGTGCATACTGTCCTGACTCAGTCTCTCACCTTAGGTGCACTGTGTAAAATTGTTCTTACTCAGTCTCTCTCCTCAGGTATACTGTGCACACTATCTTGACTCATTCTCTCACGTCAGGTACATTGTCCACAATTTACTGTTTCAGTCTCTCACCTCACGAACACTGCACACTGTCCTGACTCAGCCTATCACCTCAGATACAATGTGCACACTCAGTGACCTGACCTAGTCTCTCACCTCAGGAACAGTGTGCACACTGTCATCACTCAATCTGTCACATCAGGTACATTGTGCACACATTAGTCTCGTTCACTCACCTCAGGAAAATTGTGCACACTGTCCTGTGTCATTCTCTCACCTCAGTTACAAAGTGTGTAGTGTCCTGACCCAGTCTCTCATATCAGGTACACTGTGCACACTTTCCTGACTAAGTCCCTCACCTCAGAAACACTGTGCACACTTTGCTGACTCAGTCTCTCACCTGAGATACATTGTTCGCATTCAGTGTCCTAACCAGTCTCTCACCTCAGGTACATTGTGCACACTGTCCTCTGTCATTCTCTCACCTCAGGTACAAAGCTCACACCATCCTGACCCAGTCTCTCATATCAGGAACATTATGCACACTCACCGTCCTGACTCACTCTCTGAAAGATAGGTACACTGTGCACACTGTCCTGACTCAGTCTCTCACCTTAGGTACACTGGGCCCACTGATTTGATTCAGTCTCTCACTTCAGATACAATGCGAATACTCAGTGTCGTGACCCAGTCTCTCACATCAGGTACATTGTGCACACTGTGCTGTGTCATTCTCTCACCTCAGGTACTTTGTGAATACTGTGCTGTGTCATTCTCTCACCTCAGGTACAAAGTGCACAGTGTCCTGACCTAGACTCTCATACCAGGAACAGCGAGTGCACTACTGATTTAGTCTCTCGGGTACACTATCTCATCTCAGGTATACTGTGTACACTGTTCTGTCTCAGTCCCTCACCTCAGGTACACTGAGCACACTTTCCTAACCAATCTCTCACCTCACATAAACTGTGCATATTCAGTGTCCTGACCAGTCTCTCACATCAGGTACATTGTGCACACATTACTATCCCATTCTTTCACCTGAGGTACATTGTGCACACTGTCCTGTGTCATTCTCTAACCTGAAGTACAATGTGCTCACTGTCCTGACCCAGTCTCTCATATCAGAAACACTATGCACACTCACCGTACTGACTCACTCTCTCAAACTTAGGTACAATGTGCAAACTATCCTGACTCAGTCTCTCACCTCAAAGACACTGTGCAGTCTATCCTTAGTCACTCTCACATCATGTACATTGTGCACAATGTACTGTCTCAATCTCTCAAACTTAGGAGCAGTGTGCACAGTCCTGACTCACTCTCTAACCTAAGGAAAACTGTGCACACCTAATGCCCTGACTCAGTCTCTTGCCTTACAGAGTGCACACTGTTATGACTCAGTCTCTCACCTCAGGGGTGTTGTGCACACTGTCATGAGTCATTCTCTCACTCAGGCACAATGTACACACTCATTGTCCTCACTCAGTCTCTCAACTAAGGTACACTGTGCACTCTATCCTGACTCAGTCTGTCACTTCAGAAACTCTGTGCACACTGTCCTGTCAGTCTCTCACTTCAGGAACACTGTGCACAGTGTCCTGTCAGTCTCTCACCTCAGGTACACTGCACACTGTCCTAACTCAGTATCTCAACTCAGGAACATTATGCACACTACCTTGTCTCACTCACCTCAGGTACAGTGTGCACACTATCCTGACTCAGTCTCTAACTACACATACACTGTGTAAACTGTCCTGACTCATTCTCTCACCTCAGGAACACTGTACACACTGTCCTGACTCAGTCCCTCACCTACAGTACATTGTGCACACTCACTGTCCTGGCTCAGTTTCTCACCTAAAGTACACTGTGCACAATGTCCTTCGTCAGTCTCCTTCCTCAAGTGCACTGTGCAAACTCTCCTGACTCAGTCTCTAACCTCAATTACACTGTGCACACAGTTCTGTCTCAATCTTCACCTAAGGTACAATGTGCACACTCAATGTACTGATTCACTCTCTCACCTCAGGTACACTGTGCACTCCGACTCATTCTACTCGGGTACCTGTGCACACTCTCATGACTCATTATCTCACCTCAGGTACACTGTGCACACTGTCTTGACTCAGTCTCTCACATCAACTATATTATGCACACATCACTGTCTCATTCTCTCACCTAAAGTCAAATGTGAACATTGTCCTGACAGTCTCTCACCTAAGGTAAAATGTGCACACTGTCCTGACTCAGCCTCTCCCCTCATGTACAATGTGCACACTGTCCATTCTCAGTCTATCACTGAAGGAACAATGTGCACACTCAATATCGTGACTCAGTCTTTCACAGTTACACTGTGCACACTGCTCTGACTCAGTCTCCCACCTCAGGGACATGACACACATTGTCCTTTCTCAGTCCCTTAGAAACACTATGCACAATCACCGTACTGACTCGCTCTCTCAAACTTAGGTACAATGTGCAAACTATCCTGACTCAGTGTCTCACCTCAGACACTGTGCAGTCTATCCTTTATCAGTCTCTCTCACACTTAGGAGCAGTGTGCACAGTCCTGACTCTCTGACCTAAGGAAAACTGTGCACACCTAATGCCCTGATTCAGTCTCTCACCTTACAGAGTGCACACTTCCCTGACTGTCTATCACCTCATGAACAGCATTCAAACTGTCCTTATTCAGTCTCTCACCTCAGGGACATTACACACACTGTCCTGACTCAGTCTATCACTTCAGGGACACTGTGCACATGCACTGTCCTGGCTCAATCTCTCATCTACAATGTGCAGACTAACTCTCCTGACTCACTCTCAAATTTAAGTACACTTTGCACACTGTCCTGACTCAGTCTCTCACCTCATGTACAATGTGCACACTGTGCTGTCTCAGTCTTTCACCTCAGGTGCAGTGTGCTAACTCTCCTGACTCATTGTCTAACTTCGGGTACACTGTGCACACTGGGCCCACTGCTCTGACTCGATCTCTCACCTCAGATACACTATGCACAGTCAGTGTCCTGACCCAGTTTCTCACCTCGGGTAGAATGTGCACACCATCTTGAATCAGTCTCTTACCTCAGGAACTCTGTGCACACTTGCTGTTCTGATTCAGTCTTTCACCTCAGGTACACTGAGCACATTGTCATGACTCAGTCACACATGTACATTGTGCACACATTAGTATCTCATTCTCTCACTTCAGGTACATTGTGCACACTGTCGTGTGTCATTCTCTAACCTCAGGTACAAAGTACACAGTGTCCTGACCAGTCTCTCACATCAGGTATAATGTCAACACATTACTATCTCATTCTCTCACCAGAAGTACACTGTGCACACTGTCCTGTCTTAGCCTCTCACCTCAGGTACATTGTGCACACTGTCCTGTGTCATTCTCTCTCCTCAGATACAAAGTGCACACTGTCCTGACCCAGTCTCTCAAGATGCTGTACACTGTGCACACATTACTATCTCATTCTCTCACTTGAGGTACACTGTGCACACTGACCTGAATCAGTCTCTCACCTCAGGTCACTGTGCTGTCTCAGTCACTCACCTCACATACACTGCACACTGAACTAACTCAGTCTCTCTCCTCAGGTAAAATGTGAAAACTATCCTGATTCAGTCTCAGACCCGGTGGCCTGGTGGCTAAAGCTCCCGCTTCACACACGGAGGGCCCGGGTTCGATTCCCGGCAGGTGGAAACTTTTTAACACGTTTCCTTACACCTGTTGTCCTGTTCACCTAGCAGCAAATAGGTACCTAGGTGTTAGTCGACTGGTGTGGGTCGCATCCTGGGGGACAAGATTGAGGACCCCAATGGAAATAAGTTAGGTAGTCCTCGATGACGCACTGACTTTCTTGGGTTATCCTGGGTGGCTAACCCTTCGGGGTTAAGAATCCGAACGAAATCTTATCTTATATTAACATTGTGCACACTGTCATGCCTCAGTCTCTCACCTCAGTGATGCTATGCAGTCTATCCTTAATCAGTCTCACTTCATGTGCATTGTGCACAATGTCCTGTCAGTCTCTCAAACTTAGGAACATGGTGCATAGAGTCCTGACTCACTCTTTGACCTCAGGAATACTTTACATAAGAACATAAAAAAGAAGGAACACTGCAACAGGCCTACTGACCCATGCAGAGCAGGTCCATGTCCCCCCATGGACTAGACCAATGACCCCCCCCCCTGGATTAGCCCAATGACCCACCCAGTCTAGTCATCTCCACTCAAGGATGGAGCACTGTACCAGACCCAGCAGCACAAGCTAGTCAGGTCCAACTCACACCCACCCACACCCACTCATGTATTTATCTAACCTATTTTTAAAACTACACAACATTTTAGCCTGAATAACTGTACTTGGGAGTTTGTTCCACTCACCCACAACTCTATTACCAAACCAGTGCTTTCCTATATCCTTTCTGAATCTGAATTTTTCCAACTTGAAACCATTGCTGTGAGTCCTGTCTTTGCTGGAAATTTTCAGCACGCTATTTACATCCCCTTCCTTTATTCCTGTTTTCCATTTATACACCTCGATCATATCCCCCATAATTCTATGCCTTTCGAAAGAGTGCAGATTCAGGGCCCTCAGTCTATCCTCATAGGGAAGATTTCTGATACATGGGATCATCTTTGTCATCCTCCTCTGTACGTTTTCCAGAGCATTTATATTCATTCTGTAATACAGTGACCAGAACTGAGCAGCATAGTCTAAATGAGGCCTAACCAAGGATATATAGAGTTGAAGAACAACCTGAGGACTTCTATTATTTATACTTATAGATATGAAGCCAAGAATTCTGTTGGCTTTACTGCGAACACTAATGCACTGTTGTCTTGGTTTTAGATTACTGCTAACCAGAACTCCTAAATCCTTTTCACAATCAGTAGTATTAAGATCTACATTGTTTAGTTTATATGTGGCATGGTTATTTTCTTGTCCAACATTTAGAACTTTGCATTTGTCAATATTAAACTGCATCTGCCACTTCTCTGACCATTGCATCAGTGTATTCAAATCATCCTGGAGTGCTCTAGTGTCCTCATTAGAATGAATTGGATGGCATATTTTGGTGTCATCAGCAAATTTGCTTATGTCACTATTGAAAACCTGGGTAGCCACAGCCACTCAAGAGGGAGAGGTTTTTTAGTGCCAGGAAGGAAAAAAAAACTGGCAGGAAATGGCAGAAATCGTACACCAAATCCAGTCATTCCTGGAGTGGAACCACAGTCGGCCTCCACTCCAAACCAACAGATACAGATACTAATGCCGGAAAAAAAATCCCCCCCAGTACCAACAATACCACCAGTCCGATAACATTCTTCTTTGCAAATATACAGGGTCTAAAGCCAGCAACAAACAACAAAATACCATTCATCCGTGGACTGCTTGCAGAGGCAAAGGCAATGTTCGCGGCTTTCACTGAGACCCACATAAAGGATCACTTGGACAACGAAATATGGATCCCAGGTTACAACCTATACAGATGTGAGAGTGAACAGGCAAAAGTGGAGGGGGGGGGGGGGTTGGCCTGTACATTGCAGAGTCACTTGTTTGCACAGAACTGCTAAATGCCTATGCCTGTGTCATCATTTGTAGTAGTCTCAGACTCCCTTAGTGCTCTACAGGCTATACGAAAATTTGATACATCTCATCCCCTAGTTCTCCGTATCCAACTTTGGCTACGCCGTATCTCTTCCAAACATAAAGATATTGTTTTTTGTTGGGTCCCTGGTCATGTCGACGTACAGGGCAATGAACAGGCAGACACTGCTGCGCGGTCAGCAGTACATGACCTACCAATTTCCTATCGAGGTGTTCCATTTCTGGACTATTTTGCTGCAATAGCTACCCACCTTCGTACCCATTGGCAACAACGTTGGTCAACTCTGCTCGGTAACAAACTTCATTCTATTAAACCGAGCATAGGTTACTGGCCGTCTTCTTGTCATCAGTGCCGAGGTTGGGAGACCACTCTCTCCCGCCTTCGCATTGGCCACACTCGTCTTACTCATGGGTATCTCATGGAGAGGCACCCTGTTCCTCTCTGTGAGCAGTGTCAAGTTCCAGTATCGATTAGCCACATTCTGTTAGACTGCCCTCTCTATCAACGAGAACGCAGAATTTACCTCCGTCGTCTTCGTTCTACTACTCTCTCTTTACCTTCCCTTCTTGCTGATGGACCCTCCTTTAATCCTGACTCTCTCATTGACTTCTTGATAACGACTGATTTATTCCACAAACTCTGATGATACTTTTCGCACTCCCCTCAGCCCTTTCTAGTTCAGTCTCTTGCTGCCCTTTACCCTTTCACCATCCACTGCCCCGCTGTTATCCGTAACCTATTACTCGTCCATCTCCCTTTTGCCACCTGATGCCCTCGCTTCCTTCCTGCCCTGCAGCGCTGTATAGTCCTTGTGGCTTAGCGCTTCTTTTTTTATTATAATAATAATGCTAAATGCCTCAAATGATGTAGTGGAAGTTTTATCAGTAAAGGTCGAGAACAAAAACCTAGTCATTGTGGTAGTCTACAAGCCTCCGGATGCAACATCCCAGCAATTCCAGGAACAGCTGTTAAAAATTGACCACTGTCTGGAAAACCTTCCAGCTCCTGCACCCAACATCTTGCTCCTGGGGCATTTCAACTTAAGGCACCTAAAATGGAGGAATATAGCAAATAATATTGTTGCAGTAATAACACCAGGAGGCAGCTCTGATGAAAACTCACACTCACGCGAGCTTTTAAATCTCTGCACAAAATTCAATTTAAACCAGCAAATAATAGAGCCTACTAGACTGGAGAATACACTAGACCTCATCTTCACTAACAATGATGATCTGATAAGAAATGTCACCATATCAAAAACAATATACTCGGATCACAATGCAGCGCTGTATAGCCCTTGTGGCTTAGCGCTTCTTTTTGATAATAATAATAATAATAATAATAATCAGATCACAACATAATTGAGGTTCAGTCATGTAAGCGCGGAGCCCCAGACCGACATAATGAGATTAGTCACGAGGGAGCATTCACCAAATTCAACTTCAATAACAAAAACATAAAGTGGGACCAAGTAAACCAAGTCCTAACCGATATAAGCTGGGAAGATATACTAAGCAACACAGACCCCAACTTATGCCTAGAACAGATTAACTCGGTGGCACTCGATGTATGCACAAGGCTTATTCCTCTAAGAAAAAGGAGGAGTAGATGTAAAACAGAAAGAGACAGGCGCTCCCTTTACAGGCGACGGAAAAGAATAACAGTAACAGAGCGGCTTAAAGAGGTCAATATATCTGAAATGCGTAGGGAGACACTGGTCAGAAATAGCAAGCATCGAACTTAAGCAAAAAAGAACCCTTTTAAGATCAGGAATCGCGGGAAGAACTAAAAGCCATAAATAAAAATCGAAAGAAACCCAAAGTATTTCTTCTCCTATGCCAAAATCAAAATCGAGAACAACGTCCAGTATTGGGGCCCCTATTAAACAAGATGGGTCCTACACAGATGACAGCAAGGAAATGAGTGAGCTACTCAAGTCCCAATATGACTCAGTTTTTAGCAAGCCGCTAACCAGACTGAGAGTCGAAGATCAAAAAGAATTTTTTATGAGAGCCACAAAATTTTTAAATTTAAAACAAGCCTATCCGATGTTATCCTGATGCCAAATGACTTCGAACAGGCGATAAATGACATGCCCATGCACTCTGCCCCAGGGCCAACTCATGGAACTCTGTGTTCATCAAGAACTGCAAGAAGCCCCTATTTACGAGCCTTTTCCATCCTATGGAGAGGGAGCATGGGACAAAGGGGGGCGTCCCACAGTTGCTAAAAACAACAGACATAGCCCCACTCCACAAAGGGGCAGTAAAGCAACAGCAAAGAACTACAACCAATAGCACTAACATCCTATATCATAAAAATCTTTGAAAGGGTCCTAAGAAGCAAGATCACCACCCATCTAGAAACCCATCAGTTACAAAAACCCAGGGCAACATGGGTTTAGAACAGGTCGCTCCTGTCTGCCAACTATTGGATCACTATGACAAGGTCCTAAATGCACTAGAAGACAAAAAGAATGCAGATGTAATATATACAGACTTTGCAAAAGCCTTCGACAAGTGTGACCATGGCGTAATAGCGCACAAAATGGGGTGCTAAAGGAATAACAGGAAAAGTCTGTCGATGGATCATATATTCCTCACTAACAGAACAACAGAGAGTAGTCGTCAACAGAGTAAAGTCCGAGGCAGCTACGGTGAAAAATTCTGTTCCACAAACACAGTACTCGCTCCCCTCTTGTTCCTCATCCTCATATCCGACTAGACAAGGATGTCAGCCACAGCACCGTGTCTTCCTTTGCAGATGACACCCAAATCTGCATGACAAGTGTCTTCCATTGCGACACTGCAAAGCTCCAGGCGGACATCAACCAAATCTTTCAGTGGGCTGCAGAAAACAATATGAAGTTCAAACGATGAGAAATTTCAATTACTCAGGTATGGTGAACATGAGGAAATAAATCTTCATCAGAGTACAAAACAAATTCTGGCCACAAAAAGAGCGAAACACCAACGTCAAAGACCTGGGAGTGATCATGTCGGAGGATCTCACCTTCAAGGACCATAACATTGTATCAATCGCATCTGCTAGAAAAATGACAGGATGATAATGAGAACCTTCAAAACTAGGGAGGCCAAGCCCATGATGACACTCTTCAGGTCACTTGTTCTATCTGGGCTGGAATATTGCTGCACACTAACAGCACCTTTCAAGGCAGGTGAAATTGCCGACCTAGAAAAATGTACAGAGAACTTTCACGGCACGCATAACAAGATAAACACCTCAATTATTGGGAGCGCTTGAGGTTCCTAAACCTGTATTCCCTGGAACGCAGGAGGGAGAGATACATGATTATATACACCTGAAAATCCTAGAGGGACTAGTACCGAACTTGCACACGAAAATCACTCACTACGAAAGCAAAAGACTTGGCAGACGATGCACCATCCCCCCAATGAAAAGCAGGGGTGTCACTAGCACGTTAAGAGACCATATAGTAAGTGTCAGGGGCCCGAGACTGTTCAACTGCCTCCCAGCACACATAAGGGGGATTACCAACAGACCCCTGGCAGTCTTCAAGCTGGCACTGGACAAGCACCTAAAGTCAGTTCTGGATCAGCCGGACTGTGGCTCGTACGTTGGTTTGCGTGCAGCCAGCAGCAACAGCCTGGTTGATCAGGCTCTGATCCACCAGGAGGCCTGGTCACAGACCGGGCCGCGGGGGCGTTGACCCCCGGAACTCTCTCCAGGTAAACTCTAGGTAATTGATTCCCCCATCTATGTCGTTTATGTAAATTGTGAACAACAGCGGGCCCAACACTGACCCCTGAGGAACACCGCTTGTGACGTGCCCTCATTCTGATTTCTCACCTCACTTAAACAGTGCACACTGTCCTGACTCAGTCTCTCACCTCAGGAACAATGTGCATCGTGTTTAGACGCAGTCACTCACCTCAGATACATTGTGCACACTGTCCTGTCTCATTCAATCACCTCAGTTACAATGTGCAAGCTGTCCTGTCTCTGTCTCTCACCTCAGGTACACTGTGCAAACTGTCCTGAATCAGTTGGGAACACTGTGCACAGTCACTGTCGTGACTCAGCCTCTCAGGTACACTGTGCACACTGTCCTGACCCACTCTCTCACCTCAGGTACATTGTGCATACTGTCCTGTATCAGTCTCTCACCTCAGGTGCACTGTGCAAACTGAAACGACTCAGTCTCTCGCATCATGTTCAATGTGCACACTTGCGCTCCTGACTCACACTCGCCTCAGGTACACTGTGCACACAGTCCTTAGTCTCTAACCTAAGCTACACTGTGCACAGTCTTGACTCATTTCTCACATCAGGAACACTGTGCACACTGTCCTTAGTCTCTAACCTAAGCTACACTGTGTACACTGTCCTGACTCAGCCTCTCAATTCAGGTACACTGTGGACACTGTCCTAACTCAGTCTCTCACCTCAGGCACGCTGTGCACACTGTCACTATTCTCTCACCACAGCTACACTGTGTACACTGTCCTGACTCATTCTTTCATCTCAGAAACACTGTGCACACTGTCCTGTCTGTCTCTCCCCTCAGGTACAATGTGCACACTCACTGTCCTCAGTTTCTCACCTCAGTACACTGCACAATGTCCTGCATTAGTCTCCTTCCTCAGGTGCACTGTGCACACTGTCCTGACTCAGTCTCTCACCTCACGAACAATGTGCACACAGTTTTGACTCGGTCTCTTGCCTCAGCACAGAGTGTACACGCCCCCATTTTCCCCCGCTACTTGCGTCATTTAGTTTGGCTGCTGAACACCGACTCGTACTGTTCTTTTTAGGATTTCACTCATTTCCTGTTCATTGCCAGTATACGAATCTCTCCATAATAGTCCAATTCTACAGGTAGTTCTTAGCTTGGATTTTGCATAGGAATAGAAATGTTTTGGGTTTCTTGCAACATCCTGTATGGCCCTTTGTTCCCTTTGTACTTCTTATGGTAGGTATGACATCCTAAGTTTTTGCTCTAATTCAGTGATCTCTCGGCTAAGACTATATTTCCTATGTTGCGGCATAATTGTGTTTTAAGCAATTCAATAACCCATTTTCTTCTTCCGTACTATCTCCTATGCTCCATCTCTATATCTTATCTTCTTCTGGGATTCCTCAATGGTAGGCACTTCATACATACCTTGTATGCTTTTATATACAGCTTCTCTAAGCACTGGTGGAGATTTAGTGTGCTTATGTCTGATTCCCAGGATATGTTTGATAGCTCTTGGTTCATTTTCCCAGTCAATTCTATGGATATTAAAATTAAACTTACTGAACATCCTGTCTCTGACATTAGTGATGTTGTTCTCTAACCTTGATTAAATACTCATTTGAACTTCTATGATAGTGTGATCAGAGTACATATTGTTTTTGTAACTTATATCTCTGATTAATTCTCGTTGTTTGTGCATAACAAATCCAGGGTATTTTCATTTTTAGTGGGATCAATTATCTGATGGTTCAATTCATTGGCGTCGCTAGGGTTGGTGTCACCCGGGGCAGAACCTTTGATGTCACCCCTATGAAATTCAAGGGATGGGAGAGGGTAAACTCCACTTACATCACTACTGCATGACCAGTGACTAATATTTAGCGATGAGAACGTTCAAGGGCCATAAACTGAACAGAATACTTCTCAGCATTATTAATGATAAAATAAATAATCGTAGTAATATTGAGGAAATAAACCCAAATAGCACTTTGAGTATAGGCAACAGATCCTACATTTATGCATCTTCAACAATGAAAAAAAAACAACTTGAAAATTAAAGAAAAACATTGCAATATCAGAGAAACACTAGTTTCAATTCGACCTTGAGTACAGGTAACATCTCAGTGAATCTGAGCTTACATTTCCTTGCCTTCAATCCTGCAAAATCATCTATCACACAATCAAAATAAATGATTTTCCCTATATAGGCCTATTTGCACTCTGTAATCATGTAAGAGGCTATATAGAAAGAAAGGATTCTTCTCTTATGTTGCTGCAGCAATGATTTGTGCATTAGTGTCAAATTCTTTAGAGGCTCTATTGTGTCACCCGCTAAATGGTGTCCCCCGGGGTGGGCCCCCGGCCCCCGGCCCCCGGCCCCCGGCGTCCGGCCCCGGCCCCCGGCCCCACGCCCCCGGCACCCCGGCTCCCGTGGCCCCCTTACAATGCCCACTGGTTCAATGAGTACATTTCACAAAGCCTCAATAATTCCCTGGTATGTGCCTGTTGAGCCAAGGTGCTTCCCCAGAGATAGTTCTGGAATAACTTATTTTGCGCCATCTTCCATTGTACATGAGGGTGATTAATATCTCCAAGAAGTAAAATATTTGGTGTGGGATTTTCTAGCCTATCCAGATAGCTATCTATCTTTCTTAACTGATCTATGAATTCTTCAGCAGTTGATGGAGGTTTATATAATATAACTAGGAAAATTATCAAATTCCTATTTTCAGCTTTATTGCCTAGGATTTCTACTATATCATTTATACAATTCAACACTTCTGTGCAACAAAGTATTTTTTACATAGAGTTGTTCTTCATCCTGTGACCTATTAATTCTAACACATCTATACATGTTATAGTTTTTTATCTTTATCTCTCTGTCCAAAACATCCCTTGTGTGTGTTTCTGTAAATGCTCTAAACATGGCATTCACTTCTGATAGGAGCTCACTGGCATAACTTTGTCCTTTTTATTTGATTTCAAACCCTGAATATTTGCAAATATGAAGTAGGAATTACAATTTGGAATGTTTTGTTTTGCTGTGTGTTTCATTAGTACCACCGGTGACGTACTACCTGGTATGGCCCCTGGTGTACATACCCCTGGTGTCTCCAATACTGCCTTTGCATTTGATTGTGTATTCAGCCCTGATGGGCTGAGCCTCACCTGGTTTGGTATGTCCCATTGTGCTGCCCATCAGTCCCATCTGTAACATTTCCCCTTTTTTGCCTCTTGGTTCAATCATATTGCTTTACATTTAAAAAAACATTGCAGTTCATTTTCCCTTTCTTTGTAGCACCGCATTCCTTTTACATGATGGTCTTGGCAGTTCTGGTCATAACATTCTCTGAACTGTGTTGAAGCTTTACACCCTTTGTCACACAGACACTTTCCCTTTCTCAACATGTTTGTAGATTTTCTGCTGTGTTTATTCCAGCAAGCTCTGCCATATAGGCACACCATTTGCATAGTATCTGCAAATGTTCTGACCGCCTATATTTACTTATTTTCCGTCTTTCCCTAGTTCTGCCACCTGATCTGAATTCGTTTTCATTATTCTTCTTTCAATGTACCAGCCATATAACACTGGGGCAGGGTGGCCCGAAAGGATAAACAAAAGTTTCTCCTTGTAAATTTAGAAATATATACAGCAGAAGGGGTTACTAGCCCCTTGCTCCCGGCAGTTTAGTCACCTCTTACAACACACATGGCTTAGGATGAAGAATTCTGTTCCACTTCCCTATGGAGATAAGAGGAAACAAACAAGAACAAGAACGTATGAAAAAGAAGAAACCCAGTGGGGTGTGTATACATATTCTTGTACATGCATGTGTAGTGTGACCTAAGTGTAAGTAGAAGTAGCAAGATGTACCTGAAATCTTGCATGTTTATGAAACATAAAAGACACCAGCATCCTACCATCATGTAGAACAATTACAGGCTTTCTTTTTGCATTCACTTTGCAGGATGGTAGTACCTCCCTGGGTGGTTGCTGTCTACCAACCTACTACCGAACGTTGCAATCATCTACGTGTATTCTTCACTTTTTCATTTCATTTGTTTCTGCTCTAGCTTCCTCTTCCTTCCCTTGACCTTTTTCTCTATGTTATGTATTTATTTTTTGTTCTTTTCCAATTGCTTTGAATAAATGTTCCCATTTTTTTTTTGACCCCGCTCTTTTTTTTTTTTATGCTTTTCTCCTTTTTTTTTTGCTTCCTTTTTTCTACATCTTTGTATTAGTAGAAAACTTTTTTTTTTCTTTCTAGGTTTCAGTTTTCGTACTTCTCTTATGCAAATTTCATAAATTTGTTTGTAACAATAATGAACTGTAGTTTTGTAGATTAAATTATACATTTCCCTATTAACCCTTTTGGGGCCTAGTTCCTAGGTTTTTTGGGGTTTCCCAAATTTCTCTTGCACTCCCGTTACAGGGGGGTATGGGTGTACACCCAACAATTAAAAAACCAAACCCCCGTCACACAGTTTCAGCCCCCCTAATTGACCCATTTTGCAACCGCGTGAGAACATTAGTCAGTCAGGCGTCATTCCCAAAGGTCTTAGTGATATTTCATCATTTACTGCACCAGGAAAAAATCACTAGGGATAGGATAGGTACACAGGACAATAAAAATGAGGTCAATAGAAACTACAGTAAAGAAAAACTGGTAAAAGGTTACACAATTGTGGGGCCAGAGATAACAGTTGCACGGACGAAAACCCGATCCGGGAAAAATTCAAAACAATTCCCAACCATTTTAAATAATATTGCCCCAGTTAAAGAGGTTTAGGTTTAAAAACAAAAAACTGAACCCTGGAGACTACTGAGATATTTAGAAAATATAAAAATTCAGAGACCAGTGCTAAAAAGATTTAAAGAAAACGACGGATATTGCACAAAAATAAATTTCCAAAGGGTGGGGAAACAAGTAAGAGGCTTATAAAAGGAGAAAAGGCAAAGCACTATTGCTAAAAAAATTGAAGAGTATAAGCATAACCCCAGAAAGCTTGGCAACAACTAAAACAGTTGGGGTAAGCCTTTAAGCCAGAGATGGGTCAACTATTTCCACTATCGATAATGAGGTAGCCCCGAAAAAAAATCTAAGTGGCAATTGCTTTAATTCCTACAACATCTGTGCATCAACATTGTAATAAAATACTAGCTGCATCAAATACCTTTAAACACTCTAAAGTTTCAAACATACTATACCAAAAAGGGGGGACCCCAAAAAAGTTTCAACTGTAAGTGTATTTTAGACTTTTCAGAAGAAAATAAAAAGGTTAACCCAACTAAGAGCACAGGGGCCCGTAACTCCGTCTAAGTTCCTAAAAGATGGTGCTTCTTAACTGTCAATCCTTTGCTCCATAATAAAACTTCAAACACGACTAATACCGTACGGAGGGGTTCAAGGAGCCAGAGTTACTCCTACTTCAAGAAAAAAATGGGGATTAAGCAACTAAGACCGTTGTATATCAGTTTTAAAAAAATTAAAATTTGGAGAGGGCGGTGTTTTTCTCAAATAGTTAAGTACCTTAAGCAACAACATTTCCATAGCATCAAACGGGGTTTTTGAAGACCTACCAACCGATACCTCCTATTAATTTGGGATTACCTGAGAACTGAATGTCAAAAAAGGGGAACCCCTAGGGATGGTAACCTTTTGACCTCAAAAGGCCCTTCGATACTGTCAAAACCCAAATATTATGTAAGAAACTTCAAGCATCGGTATAGGGTTCGTAGAGGTTTTTAAATCCTCCTTAGCAACAGGGGACAAATAGTCAAAATAACAAAACGGGAAACAGAACCCCTGCCGATAAAAAGGGAGTTCCCCCAAAGGTAGTATTTTGGGCCCTTCTATTTTATTTATTCAAGATATGCCCATCAGGTCAAGTGCAAATCCCACTGTAGCAGATGACGTGCCCCGTTAGTGACAGGTAAAACCCACAAATATTGCAAGTTTTAAAACTGGAACTGGGGTCCCCGCAGCAAATGGTTATAGACAACAAACTATCATTACACCGGGGGAAAAGAAGCCATTCTCTTTGGAACCCAAAATAAAGGAGAAGGGGAAAAAAAATTTAAAAAAAAAAAAAAAAAAAAAAAAAAAAAAAAAAAAAAAAAAAAAAAAAAAAAAAAGGGAGGAAAAAAAAAAAAAAGGGGAAAAAAAAAAAAAAAAAAAAAAAAAAAAAAAAAAAAAAAAAAATTTCAAAAAAAAAAAAAAAAAAAAGGGGGAAATTTAAAAAGGAAAAACAAAAAAAAAAAAAAAAAAATGGAAAAAAAAAAAATTTTTTTTTTTTCAAGGGTTGGGAACCAAAGCAATCAAAAAGTAAATAGGGGGGAGAAAAAAATTTTTGTAGACCCAGCAGTGGCAGGCATCCCAAACAAACCTTTTATTGTTACACATTAAAGGGAATGGAACAGACTACCCCCCACATGCCAAAGCCAGTCATAGCATGAACCAGTTCAAGAAGACTGCCAAAAAGTTTCTGATGAATGAAGCTACAGAAAGGGAGGGGAATGATTTTCTATTTTTTAGCTAAAATACGTGTAAATTTTACCTTATTCCTAGTAATGACCCTCGTATTGTAGATAGTCTTAATGACCCTCGTGTAGTAGATAGTCTTTTTAGTATGATAATAAGATGTTATCTTCATTGTAGAATAATAAGAAAATATTATAACCTTTATATTATAATAATAAGGTAAAAGGACCCCAATGGAAATAAGTCACTCTGTCTGACTTTTTTGGGTTATCCCAGGTTCTCTACACATATGCTGCTATGTATGATAATTCTATGTAACTGTATTTGTGTATACCTGAATAAATTTACTTACTTACTTACTTACTAATAAACTAGCCACTTCGGTCGCAAAATCTAAAAAATCTTTAATCTTATGCCCGACCTGCTTTCCGTCTCACTGAGGCAAATTCAATAGTCTTTCTCGTTTTAGGTCATTTCTCATGGTTGAATTAAGCTTTGTACATGATATATGGGATGTTCTACCACATATTGCACAATCAATGCCCCTAATATTTCTCCCAAAAAATTCATCACATATACAACAGATTTTATTTCTGGCCATGTTCTTTTCCATTAATCTTATCCTGGGCATTTTTATGTGGGTTGTGGGTTGTCTAGGGTTGTGGGGATCCAAGGAAAGAGGGTAGGGGGAGAACCCTTCTCACTGGTTGGGGTGGTCAGTGGAGAGAGGTTTGGGGTGAGAGTGGGGAGTCCCTTCCCACTGGGTGGGGGATCATTGGTAAGAGGTTACGAGGGGACACTTCACATGGTAAGTAAGGTTATTTAGATTATTCTATTTCCTTAACATTATGTTCACTTTGTTACTAGTAATAATTTAGATTGCTACATCCCTTCACATCAATGTTCTTGTCACTTGTTATATTACTCCTGTCGATAGTTTAATACTCATCCAATTGCTTATTTCCACTTCCCTGTTGACATCTGGCAATAATTCCCTAGTGCCACTCGACCGTAATTTATTCCCATATATTACACCATATATTGTACACTATGCACTGGGGATTAATTAAGATTACTCTTAGCCACAATTTCAGTTTACTATATCACTGCACATTCATATATTTAACCCTCACTATGTTACTCATACGACAGTTCAATATACATCTGCTTGTTTATTTACACTTCTCTGTCAACATCTGGCAATAATTCGCTAGGGATTTTAAATCAGTTAGTTTAATATGTTTATTATGCACCCCATACCCATCCTGTGGGCGGTAGTCAAAAGATTACAGAGGTACATAATGGGTCCAGGGACTGGGCCTCAAAGTTTTGATAGCTGAGCAAGTTACAGAGGTAATGAATTCACAATTTACAAAGGTAATGAACTCACAATTTACAAAGGTAATGAACTCCAGGTAGGTCTAGTCACAATCATGACAAGTTACAAAAAGGGATTTACAATTACAGAGGTTTCACAATGGTCCAGGTGACCCGGGGTCCAAGTTTGATGGCTGACTAGGTACAAGGTATGAACTCACAATTTACAAAGGTAATGAACTCACAAGTTACAAAGGTAATGAATACTGTAAGAATGGTTACTTACGTTTATACATGGCTGCAATCATGAACAAATTTTAGAGTAATGAGCTATTCACACTTCCACACCCGGTCACAACTGTAGTGAGTTATTGGTGCAAATGTTGATTGCTGAGTCTCTCACACACACACACACACACACACACACACACACACACACACACACACACACACACACACACATACCTTAAGCAGAGGTATGATAAAGCTCACGGCTCAGGGAGAGTGACCTAGTAGCGATCAGTGAAGAGGCGGGGGCCAGGAGCTCGGACTCGACCCCCGCAACCTCAACTAGGTGAGTACAACTAGGTGAGTACACACACACACACACACACACACATACAAATTCATACACACACACACATAAACACACACACACACACACACCACACACACACACGAGGCAGAGGCGCTATGTGTACCCCTAACATACAATATTCAATACATCTATCGAAACAGGGAGATTGCCTGAGCATGGAAGACAGCAAATGTAGTCCCAATCTTTAAAAAAGGAGACAGACATGAAGCATTAAACTACAGACCAGTGTCACTGACATGTATAGTATGCCAAAATCATGGAGAAGATCATCAGGAGAAGAGTGGTGGAACACTAGAAAGGAATGATCTCATCAACAGCAGCCAACATAGTTTCAGGGACGGGAAATCCTGTGTCACAAACCTACTGGAGTTCTATGACATGGTGACAGCAGTAAGACAAGAGAGAGAGGGGTGGGTGGATTGCATTTTCTTGGACTGCAAGAAGGCGTTTGACAGTTCCACACAAGAGATTGGTGCAAAAACTGGAGGACCAAGCAGGGATAACAGGGAAGGCACTACAATGGATCAGGGAATACTTGTCAGGAAGACAGCAGCGAGTCATGGTACGTGGCGAGGTGTCAGAGTGGGCACCTGTGACCAGCGGGGTCCCGCAGGGGTCAGTCTAGGACCAGTGCTGTTTCTGGTATTTGTGAACGACATGACGGAAGGAATAGACTCTGAGTGTCCCTGTTTGCAGATGACGTGAAGTTGATGAGAAGAATTCACTCGATCGAAGACCAGGCAGAACTACAAAGGGATCTGGACAGGCTGCAGACCTGGTCCAGCAATTGGGGTCCTGGAGTTTAAACCCACCAAGTGCAAAGTCACGAAGATTGGGGAAGGGTAAAGAAGGCCGCAGACGGAGTACAGTCTAGGGGGTCAAGACTACAAACCCCCACTCAAGGAAAAAAATTTGGGGGGATATAACACCAGGCACATCTCCCGAAGCCACACAACCAAATAATGCTGCACATATGGGCGCCCAGCAAACCTAAACAGCTTCCGACATCTTAATAAGGAATCATTCAGGACCCTGTACACCCTGTATGTTAGGCCCCTATTGGAGTATCGGCACCAGTTTTGGAAACCCCCACCCACCAAGAAAGTGAAAAACAAAAC
>NC_069488.1:21898403-21943353 GCF_026875155.1 Cherax quadricarinatus | reverse complement strand
CAGAATCGGGAAACAAGGAGATAAAATAACGACACTAAGTAGGGCCATCTCAGATCCTCCACAAAAGTTAAAAAACTCCCAACTACGAACTAATTACATAAGAAAATCCCCAATGTGATAATCACAAAACCAGTCAAATAGGTCAAAAGCATATTTCAGGACCTGAGTTGCTGAAGTGTCTAGCCACAAAACCCTCAGTAAAAACGTCAAATCACAAGTCTAAAAGGTTCTGTGAACAGAGTTTACAGAACAACAAGAATAATAGACAATCTGCCCAACCACCAACAAGTCTAGAGAGACTGAATACTTCAGGCGAGGTAGGACACCCCCCCCCTCGATCACATGATACTCCGGGGACAACTGCAGCTCAGAACCGGCAGGAAAACGAGCAAGGACAAAAATTTACGTATTTTAGAAAAATCGGCTTGAACTGAGCACAAATATGTTACATCCACGTAAAAAAGGAAAACTACATCAAAAACAATATAAAGCAATACATTTACGATTTAGCTATTATCGCAAATATAAGCAATATAAAATTAAATGAAAAAAAAATAATTATATATATACTAATAATCTTGAAAACCATTTCAGGGGTTCAACCCCCCCCAACACAACAGATGGTCGCACTAGATTTTCTTTAAATGTTTTTTCACATTACTGATTACTCGGGGTTACATTCTAAAAATTTTATATAAATATTAATCAAAGTATCCTTGTCCCAGGCACTTCTACAATTTAACGCGTCCTCACTAGGATATCCCCCTAATACGGGGCATACACAGATCGTATCTCTGCAATCGAGGTATGTACATCAGGAAGACGGATAGCGTAGATGACAGGGCACGTAGCTCGAAAGTTGGAACTGCATTCCACTCTTAAGTAGTGGTTGTGGAATGCTATGCAGTATGAACATCTGAGTAGAAACAGTTTAAGGGTGTGTGTGAGGGGGGTCTGCGGCAGGACAGTGTTGCGTCACGCAGTACATCACCCACCCCAAATACCCCACTCAACACTCGTTTGTCCCCCCTCACACAACAATACTGTGAATAAAAATATAATAATTTAGACATGACATGAAAAACATATTAATAGGGGCGGGGGGTTTAGTTCTTTACTGAAATTGAAAACAAGTAAAAAAAGGGGTATCTGGGCAAAAAATTTAAATTTAAATTTAATTAACTATAAAATTAAGATGTGACAGAGCGTCAGCAATTACATTACAATGACCACCAGTGTTTTTTACTAATAAAAAAGGGTTTGGGATTTGAGAGCCCACCTCATGATTAGCATTTTTATTTTTCAGGTGTTTTATGTAGGTGAGGGGTTGGGTCTAAAAAAACGTTAATTTTAAATGGGGAAGTGCCCAAATCAGCAAAAGTTCCAAGGACACCAAAGAGCAAAGCCTCTTTCTCAATAGTGGCATAATTTTTCGGTGTCGTTTGAGCTTAGATAATATAACATTAGGATGGAAATGTCATGGTGTTGACTTTTGGGAGCACACAACCCCCACTGCATAAAAACTCGCATCTATATGTAAAAAGGGGGAAGTTGAAATTAGGATCAACACGGAGCAGGGGAAAGCAAGCGCTTCAAACCTTTTGAACGAGCTGAACAATCCTATCCAGGTAACTGAACTTTGCACATAAGCTCAGTGAGGGAGCTGAAATTGAGAAAATTTTGGACAGAACCTGCAATAATATCCTGCCATACCCGGGGAATCTCTGTACTCCCTTCTATCCTGTGGCACTGGAAATTCGAATTGCATGAACCTAGCCTAAAAATGGGAGCAACCTCACCTTTGGGCCGATACAAAAGCCAATAGGAATTTGGCTTGACCAAACTACTTTTATAAGTTAAAGTGAAGTTGTAGTGCGCCATTTTCAAACAATGCTCTGAACACTCAAGTGTGTTCCCACTCATCCTGTACCCACAAAAGTCATAAAGGGAGGTTTCACTCCTCTAATTGGGGGTAACTTTTTCTTTAAAATTGGAATGAAGAAGCCCGCTTACTGGCCAAAGGGGGTGACAGGTAGTTAAACATCCACTTAACAAAAGCAGATATTCTTGAGACTTCAGAAGCGGGATTTTATAAAGCCTCGAAGAGACCCTAAACAGCTGACAAACAACTCCGACACAGGGGTCAATAAGGTCTCAACCCGGGTGAGGATAACCATCGGAAGGGACAAGTCATTTTCCCTTAAATCATACACCCGAAACAAACGTCGGGTTTAGGCACTAAAATACGGGGAGATGCCCATGGCTTTTACGCTTTCAATAAGCCCCGTGAATAACAAAAAAATCAACCTCTTCTTCAATGCTTTTGCTTCTTTGGATCCCCAAAATTGGTATTGCTTAAGGGGTGTGCTCCCTTACATCACATCAGTACCCCCAGGTACAACATTTGGGAAAACATACGAACAATTCGGGGGAATGAAAATCATGCTTTTAACCCTTTGACGTTTCGGGCCCCCTCTCTGAAACTGTCTTTCAAAGTCCTAAATTTTTTGAAAAAAAAAAAAAAATTTTTCTTATGAAATATAGAGAATTTTTTCCCGAGGGAAAATGACCCCAAAATTTCCCAAATTTGGACGAAAACTCTGGAATTATGCTCCGCGAAGTTAGCGGTCTGGGCGACTATGCTACGGCGTTTTCGCAGACTTTGAGCCCAATTTTCGCCAATTCCATTGATTCATTGACCAAACTCATAGCTTTTCTTTAGAACCCCATTTTATCTATCAGCTGAGTACAAGAAACCTCCCATTTACTAATTTGGACTCCCCAAAAAGGGTGGCAGAAATTGAAATTTGGCAATTTACGAAAAAATAAAAAAGATGCCAATTAAAAATAGGGCCAAAAATAAACAAGGTAACATTCGGGGCACTAAAAAACATATGCCTTTTCTTTAGTACATCTCTGGGGCCCCTCTTTTAATTTTTTTTTCAATTTTGATTTTTTTTTCATACAAAAAAATAAAAAATTTACTGTTATCAACGACTCTTATTGTAAAAATGGTATAAATAATATCAGTGCACTAGTGAAAGAATATTAACTCCCCATTTGGGTTTTTTGGGTGTGGGTGATTTATTTACTTTTGAACTTTGGGTAAAAATCAACTTTTTCCGCTACTTTGACTCGTTTAAAGGTCGTTTTCATCAAAAAAAGTAAAAAAAATCATCTCTTTTTCTGTAATATTTTTTCCCCATTTTACACCAAAGACAATGAAAATGCGAATAAACGAAAATACTATCGAAAATACACCTAAAAGTCGGCGTTTTTTTTTCCCAAAAAAAAAGATCAGAGTTTTTTTTTTCTCATTAGCAATGTTGCTGCAGGATTTTTTTTGGGTCCCCCTGACCACACAGCCCCATTCCTCACAAGTGGGCCTACCGCTTTCTCCCACTTGTTTTTGAACCGCTAGAATTATTAGTATTTACGTCAGAAACTTGGCTCAAAAAACGTATTTATACTCGAAAACAGTCAAAGGGTTAATACACCAATTTACATCCCAAATTACTAAGAAAATTGTCTAAAATTGTATCTCTCGTGCAACCCAAACCCGGGGGAGAAAAATTTCATAGCGCTCTCACAATAGCCGAGCATATTTTTTCATAGGAATACTTCGGGATAGCGTGTTGCACGCCATAATAGTAAATAAGTATTGGTTTTCCCCTATTGGGTTTAGGCAAAGGGACCAACACAATCAAAATAAGACTTGGAATGGTTCCCATCCCGGTGATGGGAATAAAGGGGTGCAGGGGGAGGTGTGTGTGCTGGCTTGCCTGTCACTTGACACACGGGGCAACGCGCACATGATCGCTATGTTTCCCCTCTTTGGCCAAGAAAAATTTTTTGCCAGTTTACCGGGTGTCTTCTTGACACCCAAATGTCCTCCTGGGGGACGTTGTAGCAAAATCAAGGGTTTGTTCACGAAATGAACGGGTAACACTACTAATGCTTGACTGTGGGGAAACACTAAGCTACAACTTACATTTTTTTTTCTCCATCACACCCGTTACAAAAAGAAAAACAATTTCGAGACCCTTTGCTTCACTTTCGAATGTTTAAAATTCTCATTTTTTCCAGTGACGTAAAACAACTGTCCTTGATTAAATCTCATGAGTTAGAAATTTAAAACGTTTTTGGTCCTGATATTTTGGTCCCGGGGGGAGTCAGGTTAATGACCCTGGGCGCAGAGCGTCACAAACAACATTTTTCAACCCCAAATCATGTCATCAACTAACTCAACGGACAAGGATTTTCGTTGTATTTTTGACATAGCTCTAGAAATTTGCGCTAAAGGGGAAAAAAAATAGGTTTTTCTCTTTACAAGTTTCAAGGGAAAAATTTCATCAGTGTTATTATCAATCACAAGGGGGTTCTTTACAAAACCCCAGCATGAAGGGATATTTTTCCCCTTCAACAAGCCCCTGACCTGAGGGGGAATACACCACGGAAATACCCACAAAAATATAACCTATAATAGTTTTGTCTGAATAAAATTTTGTGCAGGGGCACTTTTAAACACCCCCTCCATAGGCTTCTAAAAATAATCTATTTGAAATAGGTATCTCAGTTATGGGCAGTACATCCCTTTTTAATAACGTGAGATAATTGCCAGTGCCCTTGAAAGTTTTTATCTCTCAGATGTGATTCATCAAATCCTATTCTACCCTTGAAAATAAGGACCCATGGTGAACGAATTTTTTGCAGATACCTTTCTGACGTAGTCATCTATCCTGAGTAACTTATCTAAAAAGTAGATCAGATTATTTACTAGGATTTTGGGGGTCTTTGTTGCTCGGGGGAAAAAAAGAAAAAAATTTAGTGGGGGGCCAGCCGCATGCTGCTTCTGTTTCTTTCTAACTTTTAGCAATACCTCTCATGTCCTTTTTTTGTTAAATATGTACATTTTAAATTTTTTCTTCTCGATATCAGATTTCTGTTTTAGCCAAGAGACGGGTTCAGGATTTTGGTTTTCCCGGTAAAGGGGACGAGAAGTTACAGTAGCAGCTACTCAGGGCCGACAATGGCAGCTGATTTAGGTTGCCAGCTCAACAATTTTTTTGTTACCTTGTTTCTTTTTGGGTTTTAGTCACACGTTTGTGAGAAACTCGTATTGTCTGTAAAGCGCAGTTTCCAGAATATCCGAGGTATATGATCGATCAGATATTTTTGTATTCAGCAACAACAGTTTTTTAAACTCTGTGTAGTAAAACTGAACAAGGCTGTTTTTTGTTACACTTGCAGCTTAGACCATCTTCAAAAAATGCTTTTTTCTCACGAGCAAATTCTACACAAATTTGATCGTCGGGCGGAACAACAAAAATCTCTTTGATAACTTACAGGTAAAAAGTTTTTTCTCAGAATAGTTTTTTTGACAGCGTCATAACTAATGACTTGGGAAATGGAAAGCGCAGTACAAGTTTGAGCTCTTCCCGTCAACGCTGTGTCACCAATGTTGCCCTGGGTTATGTGGCCATTCAACAGTGCCTGGTTCCAACAATCAAAATAGGTGTCAAGTCATTCAAAAAAATTTGGGAAACATTGATGCAGCTTTCTCACATTTAAAAGGGTCCGTGATCTACAGTCTGTTGTCTTTCCCCGACGAACATTTTTTCTTTGGGAAAATTTTTTCGTTCAATTTCCCCTGTGGGGCCCCTATTTTGCAGTCTGCAACTAATGGGGCGTTCAAACCTCTCAAAAATGTTCCTGAGAGATAGGACCAGGGGCAAAAGAGTAGGGAAATTAACATGGTTGGACGTCCTTGGGTCGGACCTTTGTCCAGCCATCTCTAGAGATCTAATCTGGCTAGATAAGTAATACGGGGTTAGTTAAAAACCCGTACAGTATTAGGGACATCCAAACCGCTACACACTGTACTATTGTGCAGAGGCGGGAAGGTGTGACGGAGGGTTTATAGATCAGAACTTCTGCCTTTGTTTTCCTTTCTTCACAAATGATCATACTTCCAATTGTGACACAGGGTTTTGAATCTGAATCATAATCGACACTCTGTATGAGCAGGAAACAATAATCTTTTTAAATTTAAAGCTCTGACAGTTTCTGCGGTGTAATTCCTGTTTAAATCACACCGAAATTTTGGGTTTTTGCCAACACGTCTGAAGTTTTTAAGTCTTAACTCAACAAGTCAGAGATCAATTTAAATGTTTCACTTGGCATAAATCACGAAAAAAAATTTTACTACGAAGAGTATTAGGAAACTTTAACCTGATAGGGGAATTTTTTGTGTTGGGTTTTTGGAGTTTAGAAACTCAAAAACATATTTCCATCTCCCTTTGGTCAGGAGACCGTCATACATACATCCCCCGGAGTTGACAAAACTAAACTCAAAGCTTAGATTAGGAAAGTATCAAATGTTTGACATGGTTACTAGTAGTCAAACTGGGGCAATTTCTCCAACACCTGGATCAAGACCTCCCCGGACGGGGCCCCCCTTTGTTTCAAAAAACGTCTTCTAAAAGCTTAGAGATCTCCCTGAATACTAGAAAGGGCTGCCCTTTTGCATCCCGCCTGTTACTGGGTTTTCGAACAATAGTCAGTTCCTTGTCCAAATTTTCCATTAGAATTCAGTATTATTCAATATGCTTCAGGATTCAACTGGTAGACTAAAATAGAGAAATTAAAATTTAAAAAAATTTTTTAAGTCTAGAGGGATTTATCAAATTAAATTAAATTAAAATTTAAACACATAACAAAATAATATCACTTTTCTCGAGTTCAATATTTCGTCTGAAAGCACATTCACATTTAAATTTATAAGTACCTCGGTACATTAACATTTTTAAAAAATATACAATATGACAAGTTTGTTATGTGTGTAAGTGCTCTAAGTAGTTCACTATTCTCACGACTCACTAACTTAAACAAGTGACTGACAAAGTCCTTAATAAACTAACTTCTTGCCGACTGGCAACCAGAAACAGTCGCTTGAACAAAAAAAAAGAATGCTAAGCCCAATAGCAATACAACAATGACTGCGACACAGAATCAGGAAAAGGGGATAAAAAACGCACTAAAAAAAACCCTACCCCCCGGGGGATTGAAACCCGCTCATAGATCTCAAAACTCCGCGGGGTTTAACCCCCCGGGGTATGGGTTTTTTTGCAAACGCATTACGATTTCTTTAAATCATTTGACGGGGAGTGAAAAGGGGCTTGAGCTAGAGTTCGTCACGGGCCCCCGCTAGCTGGAATTCGCGTAAAAACTTGCATTTGTGGTCACAGAGGGGCCTGTGCTAACTTTCCTATGGTGTAGAAAAATACCTATTGGGTAATCTTTTTGTGGCTAGTGGTTGTGGGTAGCGCACGGGCTGGAGTTTTTTAATCATGACCGCGGTTCAATCCCGGGGGGGGTATGGGGTTTTTTGCAATCGTGTCATTTCGATTTTTTAATCATGTTAACAGCACTAAGTAGGGGCCCTCTGCAGATCCTCCACAAAAGTTACAAAACTCCTATACTATGAATCTAAATTTAGCATAAAAAAATCCCGACTGGATAATACACAAAACCAGACAAATTTGGGCATAAGCTATAGTTCAGGACCCGAGTTGCTCGAGTGTCTATGCGCCCACAACCTCAGTACAAACGCGAAAAAACATTAAGCTTACAAGGTTCTGTGAACGAGTTCACAGAACTAACAAGAATAATTGGACAGACAATCGTCCAACCACCAAAACGGTCTAGAGAACTGAATACTTCAGGCGAGGTGGGACACCCCCCCCTCGATCACTTATGCTCTGTGGACAACTGCAGCTCAGAAGCCGGCGAGTAACGAGCAAGGGCGATAATTACAGTAGTTAACAATCAAGACTTTAACTGAGCCCATAATATTTTCTCCTACCAAAAAAGGAAAAATACATCAAATAACAGAAAAGCAATAATTTACGATTTAGCTATTTTCGAAATTAAGCAATTAAAATTAAATAAAAAATAATAAATTAATATATACATAATAATCATTGCAACCATTTAGGGGTTGCAACAACATTCAACGGATGGGTCTATAAAAAGAGGGGAATCTAGAATTGATGAAAGGGGGAAAGGGGGACAGTGCCTTAGGATCTGTGGGAAAAAAGAACTTTGACCTTGGAAGCAAAGGGGGAATGTAGAGGTAAGTTTTTTCCAATGCTCCGATGGGGGAACATGGGTGATGAATGTTTTCGGAGGGGAAAAGGGTGGAGACAGGGGAGATTCTGTCGATGTTATGTGGGTTGAATATAATGCGAGAATTTGTATTTGAAAGTTAGGAGGAGGTGGGGTTTTCCAAAACGTTTTCCAGAGGGCTGGGAAGGGGGGTTTTAGGGGTTCGGGCATTAGAGAGAAGGACGAAACAGATGATTCAAGAGGGGGTCAGTCTATAGTGGAAGGAAGCATTTGTTCCCGCCCCAAAAATTAGGGGGGTAAAAAGGGGCGGGGGCTTGGGCCCCCAGCAGGGGGCTTTTTATAGGAGTGTGGGACAAATTTTTTTACCCCAAAAACAAAGGGACGGGAAAAAAGCAGGGGCTTTTGGGCCTGGGTTGGAATCAGGCCGGGATTTAAGGGAAAGGGTGAAAAGGCAAATTTAAAAACTAGTGTGGGAAAAAATTTTGGCAAGAAAATTTAGGAATAGGGGAAACCCCGGCCACCTGCCTTGGTGGAAATCGGCCCGGTTTAATAAAAAATTAAAATTTTTTTAAATAACTGGAGAAAAGGGGAAAAAGGGAAAATTAAAAAAGGAGGGGGAAAAAAAAAAACCTAACTTCCCAAAAAAGAAAATAATGGTTAACCCCATTAATAATTCCCCGGAATCGAGATTACAAAAAAAATTTTCTAAATTAAAATTTTCCCAGGGATATTTAAAAAAAATTAAACATTCCTGAGCAAAAAGAATTAAAAACAAAAAATTTTTTTTTGTTAGATTTTTACACATACAAAGGGGTGATAAAAGAAAAAATAACAGCAAAATTTGAAACACTTACAGCAAAACCAAAAAACTCCATTTTTTTTGTTTTTTATTTATTACCAATATTTTTTTTGGAGGTTAGTGAATTAAAATAAACCCCGAATTATAATGAAACACTAAAAGAAAAAAACCAACTTGTTTTTAAATTCAATGGGTACAAAAACGCCGGGCGGGGTGCCGGGGGGGTTGGTTGGTTGGTTGCTTGGGTCCGGCTGGGGTTGGTGTGATTAGGCGGGGGGGGTAGAAGTGATCGTGCGTAGTTGGTGGCGGGCCGTTTCTGTGTGCAAAGTTTACATGGTATCGATGGATTCTGTGTTTGTGCGTGTTAGGGTTCGGGATGGATAACAAGCAGGCCGGTCGTGGTGGCAGTATGGTGGGCATGCGGGTTGGTATGGGAAGTGATACAGGGTGGTAGCGTTGGGTCGTCGGAGGTTGTGGGAGTGCACTCTTTAATAATAACTGTTGTGGTAAAAGTACCCTTTCTAGGCAAGACAGTGGACGAGGATGATGGTGAAAGTTTTTTTTTTTCATGTAATGGTCCACCTGCCTTGGTGTGGAAATCGGCCCCAGTGTGTTAATTATAAAAAAATAATAAAACTCTCTCCCTCCCCGCTCCTCCTCACAAAACAATAGAGCCTCAGTTCCTAAATTAGTAAATTAATACAGTGGTCCCTCATTTAATCCTCATATAATCAATTCCTGGGGAAGTGCGACGATTATCGAATATAGACAATTTTCTAATCAATTTTCCCCATGAGCGTTAATGTAAATACAATTAATTACATTCCTGATGCCACAGAAGTATTTGAAAACAAAAAAATTTTTACATGAAAATATAGATGTTTGTACACCAGTACATCGGGGCATGATAAAGGAAACGATTAACAGGCATTAAAAAAAAAACCTTTGTTACGATATTTTTCTTCCTCTAATCTTCAGCGACGTGAGCAATAGGGGGACACAAATAACTCCATTTTGTTTTTGTTAGAGTTTTATTTTTATTACCAATCATTAGCATCTATTTGTGTAGTTTGATAGTGTTTAGTGAGAATCAAAGTAACCCACAAATGCCAATATATATAATGAAAACCACTATACAGCAAGAAACCAATCGTACCGTTCAAAATTCTCATGATGATACAATAATTTTTCATTAATAAGTCTATCTCCTTTTTAGTAAAGGGGTTGTTCATAAGGGGTTAACTGTAATATATGTTATTAGAGTACTTTTCTATAATGGTGACTATGATTATTACCAGAGTGGATAATGGGCAAAGGCAAAGACTTGGTTATAAAGTTTTAGTTTAAGCTAGGAGCTTTGGGTTGTCAGACCCGTACCGAGTCAGAGCTAGGAGGCTGACTGACTCACATCAACTACTTCATAGTATGACTTCAGCTCGCCATGAAGGCGTAAACGCGTTGGCTCAATTCTTAGAAACCACCAATTGGTCATACTAGTTAGTGGTTCACTTCGTAATCCTAACTTAATAATTAATATAATTAATATTATAGTTATAATAATCATGGGGAAAGATATAATATAATACAATTATAATACATAGAGAGTATTTTTGATGTGATTCATACCGTACAGATTAATAATATTAGTCGAAACCTGCTTTATCTAGCTAGTAATAAAGTGGTTTCGCGATATATTTTTACAGAACTTATTTTAACCAGGCCTTTTATTTTTGTATATAATGGAAGTGAAGTAGGGCGCGTGAACACCTCCCCCCCTCGCGGACTGACGGTCGCCCATTGACTTGTACTCATCCGTGGTGGTGGTAGCATCTGTCATGTTTAGCAGAGGTCTGTAACAGACAGCAGTCTCTACATCATCTCCAGCTGTCTCCAACAAATAGATGGTCATAAAAGTGACCGGACTCATTACTGTTACAAAATAAAGGTATATTAATAAAATTTACTAACGGCCTAGAGTGAGTAGGGGCTTCAGCATGAGATTATGGTTTTCCTTTTATTTGGGATATGGTAAATATAGAAGGGTTGAATTTCTCAAGCCCAACGAAGGTATCTAGCTGGCTTGAGCGTCGTTCTTCGATTTCATTAGGATAGAATTTATGAAGGTCAAAGGATTGGTGATCGGAGTAACCGATATCTGATGGGTAGAAGATCCTAAAATATACATCAAAATTCTCTAGGCATACAACGTAGATGCTAAGTTTTTTTTCTATAGTTTTTGAATAATTAATTGGTGTTCTTTAAACTTAGAAGAAAAATAAGAAAACAGGTTGTTTATTGGCAGGAATTTGGAGCGACTCTTCCTGCTGTAACAATGCGGATCTCCCAAAGCCTAGCACTGGATCTATATGTAAGTGGAATGGGTTTATTAAAATCAGGAACTTAGTAATACTGGGGAAGAGAGATGTAATCTTTTTAAACGATTAAAAGCAATTTCACAGTCCTGGGTCCATGAAAACCTTTGTTTTTGGACTGTTAATTAAGTTCAGGGGAGAAAGCTACCTGTGCAAAAATTGGACAGAACGACTGTAGTAACCGGACATCTAAAAATCTTGATACGCCTCGTTTCCTATCCTTAGGAGGTAGGAATTCTAAGAGGGCCTTTACTTTGGCGTTTCAAGGAGCGACTTCACTTGTCTCCAATCGAAATCCTAAGTATTTATTTTTCGTCTGGCCAAAACTACATTGGGACAAAATTCACTGTAATGTTATGTATACTTAAGGCGTTAAAACAACGGCTTTAAGCTGTCTAATGTGTTGGGGCCGAAAACTGTCCGCTGTATACGACTAAGTCGTGTGGGCTAAGTTGCTTCTACTCGTCCAATCCGCCCGTAAGTATGTTGCATAATACGCTGGAAAACGTAGTGGCCACGTTACAGAAGCCGGCTAAGGGCATAACGCAATACTTGTATAGCCACCCAGGTATCGTAAAAAGCCGATATCTCTTGAGCTCTGGTGACAACGGGGACCTTGGTAATACCCTCTTACCAAGTCCAATTTACGATATACTTAGCTCTGGAGACTTGTCAATTAAGTCGTCATTCTGGGTATTGGAAACCCATCAGGTACTGTTTACAGCATTTTGACTTTTCTAAAATCCGGCACATACGGGATTGAGGTCCCACTGGTTTGGGGACTAGAATGCAGGGGATGCCCAAGGACTGTTACTTGGTTTTATCAACCCGTTGTGGAGTAAGAAGTTCACTATGCCCTCTAGCTCATTGATTCTTGGGACTCACTCTGTCTGGGAGATTGCTTGATTGGAGTAGGTCTTTGCTGAGAGTAACATCGTGCACCACCCAACGTTACACGGTTTTTTTGGGACGCGTTGAATAGTTGGGGGTTTGCCTTAATCGGGGATTTTTTTTTCGTGTCCTTTGCCCTCTTCCAGATTTATAGTAAGAATTTTAAAATTCAAGGCTGTCAAAATTGTTCAGAAGAACGGGATTCCTATATTCACTGAACGCGGAGCCGTTTTTGGTTTCGAGACTTTATAAAAGAAAGGGGGAGAAACGATTCCTGAATAGGGTTTTAAGTTGGTTCGTGGTTTGTCCTTTGAGTTCCCCTCTTTTTTGGCGTCCTTACCAAGTAGTTCCGTCATTTGGGAAATTCACGATTTCTAAAGGCCTTCGAATTTGGGCTTTTAAACATGTCCCGATGAATCGTTAACCAGAACTTGATCTTTGGTTCAAATGAACAAAGTTTATTTTTTGGGGACAATTCCCCTTCATTTACTTTGCTTGTCGAAAGTTTCGGGGGCCAAATCTCTAGCTAGCTCAGGCGTTCTTTTCTTTAAAGGAGGGAGCTTCAAAAAGTCGCGTTTTTTCCCCCGTTCCAAGCTATTGAAACCGTACGGTCCTCTAATTTATCCCAATATTAACTCAAATGGTAAAAACCAAGTTTGTCTTGTTCGTTTTCATTAGGGCAAACAAGAGTAGGGGAAATGCTTCGTCCCAGTTTTTTGAATACTGCAGACAGAACCCATCTAATTTTCAGAGTTGGAAACCTTTCCACCACCCCTTGCGTTTGGGGTGTCGATGGGTCAGCATAAACCATCTTGACTCCTAACTGAGCCAAGGCTTCACGGAAAAATTTTAAAGAAAAATCGCCCCTTTTATCCGTTTTGAACTTCTTTTGGGGGAATCGAATGAGAAAGAATTAATAAATCTCTCACATTGGGCGAGCATTAATCCTCCTAAGGGTTGCTTCCGGGTACCCGGTGACGGGTCCAGATGGTAAACAGGAACGGTTCCCGCCGTGTCTTGGTAGGGGCCGACACAGTCGATCACCAACTAAAAAGGGGTTCGCCTCTTACTTTATGGGGTTCAACTGCGCGGGGGGTGTTTATGTGGGGTTCCTACAAATTTTGACACATGGAACATTCTCACGTACCGTTCCACTTTTTCCCTTTATTTTTGGCCTGTAAAATGCTTACAATTTCCTAAAAGTTTTTTTTGTCCCGTTCCCCTTGGGGACATCTGAAAAATTTACAGCTAAATTTCTAAAGGGGGTAGGCAAACACAATGTCACTTTAAGAAACCTTTTTTTCTTTTCTAACCCTTTTCTCCCAATAGAAAACACGTCACTTTTAGGTTCTTCTCCCCGACACAGCAAGTTTCCCCCCCCTGTGTCATTAAGGGGGGTTTTTTTGGATTCTCTTACTAGATCCCCTTTTGGAAAATCTATTTCAAAAACCACCGATTTTGGAACCTACGGTTCAGGGATTTTTGGTTCAAAAACTCGAGTTTCAGAATATGTCCCTACTCCTTGTCGACGTCGTCCAAACTTCCTCAGATACCATGGAAAGGGGGCGCTTTCCCCGGGGTTACTACGCCGGGGATTAAAATTAAAATTAAATTTTCAAATTTTTCTCTAAAGATTACAATCGGTTTTTACAAAATTTTGGTTATTTTTTTGGTTTTACTTCACAGGGAGCATTCACCAAATTCAACTTCAATAACAAAAACATAAAGGGGGACCAAAAACCCAAGTCCTAATCGATATAAGCGGGAAATATCTAAAAAACACAGACCCAAATTTATGCCTAGACAGATTAACTCGGGGGCACCGATGATGCCAAGGCTTATTCCCTAAAAAAAAGGGAGGATGATGTAAAATAGAAAGGACGGGCGCTCCCTTTAAAGGGCACGAAAAGAATAACAGAGCGGCAAAAAAGAGTCAATATATCGAAATGCGCAGGGAGACACGGGGTCAAGAAATGCAACCAACTTAAGCTAAAAGAATCCTTTAGGAGTCGGAATCGGGGGAAAACAAAAGCCATAATGAATCGAAAGAAACCCAAAATTTCTTCCGTATGCCAAATAAAACGAGAACAAGCCCGTTTTGGGGCCCCTCTTAAAAAAGGGGTCCTAAACAGAGACAGCAAGGAAATAGTGACCCAAGTCCCAATATGATCGTTTTTAGCAAGCCCAACCAGACTGAGAGTCGAAGATAAAAATGAATTTTTTATGAGAGACCACAAAATTTGATTAACACAAGCCATCCAATTTATCCTGAGCCAAATGATTCGAACAGCGAAAAATACATGCCCATGCATTTGCCCCAGGGCCAGACTCATGGAACTCTGGTTCATAAAGAACGCAAAAACCCCCTATCACAGCCTTTTCCATCCTAGGGAGAGGGAGCAGGGACAGGGGGGTCGTCCCTCTTACTAAAAACAACAAATAGCCCCACTCCACAAAGGGGCAGAAAAGCAACAGCAAAAACTACAGACCAATAGCACTAAATCCCTATCATAAAAATCTTTGAAAGGGTCCTAAAAGCAAGATCCCACCCATCAGAAACCCTCAGTTACACAACCCAGGCCACAGGGGTTTTTAAAAACAGTCGCTCCTGTCTGCTCAACTACGGGATCACTACGAAAGGTCCTAATGCACTGAAGAAAAAAAGAAGCAGATGTAATATTACAACTTTGAAAAAGCCTTCACAAGGGGTCCATGGGTAATAGCGCACAAATGCGGCTAAAGGAAAATAACGGGAAAAGTCGGTCGATGGATCTATAATTTCTCATAACAAACACAGAGAGTGTCTAACAGAGTAAAGTCCGGGGAGCTAGGGTGAAAACTCTTTTTTCCCGGCACAGTACTACTCCCTTTTGTTCCCACCCTTTATACCAATAGACAAGGATGTCAGCCACAGCAACCGTGTTTTCCCTTTGCGATGACACCCGAATCTGCAACATTTTTCCAGCAGCACGCAAGGCTCCAGGGGGGACTAAACCCAAAAATCTTTTCAGGGGGCTGCAAAAAATATGAAGTTCAACATGGAAATTTTAATTCCCAGATTGGAAAACAGAGGAAATTAAATCTTCCAGGTACAAAACAAATTCTGGCCACAAAAAAAGCAAAACCCCAAACGTCAAAGACCGGGGAGTGTTAGTCGAGGTCTCACTTTCCAGGCCCAAACATTTTATCAATCGCATCTGCTAAAAAAATGACGGGATGGAAAATGAAACCTTCAAAAAAGGGAGGCCAACCCCGATGACACCTTCGGTCACTTTTTCTTTCTGGGCTGGAATTTGCGCACTCTAACACCCTAAAAAATCCTCAAATGATGTATGGAAGTTTTCAGAAAAAGCAAAACCCAAAAACCTAGTCTTGTGATAGTCACAAGCCCCCGGATCAACATCCCAAAACCCCGGGAAACAGCTGTTAAAAATTGACCACTGTCGGAAAACCTTTTCCAGCTCCTGCCCCCAACATCTTTCCCCTGGGGGATTTAACTTAAGGCACCAAAAAATGGAGGAAAAAAGCAAAAAAATATTGTTCAGTAAAAACCCCAGGAGGCAGCTCTGATGAAAACTCACATCACGCGAGCTTTTAAATCTCTGCACAAATTTAAATTTTAAAACCCAGCAAATAAAGGCCTATAGACTGGAGAATACACGCCCTCATCTTCACAACAATGATGATCTGATAAAAAATATCACCATATAAAAAAACAATATACTCTTTCACAAAAAAAAAAATTGGGGTTCAGTCTTATGCGCGGGGGGGGCCCCAGACCGACTAATGGATAGCACGGGGGACATTCCCCAAATTCAACTAAATAAAAAAAACAAAAGGGGGACCAAGAAAAACCAAGTCCTAACCGATAAACTGGAAGATATAAAAAAGCAACACGACCCAACTTATCCTAGAACAGTTTAACTGGGTAGCACTCGATGTATGCAAAAAGGCTTATTCCCAAAAAAAAAAGGGGGGAGTAGATGAAAAAAAAAGAGAAGGCGTCCTTTACGGGCACAAAAAAAAACAAGCGGCAAAAGAGGTCAATAATCGAATGCTGGGGAACAGGTCAAGAAAAGCAGCACAAACTTAAAAAAAAGAATCCTTTAAGCAGGAATCGCGGGAAGAACAAAAGCCAAAAAATGAAATCGAAAAAAACCCCAAAAAGTTTTCTTCTCCTTCCAAAATCAAAATGGGAAAAAAACGCCGATTGGGCCCTACTTAAAAAAGGGGTCCTACACAGAGACAAAAAGGGAAAGATGACTACTCAATCCAATAGCCAGTTTTTAGCAAGCCGCTACCAACTGAGAGTCGAAACAAAATGAATTTTTTATAGAGAGCCACAAAATTTGATTAACAAAACCTACCGTGTACCGCGCCAAATACTTCGAACGGCGATAAATACATCCCATGCACTCGCCCCGGGGGCCAGATTTGGGAAACTCTGGTTCATCAAGAACTGCAAGACCCCCCTATCACGGCCTTTTCCTCCTATGGAAGGGAGATGGACAGGGGGGTCGTCCCACATTTTACTAAAAAAAACAGACATAGCCCCACTCAAAAAGGGGGGCATAAAGCAACGCAAAGAACTACAGACCAATAGCACAACACCCAATATAAAAATTTTTAAAAAGGGTCCTAAAAAAGGCAAGATCCCCACGCATCTAAAAAAACCCACGTTACACAACCCGGGCCAGGGGTTTGAACGGTCGCTTGTCTGTCTCAACTATTGGACCATACACAAGGTCCTAAATGCACTCTCTTGCTCTCTCTCGCCCCATTTTCCCTGCTAATCCATATGAAGTGCGAGGCGAACGGGAAAGGGAGGAATTAAATTATGCAAATCCATAATCTGTAAGGGGGCCCCGGGAGTGAAAGGAAGATCACTGTTGCAGATGGAAGGGTGATAGGTCAAAATGCTGAGCAAAACAAGCAACAAGAGCCACAAAAAAATAAAGGGAGAAATGCCACATACGGCAGGATCCAGAGCCCAAAAGGGGGTGGGCAATGGGGGGAAGAAAGAGAAAAATCAGTTTTTATCCGGGGCTTCAGGAGGAGAAAAGGGAAAAACACAAAAGGGAAAGCGGGAAGAAGGAAAGGAGAGAGAAAATCTCAGGGAAAAAAGGTAAAGAATGGCGAATTGTAAATTTTCAGAAAATGGGGGTCCCGAAGGGAAAAACCGACCATCAAGCTGATTCTCAGAGGGAAACAGTGCGGACAGGATCCTCCAAGAAAAACCCACGATTGAAATACTCGGAAAGTAAAAAGGGGGGTTTTCCCAAACAGGACGAACAAAATCAAACGACAGCATGGGGAGGGGACAAAAAAAAAAAAGGGAGTGGGAAAGAGAAAAGGGGGGGAACAGCAGGGTCGTCGAGCAGGACAAAACAGCAAGGGAAAGCACACACACAACTACTCTCAGAACCATACAACCATCAACCACCCCAACACCCCCTCAACCAACCCCAGCCCCCACCCAAACGAGCTATAGAACCCCCACATATCCCACCGGGTTCCCCACCCCACCCCCCCCAAACCCAGTTGGAAAGGAAACTGAAGGTATGGTACACAAACGCGAGGGAAAACAAAAAAGGGGGAGGAGTGGCACAAAGAGTCAAAAAGCATCACCGGGACAAAAACTCTTACAAAAACCAAATTTACGGGTATAAACAGATGCCATTTTTCCCAAGGGGATCCCAAAACCCTGGGGAAAAGACGGGGAACAGGGGGGGGGGGAGGAGGGGGCGTTGCTGAAAAAAAATCGCGGGAATTTTGATGGCGGAAGAGGAGATAGGGGAAAGAAAGTATTACATATGGGAAAAATTCACTCTGGGGGCCCCAAAGGTGGTTAATCATGTTTATAACCCCACCACAGAACAGCAGGGGGCCAAGGCAAAGTACGACAGAGCAATAAGCGGGGGTTGACAACTGGCTAAGGGGCCCAGAAAGCTCATGCATGCGTCAAAGCTCCTGATCAGGGGGGGACTTTAACCACAAGGAGATCGATTGGGGGAATTTGGACCCACAGGGGCCAAGTACAGGGAGGGAAGATTGGAGGGGGGTACGGAGAACTTCATGTACCAACAGTAAGGGCACTACAAAGAGAGGGGGGTGAACCAGAAAGGCTGATTTATTTTTCCCTTTCAGTAGGGATATCGAGACTCACATAAAAGCCCCCTGGGCCAGTACCATGGGGGTTTTTTAAGCTTCGAATACACAGTAAGCAAAAGTGGGGGGAGAAGCAGAAGCCAACAATGAACCAAACTACAAAAAAGGGGGACTACACGGAATGGGGGAACTACTGAAGGGGGTTTCAGGGGGCAGGAAGGGCGGGGAAGCCAGTTAATGAATATAAAATATTTAAAACAAAATAAAGGGGGACTGAGGAGAGGTTTGACCAAGGGGTAACGGGATAATAAAAAAGCCAGATACCATGTTTCCCAAAAAGGTGCAGGGAGAAAAAACCAAGTGTGCTAGGGAAAATGGAAGAAATAAAAAGGCAAAGGACCCGGGGAAATAAGGGAACATCGTAGACCAGAAACAAATATGCAAAATAAAAAGGGGGGGGGCCCAAAAGACAAAATGAAATACAAGACGAAAGCCAAATCTGACCCGAAACTGTTGTACAGCCACATCAGGAGAAAACAACAGAAAGGGCCAGGTAATCAGGAAAGGGAGGAAGGGAGGAGAGACAACGGGAAATACCGTGAAGATGTGAAGAACTCAAAGAGTCAAAAAGGTTTTTCACAGAGGAGACAGAAGGGGACCCCCAAAAGAGGAGGGGGGGGCACACCCCAGGCTGGCACAGTGCCCCAAAACCGAGAAAAAGTAAAAGAGGCTTCGGTGAGCTAGTACCTAAAAGGCAATGGGCCAGATAAATTCCCCAGGTATTAAAGGGGGCAAGGCCTAGTGTACCCCAACAACAATTTTCCCAATACATCATCAAAACAGGAGATTGCCTGGGGCATGGAAACACAAATGTACCCCAATTTTTAAAAAAGGGGGAACAGCATGAAGCGTTAAACTACAGACCATGTCACGACATGTATAGTAGCAAAATCAGGAAAAGATTATCAGGAGAAGAGTGGGGGAAAACACCTAGAAAGAAGCTCATCAACAGCACCCAGATTTTTTCAGGAGGGGAAATCCTGTTCCAAAACCCTACGGAGTTTATGACAGGGTGACAGCGTAAGACAAAGAGAGAGGGGTGGGTGGTTTGCATTTTTCGGGACTGCAAAAAAGGGCGTTTTTTTCCTTCCCCACAAAGGTTTGGGTCCCAAAAACGGGAGGACCAAGCAGGAAAACAGGAAGGACTAAATATCAGGGATACTTGTCGGGAAGACACAGAGTCATGGTACGTGGGAGGTTCAGAGTGGGCACCTGTAACCACGGGGCCCCCACAGGGGCCCAGCCCTAGGCCCAGTGCTGTTTCGGTATTTGTGAACGACATGAGGGAAGGGAATAACCTGAGGTGTCCCTTTTTGCAATGACGTGAAGTTGATGAAAAGAATACACTGTCGAAGACCAGGCAGAACTACAAAGGGACTGGACAGGCTGCAACCGGTCCAGCAATTTGGCTCCTGGATTCAACCCCCACCAAGCAAAGTCAGAAGTTTGGGGGAAAGGGCAAAAAAGGGCCCGCAGACGGAGTACAGTCTAGGGGGTCAGAATACAAAACCCACTCAAGGAAAAAAACTTTGGGGTATATAAACCGGGCACATCTCCTGAAGCCACATCAACCAAAAACCTGCGCTAGGGGCGCCTAAAAACCCTCAGAACAGCTTTTCCGACATTTTAATAAGGAATCGTCAGACCCTGTAACCGTAAACTAGGCCCATAGGAGATGCGGCCCAGTTTGGAACCCAAAACCCCTACCCCAAGCACGTAAAAAAAACTAGAGAAAGTGCAAATTTTTTGCAACAAACTAGTCCCAGAGCAAGAGGATGTCCTACGAGGAGGGTTTAAAGGGAAATAACCCTACGACACTGGGGACGGGAGAGATGGGGGGGAATGAAAACACTAAAAAATACTGAGGGAATTGACAAGGGGGACAAAGACAGGATTTCCCAAGTTTGGACAAGCAAAAAGGGGACACATTTGGGGAAGCTAAAGCACAGAAAAACACGGGGTGGGAAAGATTTCTTCAGCCCAGAGTATCAGAAAAGGGAATAGTTTGGGAAGCGATTAGGGGCGGGATCCAAAATTGCTTTAAGCAGAGGTATGAAAAGCCCCACGCTGGGGAGATGACCTAGTAGCGATAGTGAAGGGGCGGGGGGGGCTCGGATCGACCCCCGCAACCTCAATAGGTGAGTAAACTAGGTGATACAAAGACAAAAAAATTGCAATGTAATATATACAAACTTTGCAAAAGCCTTCGAAAAGTGTGACCATGGCGTAAAAGGCACAAAATGCTGTAAGGAATAACGGAAAAGTGGGGTCGAGGATCTTAAAAATTTCCTCCTAAGAACACAGAGATATCGTAAACAGATAAAGTCCGGGGCAGCTACGGTGAAAAGCTCTGTTCCAAAAGGGCACAGTACTCGCTCCCATCTTGTTCCCCCTCCTTATATCCGACATAACAAGGATCACCCACGCACCGGTTTTCCCTTTTGCAGATGACCCCAAATCGCATGACGTTCTTCCATTGCAGACACTCCCAAAGCCCAGCAGACCAACCAAAAAATCTTCAGTGGGCTGCGAAAACAATAAAGTTCAACAGAAAATTTAATTCCAAAAATTTGGTAAACTGAAAATTTAAATCTTTCATCAGAGTACAAAACAAATTCTGGCCACAAAAAAAAGGCGAAACACAACCCAAAAGCCGGGGATGATCAGTCGGAGGATCTACCTTCAAGGACCATAACATTTATAACGCACTGCTAAAAAAAATGACAGTTGGATAATAAACCTTAAAACGGGGAGGCCAAGCCCATGATGACACCTTTTTCAGGTCACTTGTTCTTCTGGGCGGGGAATATTGTGCACACTAAAAACCCCTTTCAAGGCGGTAAATTCCCGACCTAGAAAATGTACAGAGAACTTTCACGGGGGTAACGGAGATAAAACCCCTCAATTATTGGGAGCCTTGGGGTTTCCCAAAACCTTTTTCCCCCGGAACCAGGAGGGAGAGATACAGATAATACACCTGAAAATCCAGGGGGGACAGTCCCGAACTTGCACACAAAAATACCCACTACGAAAGCAAAAGCGGGAGCGATCACCATCCCCCCAAAAAAAAGCGGGGGTTCACTAGCACTTTTAAGAGACCAACAATAAGTGTCGGGGGCCCGAGACTGTTCAACGCCTCCCAGCACACAAAGGGGGATTCCAACAGACCCCTGGCAGTCTTCAAGCTGGCACTGGACAAGCCCCTAAATCTTCCGGGATCCCCGGGTGGGGCTCGTTGTTGGTTTGGGCAGCCAGCAGCAACAGCCGGGTTGATCGGGATTGATCCACCGGGGGCCGGTTTAAACCCGGGGCCGGGGGGGGCGTTGACCCCGGAACCTCCCCGGGGGAAACCCCCGCCCCCTTTTAAAGGCGGGGAAAATTTCCCCCGCCCTAGAAAATGTACAGAGAACTTTCACGGCCCAAAAGGGAGATAAAAAAACCCAATTTGGACGCTTGGGTTTCAAAAACCTGTACCCCCGGAAGCAGGGGGGGAAAATACATGATTATATACACCTGAAAATCCTAGGGGACTAGAAAATTTGCACACGAAAATCACTCACTACAAAGAAAAAGACTGGCAACGATCACCACCCCCCAATGAAAAGCAGGGGGTCACTAGCACTTAAAAAGGGCCCATACAAAAAGTGCGGGGGCCCGAGACTGTTCAACTCCCTCCCACCACATAAGGGGGATTACCAAAAACCCCTGGCTCTTAAATGGCACGGGACAAGCACCTAAATCAGTTCCTGATACCGGGCTTGGTCGACGTTGGTTTGGTGCAGCCAGCAGCAACACCCTGGTTGATAGGCGCTGATCCACCAGGACCCCTGGTCACAGACCGGCCGCGGGGGCGTTGCCCCCCCGAAACCCTCCGGGAAAACTCCGGGTTTAAAATTGTGATTACAAGGTACCACTAAAACGCTTAGAAAGGCTAGGCTTTCGGGCATACTTAGTTTTTTTCTTAATTGTAAAATATTACAAATTATGAGTAAGTTGGTATTATGGCTAATGATTTAAAATACTATTTTGGGGGTTTAGCAATGTGAATGCTTTTTTTTTTGCACAGTATATGTTTCAGAATTGGGTATCACGGGATCTTATTTTAAGATAAATTTAAATTTTCTGTTTTTCAAAGGGTGAGCGAGTGAAGGGGGACCACGAGGGGGTATTCTTATTTATTTGAGGGGGTGTTCGGGGAGATAAATGTTTTTCAAGGGTATTTTTTAAGGGAGAATGTGTCTGCATTCAGAGTTTCAGGTAGGGTATTCCAGATTTTTTGGGGCCTTTGACTACATTGAATTTTTGTAAAGGTTAGTGGGACACGGAAATGTCGTAGAGATTTTGTTTCGGGGTTTTTATGCCTTGGGGGTTCTTCACAACATCAAGAAAGGTTTTAGTAAGGTTGAATAGATTTTAAAGGGCCCTGTGAATAGATTGCACTGTAAGTGTGGATGTACTGAACTGGGAGTAAGTTTAACTTTAAAGAGGGGGGGGGCTGCCAGTTTTTTTTTTAATATGTTTATTAGCACCCCATACCCCCCTTGGGGGTGTCAAAAAATTACAGAGGACATAATTGGTCCGGGGGACTGGACCCCAAAATTTTTGATAGTGAGCAAGTCACAGGGGTAATGAATCAAAATTTACAAAGGTAATGAACTCAAAATTTTACAAAGGTAATGAACCAAAATTTTAAAAAAGGGAATGAACTCCGGGAAAGTCGGGTCACAATATGACAATTAAAAAGGGGTGGGGGAAAGGTGGAAGGGCGTGCTGCCAGATGGAATTTGGGTGATTATTCTACTGCACTTTTTGTTGGGTATTATTGGCTTTAGGTGTGTTGCTGCAGTTGATCCCCAAGCCAAATCGCATGGTAGTATGATAAATAAGCAAGTGGTATAGTTTGATAAGGTGCATTTATGCGGCTCGTATATCGTACCTGGAGGTGATCCCAACGTTTGGATACTTTTTAGGCTATTCTGGAAAAAAATCCCCCCAGTACCACATACACAGTCCGATAACCTTCTTCATTTGCAAATATACAGGTCTAAGCCAGCAACAACAAAAATACTTTCATCGTGGATGCTTGCAGAGCAAAGGCAATGTTCGCGGCTTTCACTGATTGACCCACATAAGGATCACTTGGACAACGAAATATGGATCCAAGTACACCATACAATGGACAGATGTGAACAGCAAAGGGGGGGTAGGCCTGTACATGCAGAGTCTCACTTGTTTTGGCACAGAACTGCTAATGCCGTCATGATTGAGTGGAATTTTACAGTAAAGTCGAGAACCAAAACCTAGTCATGTGATAGCTACAGCTTGATTGCAACATCCAGCAATTTCCAGAAACAGCGTTTAAAAATTGACCCTGTCTGAAAACTTCCAGCTCCTGCACCCAACATTTGCTCCTTGGTTCAACTTAGGCACCAAAATGGGGAATTAGCAAATAATTGTTGCAGTAATAACACCAGAGCAGTCTTATGAAACTCACACTCAACGTGAGCTTTAAATCTCTGCACAATTTAATTTTAAACAGCATAATAATAAGCCTACTAACTGAGAATCACTAGGCCTCATCTTCACAACAGATAGATCTGATAAGAAATTCACCATATCAAAACAATTCTCAGATCACACATAATTGAGTCAGTCATGTATGCGCGGACCCCATACGTACATATGAGATTAGTCACGAGGGAGCATTCACAATTCAACTTCAATAACAAAAACATAAAGTGGGACCAAGTTACCCAGTCCTAACCGATATAAGCTGGAAGATATACTAAGCACACAACAAACCTTATGCCTTAGACAGATTAACTCGTAGCACTCGATGTATGCACAGGTTATTCCTCTAAGAAAAGGAGTAGATGTAAATACAAAGAGACAGGCGCTCCCTTACGGCGACGGAAAAGAATACAGAGCGGCTTAAAAGAGTCAATATCTGAAATGCGTAGGGAGACCTGTCAGTAGAAATACAAGCATCGACTAAGCTAAAAGAATCCTTTAGGAGTCATAATCGCGGGAAGATTAAAAGCCATAACATGAATCGAAAGAACCCAAAGTATTTCTTCTCCTATGCCAAATCACAATCGAGACAACGCCAGATGGGCCCTACTTAAACAAGATGGTCCTACACAGATGAAACAAGAAATGATTGAGCACTTCAAGTCCCAATATGACCAGTTTTTAGCAAGCCGCTAACGACAGACTGAGAGTCGAAGATCAAAATGAATTTTTTATGTGAGCCACAAATTTGATTAACACAAGCCTACCGGTTATCCTGACGCCAAATGGAACTTCGAACAGTGCGATAAATACAGCCCATGCACTCTGCCCAGGGCCGACTCATGAACTCTGTCATCAAGAACTGCAAGAGCCCCTATCACGAGCCTTTTCCATCCTATGGAGATGGGAGCATGGACACGGGGTTCGCCCACAGTTACCTAAAAACATACAGACATAGCCCCACTCCACAAAGGGCAGTAAAGCAACAGCAAAGAACTACACCAATAGCACTAATCCCATATCATCAAAACTTTGAAAGGGCCTAAGAAGCAAGATCACCACGCATCTAGAAACAAACAGTTACACAACCCAGGCAAATGGTTTAGAACAGGTCGCTTCCTGTCTGTCTCACTATGACACTCACAAGGTCCTAATCACTGAAGACAAAAGAATGCAGATGTATATATACAGACTTTGCAAAAGCCTTCGACGTGTTGACATGCCGTAATAGCGCACAAAATGCGTGCTAAAGATACAGGAAAAGTCGGTCGATGGATCTATAATTTCCTCACTAACAGAACACAGAGTATCGCAAAGTAAAGTCCGAGGAGCGACGGTGAAAAGCTCTGTTCCACAAGGCAACAGTATCCTCCCATCTTGTTCTCTCCTTATACGACATAGACAGGATTCAGCCACAGCACCGTGTCTTCTTTGCAATGAACCGAATCTGCATGACAGTGTCATCCATTGCAGAACTGCAAAGCTCCAGGCAGAATCACCAAATCTTTAAGTGGGCTGCAGAAAACTAATGAAGTTTCACGATGAGAAATTTCAATTACTCAATATGTAAACATGAGGAAATTAAATCTTCATCAGAGTACAAACAATTCTGGCCTCAAAATAAGCGAAACCCAACGTCAAAGACCTGGTGTGACATGTCGGAGATCTCACCTTCAAGTACCTAACTTGTATACAATCGCATTTCTGCTAGAAAAATAATATTTGATATGAACTTCAAACGTAGGGAGGCCAAGCCAGATGACACCTTCAGGTCACTTGTTCATCAGGCTGAATATTGCTGCAACAAGCACCTTTCAAGGCATGAAATTGCGACCTAGAAAATGTACAAGAACTTTCACGGCGTGCATACGGAGATAAAACACCTCAATTATTGGAGCGCTTGAGGTTCCTAAACTGTATTCCCGGAACGCAGGAGGAGAGTAATGATTATATACACTGAAAATCCTGAGGGACTGTACCGAACTTGCACACGAAATCACTCACTAACTGAAAGCAAAGATTGGAAGACGATGCACACATCCATCCCCAATGAAAAGAAAGGGGTGTCACTAGCACTTAAGGAACCATACATAAGTTCAGGCCGAGAGTTCAACTGCCTCCCAGAAAAAAGGGGGATTACCAACAGACCCTGCAGTCTTCAAGCTGGCACTGGACATGGCACCAAAGTTCAGTTCCGGCAGCGCTGTGGCTCGTATGTTGGTTTGGTGCAGCAGCAGCACAGCCTGGTTGACAAGGCTTGATCCACCAGGAGGCCTGGTCACACCGGGCCGCGGGGCGTTGACCCCTGGAACTCTCTCCAGTAACTCAGATATGGGTGCTGAAATTCAGGTTGTTGTCAAGGTATAAGCCTAGGAATTTCCCCATTATTTCTGGTAATTAGAGTGTTGTCAATCTTAATGTTAATTTGTGCATCTCCTGCTCTGCTACCAAACAAAATATAGTAAGTTTTGTCAGTGTTAAGCGTAAGTTTATTGGCTGTCATCCAAGTCATATTTTAATCAGCTCCTCATTCACAATGGTGTGAGGGTGGCAAGATTAGGGTGAGAGATGACATAAGTCGTGTCATCAGAAAAGAGAATGGGTTTTCAGGTGTTGGGATACGTTTGGAAGGTCATTGATGTATATGAGGAAGAGCAGGGGACCAAGGACACTTCCCTGCGGAACTCCAGTATCAAGTGCCGATTGCTGTCCTGGTCTTTAATGGGTACGTTTACTGAACTATAGTATGTAAGATTTGAAATAAGCAAGCCATGGCCTCTTATACCGTAGATGGTCAAGTTTGTGGGTAGATTTCGTGGTTTACTTTGTAATTAAGATTTTGTAATAAAATTCCTATGGGTTCCTTTTTCCTATTGTTGTAAGATTGTTAGATTTTTATGATTATTCGTGTGTTTTATTTATCTGTCCAAAAGCATATATTTTTTAGCGTAATAAAAATTCTCTGTGGATTTCTCTGTATTTTCAATGTGTGTAAGAGATCTTAGTTTTTTAATGTTGTATCATTTGCTTTTATTTTTTCTGACCAAACTGCATTGAGTAGTTTTTTTTGTAGTCTCTTGATTTTAAAAATATGAATACATGGATAAGCATGGTGTTGTAAGTATTGGCCTAGAGTTCTGAGTTTTTTAAGTCTTTATGGTCCATCTTTATGTATTGTGAGTAAACTTGATTTCCTCTTGGTAGTTTCCCGGAAGGGCATGTGTCAGTGACTTTACTAGTAATAAATCCATGTGAAAGAATGCCGTTACTTGTTACGTAATGTGGACTGTAGAAGATTTGTTTCATTTTTTAGTTGACATATGATTATTGTTTTCCATGGCCAGTTTGGGTCAGTAGAGGAATTAGAGAATTTTTCCAGTCTTAGTTATCTCTAGTGCCTGGATTTATGGTAGGGATTTTTAAGCCCGAGCCCGGTCTAGTGACCTATGCCCTGGATAGGAAGTCGCTATAACCAGGCTTGTTAGCTGTGTCTGCAGCTGGGAACCTAGTCGATGTCATAGGTTAGATATGGAACAGACTTTATTCTTGTTCCATTGCCAGTCTGCAAGATGAGGGGTTCTGTGGTTCCCTAGTGCTGGGAGGAGTGATGTTTCGGCCCGCAGCTTTATATTCTCTTTAGAGTGTCTGTGAACACCTCTGCTGTTCAGTTGGATGGGCTTTTTATTAGCTTTGTAGGAGCTGATTTGTGTTTTTTAAGTTCTGTGTATAATCCCTAGATCTTTAGTGTATTTCATCATTGGTATTCTCCTCTGTCCATGGGAATTACAAGGTTTGGTTAACCTCAGGGCAATCCCAGAACCGATGTTTCTGTTGCCGTGAATCTTTTCTGTTTTTTATCAGGCAATTTCACCTGCTTGATAAGGTCTGGGTAGAGTCACAATAATTCCAGTCCAGTAACAAGTGACCGAAGATTTATGGGCTTGGCCTCAGTTCTGTAGGCCAATCCATCCTTCATTTTCTAGCAGTTGAAACTTGATACTATGTATGGTCCTGAAGGTGGATCCTCGACAATCACTCCCGGCTTTGGTGGTTCGCTCATGTGGCCAAATTTGTTTGTAAGTGGGAGAATGAAGTTATTTGTCATGTTACTATCTGAGAATTATTCTCGTTGAACTTCATATGTTCTCAGCCCTGATATTGGTCATATGTGGTCTTGCATTCTCATGGGCACATTGAATCTCTAGTAGTAGTGGTTTGGTTTTATACTATGGGAGAGTGTTATAGTGATTTAAGGTAGCTTTTGTAGAAGGTCAAGTCATAGTGTTTCTGTCAAGGACGAATGTGCTGGTTAGTATGAAAGCTTTGTTTATGCATCTGTTTTGTTTAAGGACATGTTGTGGCTTAGTTAGATTGTTAATAAGAGTCTGGTTATCATTCCAATAGTTTTGACCTTGGAGTAATTCTGTAGGCCAATCTTAGATTCAGGTCACGTGAACTCAAGGCATCTTCATGGTCTAAAGAATTTGTGTTATTAATGTCGTCTGAGTTTGTCAGAGGAGTGTATGAGTTCTACTAGTGATATCTGTAGTTTGAATTTGGGGCAGTATATGAAGTATATTTTGGTCTATTAGGTATAGCACTGTCTACAGCTAATGGTTGTTATGTTTTGTCTGGTTAGAAGTGTTTGTGCTGTTGATGAACAACAGTTTATCACTAGATACCAAGTTATGTTTAATATAAAAAGTGTACATTCAGTTTTGTAAAAAGAACAGATTTCTCACTGAAATTTGGGTTTGTAGGTTCCTAATAATGACTTGTTAGGCGTCTAAGTTTTTGAGCTAAAGTGAGCTAAATGTACATATAGTTAACAATGTCTAAAATAATTTAGTAAAGAGGTACAAATTGGTTGTCATTGTGAATTATCCTGTAGGGTAGTATATTGTCCTCTTAAGCAGCTCAGTAATATGGTGAAGTCATGATGAGGCCTGGAGTATATAGTTGTGAGATGTTGTGTTAAGTATGATGAACAGTTAGATATGTGGCTTTGATGGTTTAAGGTTTTTCCGTTCATAGAGGTCGGTCTATCACTTCTGTTAAATGTTATTTACAGTTAATTTATCATGAATTTGGCGATCGGTTTGGATTAGGTATCCTATAACACTGATTGAGGCGGTCTTCCATAGTATCCTTCTTCACGTAATTGCCTAAGTATTCATTTCACATCTAAAGTCAATAGTGTCTAAGCACATCTTATAGAATTGAAGTATATAGTATTTGGAGATACACCCTTCACGTATTTCCGGTTGTACTGCTTTTCCTAGCTAAGTCAAATCATGGTCTAGCATTAGGAGTTCTCGTTACGTAGCAGAATAGGGTTTAACTAATGTATAGGGGTACTCACGTAGTGGAGCCACCATGAGCTTCCAACAAAGCGTCGAAACCCGTATATGATTCGGCGGGAATGATAACAGTCCTTCTCTTAATAATGTTAAGTAGGTCCCCGTATCCCTAAAGGAGTTTACTTGTAACAACTGGCTATCGGTAATTCCTACTTTGCTTTTGGAAAAGGACTCATAGCCCTTGACAAGTTTGACGATGATACCCATGTTCTGCTTAGTCCACTAGGAGGATCTGTTCCTTTTTCCTGGGACCGAGCGTCCACTCCTGGTTCGGACTTCCTTGGATGAGTCGTAGAGGATATGATTTGTGTGGGTAATCCATAAGATGGGCTCCTTCCCTGGTCCCTATCACACTTAAAGTTCCCATAGTAGTTCTTATTTGGACTCTTCATTGTAATTGTTGTATTATGCTTAATTCATAAGGATTTGAACATAGAATTACGTTCCTCATTGTACAGTCTCATTTCATTGATAATAGTGAATTGTCATTTTAATTCACTGACTGGATAACAATAAAGGTTCATAATTGGAAGTAAATAAAACTAACCAAAAATCAAATTTAAGTATTTATTCCCCTGTTGTTGTGGCATAGAGCATGTGGAAAATAATTTCCCAAAAATTATGCTGTATAATTTTATAATGTAAATATACCTGATTAATACATTACTTTGCTCTAAAGTGTATTTTTAAAAGAAGATAATCTAGAGGGAAGCTCTGCACCTGCGCTGAGGAGCAAGGAGGAGACACCATTGTTTTTGAATGTGATACAGGCACACTAGTGAAATGTGCATAATTTTCGTCGCTCTAGGGGTTATATTGGGCTTAAAACCTCTCAAATAGGAGCCGAAATTGTTGGATGTGCTGTCCTGCATAATGTGAGCATTAAGCAGATGGACAGGACAGCTCCAGGAACCTCATATAAGTTGTCTATTTATGTTAAGATTCTGGCCAGTTTTCTCTATATATTTAGGCAGGAGTTTGAGTATGACACACTGTAATCTCCAGACTAATTGGTGAGTGTTTTGATTATAAATTCTCCTTCTGTCATATAAAGGTGTATATGTAATCATTTATTAATTTTAATATACAGTCCACAAATTTATAATAATGTTTACCATAATTCTTGGTAATGTATATTTCATTTGCAATTAGTATAGGTTTACAGCAACTTGTGGATATGACAGTTGTAAGTATCGAAGGGGGACGTTTTTTCAGACCTAGATGTCCCAAAATTCCTACTTGTCTATGTAACTTTGATAAATAATAATTATCTTTGTTACCATTTACTGGCATGTATCTTATGAGTTACATCCAGGTACATTTAATTTTTCTACAAATTAGTAGCCCGTTTGTCCTTGATCGAACTGGATGTAATTAGAAGTCATTAATTAGTGAATTAATTACTTATTATGTGAAATGACGGGAGGAGGTAGATGTTATGTCCACAAATTTACTTAAAGTGTAGTTAGTTAGTTTAATATGTTTATTATGCACCCCATACCCATCCTGTGGACAGTAGTCAAAAGATTACAGAGGTACATAATTGGTCCAAGGACTGGACTCCAAAGTTTTGATAGCTGAGCAAGTTACAAAGGTAATGAACTAGATCTGGTCATAATCATGACCAAGTTACAAAGGTAATGAGCTCCAGGTTTAGCTGGTCACACTCATGAATAATTGCTAAGGTAATGAATCATTAACACATTAATCATGAGAATTTACAAAGGTAATGAGCTCCAGGTAGAGCTGGTCACAATCATGACAAGTTTCAAAGGTAATGAATGATAAACACGTTATGACATGATTACAATCATAGACAAATTACAGAGTAATGAGCAGTTAACAAACATAGCAGGGAATTCATCCAATGCCCCAACAACAGATGTTGCTAGGTGCCTGTCTCTCCTCGGTAGACAGCCATTGCAAACAGCAGCAAGTTGCCCAGGGATCTGCTGCTTGCACGAGCACCATCGACTCTCCCCAAGAGGTCCAAGAAGCCAGTGACTCCGTTAGCAGCCCGATGGAGAGCTGCCCTAGGGACATGTCAGCGTCCTGGTGGATGCCAAGTTGATTGAAGATCCCAGGCCCTCGTGTGTACGGATGTTGAAGCTTGAGGAACTGAGTACACACTGCCTGTGGCACACCTGGCAGCTGCCTCGCGGTCGAACTCCACGATGCTGTCCCTGTAGTGGAAGTTCCTGTGAGCCCGGCACTCCCTGCGGCTGCAGTACCATCGCTGACATCGTGGGTTAGGGGAGAAGTACCCTCTACAGATGGGGTGGCGCTGGGAGTTGGGTGGGAGAGGCGGGGGAGTCGGGCAGGGGTGAGGCATTATGAGAGGGTCACTGTTTACTACACACGCCCTCCCCCTCCCCCCCAGCGGAGAGGGGGGGAGGCGCTGACTGGTCCTGACTCTACAACACCAAACCCTCTTAAAACTGCACAACACTTCAACTATTTACGCTGAAACGATGCACTGGGATGTCAAAGCATTCACACTGAGTTCTGTTAAGTAGGGACCTGGTCAGCCTCTTTGACCAGGAGCTATCCTTGAAAATCCCGCAGCTAGCCCGCTACACTACCTGCCACGTCGGCCATGCCAACGGATCTGTTAAAGTGTAGTGGATTATAATTATTACAATACTAAATTTGCTAAGCCAAAGCCTGGCTAGGATTTATATTAGTGTGTATAATATTAATTTTGCTAAGCCAAATTCTGGCCAAGATTTATATTAGTGTATTTGTATAATATTAATTTTGCTAAGTCAAATTCTGGCTAGGATTTATATTAGTGTATTTGTACAATATTAATTTTGCTAAGCCAAATCTGGCAAGGATAAGCCAAGTCTGGCTAAGATTATATTAATGTGTATTTAAAATTATATTCTAATTTTCTTACATGTGTAATTGAGTTTGTGTATGAGTGTGTGTGTGTGTTTGTGTGTGTGAGTGTGTGTGTGTGTGTGTGTGTGTGTGTGTGTGTGTGTGTGTGTGTGTGTGTGTGTGTGTGTGTATGATTTGTACTCCCCTATTTGTACTCACCTATTTGTGGTTGCAGGGGTCGAGTCCTAGCTCCTGGCCCCGCCTCTTCACCGGTTGCTACTAGGCCCTCTCTCTCCCCGCTCCATGAGCTTTATCAAACCTCGTCTTAAAACTGTGTATGTTTCCTGCCTCCACTACGTCATTTTCTAGGCTATTCCACTGCCTTACAACTCTATGACTGAAGAAATACTTCCTACTATCTCTCTGACTCATTTGTGTCTTCAACTTCCAATTGTGGCCTCTTGTTTCTGTGTCCCCTCCCTGGAACATCCTGTCTTTGTCCACCTTGTCTATTCCACGCAGTATTTTATATGTCGTTATCATGTCTCCCCTGACCCTCCTGTCCTCCAGTGTCGTCAGGCCGATTTCCCTTAATCTTTCTTCATAGGACATTCCCCTTAGCTCTGGAACTAATCTTGTCGCAAACCTTTGTACTTTCTCTAGTTTCTTGACGTGCTTTATCAAGTGCGGGTTCCAAACAGGTGCTGCATACTCCAGTATGGTCCTGACATACACGGTGTACAGTGTTAGGTAAGACACATATGCAACAGTTAGGTATCTTTATTTCGACGTTTCGCCTACACAGTAGGCTTCTTCAGTCGAGTACAGAAAAGTTGATAGAAGCAGAAGATACTTGAAGACGATGTAATCAGTCCATCACCCTTAAAGTTTTGAGGTGGTTAAGGGTGATGGACTGATTACATCGTTTTCAAGTATCTTTTGCTTCTATCAACTTTTCTGTACTCGACTGAAGAAGCCTACTGTGTAGGCGAAACGTCGAAATAAAGATAACTGTTGCATATGTGTCTTACCTAACAATCTGTCGGTATTTTATACCATTTTAATGTTCACGGTGTACAGTGTCTTGAATGATTCCTTACTAAGGTATCGGAATGCTGTTCTCAGGTTTGCCAGGCGCCCATATGCTGCAGCAGTTATCTGATTGATATGTGCTTCCGGAGACATGCTCGGTGTTATACTCACCCCAAGATCTTTCTCCTTGAGTGAGGTTTGCAGTCTTTGGCCACCTAGCCTATACTCTGTCTGTGGTCTTCTGTGCCCTTCCCCTATCTTCATGACTTTGCACTTGGCAGGATTAAATTCGAGAAGCCATTTGCTGGACCAGGTGTCTAGTCTGTCCAGGTCTCTTTGAAGTCCTGCCTGGTCCTCATCAGATTTAATTCTCCTCATTAACTTCACATCATCTGCAAACAGGGACACTTCTGAGTCTAACCCTTCCGTCATGTCGTTCACATATACCAAAAATAGCACTGGTCCTAGGACCGACCCCTGTGGGACCCCGCTCGTCACAGGTGCCCACTGTGATACATCATTACGTACCATGACTCGTTGTTGCCTCCCTGTCAGGTATTCTCTGATCCATTGCAGTGCCCTTCCTGTTATATGCGCCTGATGCTCTAGCTTCTGCACTAATCTCTTGTGAGGAACTGTGTCAAAGGCCTTCTTGCAGTCCAAGAAGATGCGATCAACCCACCCCTCTCTCTCTTGTCTTACTTCTGTTATTTTATCATAAAACTCCAGAAGGTTTGTGACACAGGATTTGCCTTCCGTGAATCCGTGCTGGTTGGCATTTATACTCCTGTTTCGTTCCAGGTGCTCCACCACTCTCCTCCTGATAATCTTCTCCATAATTTTGCATACTATACACGTCAATGACACAGGTCTATAGTTTAGTGCCTCTTTTCTGTCTCCTTTTTTGAAAATGGGAACTACATTTGCCGTCTTCCATACCTCAGGTAGTTGCCCAGTTTCCAGGGATGTGTTGAAGATTGTGGTAAGTGGCACGCACAACATATCTGCTCCCTCTCTAAGGACCCACGTAGAGATGTTGTCCGGTCCCATTGCCTTTGAGGTATCGATGTCCCTTAGCAGTTTCTTCACCTCCTCCTCATCTGTATGTATGTCGTCCAACACTTGTTGGTGTATTCCTTGCTGGTGTCCCCATCTGGTCTGTTCCCCCCAGAGTCCTTCCTGTCTCTACTGTAAATACTTCCTTAAATCTCGTGTTGAGCTCCTCACATACCTCTTGATCGTTTCTTGTGAGTTCTCCACCTTCTTTCCTCAGCCTTATCACCTGGTCCTTGACTGTTGTCTTCCTCCTAATGTGGCTATACAGCAGTTTCGGGTCAGATTTGACTTTCGATGCTATGTCGTTTTCATACTGTCGCTGGGCCTCCCTCCTTATCTGCGCATACTCGTTTCTGGCTCTTCTACTAATCTCCTTGTTTCCTGGGTCCTATGCCTCCTGTACCTTTTCCATTCTCTGTTGCACTTAGTTTTTGCCTCCCTACACCTTGGGTAAAAACCCAAAGGGCTCGTTTTTGGGGCTTCCTTTATTTTTTGGTTTTCCCTTTGGGAACAAAACTTTCCTCGCCTCCTTCATTTGTTGCCACATATTCCATCATTCTTTACTGAATTTCCTACCTTTTTTTATGTCCCCTTCCGTTCCTGTTACCTTCTCCATTGTACTCTACTATATAGTCAAACTCAGAACCACATGATCGCTAGCTCCATGGGGGCCGCTCTCGTAAGTGACTGTCCTCAAATGTCTGATACTGCTCAGGGTGAACACAAGATCCAGTCTTGCTGGTCATCCTCCCTCTCTCTCTGGAGTGTCCCTGACATGTGATGCATGAGGTTTTTCAAGAACCCATCAGTTTGTGTGCAAGTGTGTGGGTGTTTGTGTTGTGTTTGTGTGTGTGTGTGTGTGTGTGTGTGGGGTGTGGGTGTGTGTGTGTGTGTGTGTGTGTGTGGGGGTTGTGTGTGTGTGTGTGTGTGTGTGTGAGTGTAAGTAAGTAAGTATGTAAGTAAAGGTTATTCAGGTTACACAAATACAGTTACATAGAATTATCATACATAGCAGCATATGTGTAGAGAATCCTAGGATAACCCAAAAAAGTCAGGACAGTGAGTGTGTCTGAGTGTGTGTGAGTGTGTGTGTGTGTGCTGTGTGTGTGTGTGTGTGGTGTGTGGTGTGTGTGTGTGTGTGTGTGTTGTGTGTGTGTGTGTGAGTTGTGAGTGAGTGTTGTGTGTGTCTGTGTTGTTGTGTCGTGGTGATAAACAATCAATATTTGCACCAATAACTCATTACATTGTGTGAACAGGTGTGGAAGTGTGAATTGCTCAGTAATCTATAATTTTTGCTTAGTCCCACCCTTTTCAACATTTTGATTTAATGCCTTACTTAATGCCATGCTAGCCAGCCCCATTTATATGGTTAGTTTTTGCTGATGACATAATTATGATTCACACTACCGGATTCTCCAACACCAAAACATTCTTAATCCATGTTTTAGGCCTGTGTCTGACCTGGGGTTATAATTCAGGGGATAAAACAAAGATACTCAACAGGCGTCTACTCCTCGGCAGAGAGGCACAGTTCGTCGGATCCAGTTGATGATGGGTCTCTTCTAGAATATGTTAGGCAGATACAGGTATCTAGGCTTTGGTAGGCTTTGCGGTTCCACTACTTGGACCTGTTGTAACGAGACTTCGTCGCCAATACAAGAAAGGATGAGAGCACTTAGGTTGTGGCAGGTTTTCATCCAGGTATGGTGCTAATGTTAAAATTGAGGAAAATGATGTATCTTGTCTATATTAGATCATTGGTGATTATGCAGACGCCACTACTTGCACTCGTGTCTGATGGAAGCTTGGAGGGACTGTGAAAAACTGCAAAACGAAGCAATGAGGATCATCCTAGGCTGCCCTCGTACGGCCCAAATTTTAAATATGCGGAAAGAACTTTATATTCAAGCATTAGAGAGGTGTTACTGAAAGAAATATCCTTTGGGGGTCAATATGCTGAGGCTAGCCCATTCAAACCCTGCCCAGAAGCCCTCCAAAACTTTCCTCAGACTGAGTGAACATCCTTCCTGATGATCGAAAAAATGGAACCGACCTCCGCATGAAACCAGCTACATGATCTATAACAAGTTGACAACAGAGACATTTCCCTGCCTCCATGGGATATGACCCATTCCAAAACTACCATTCCTCCATTCCCCCCAAAACTCTTCTGAAATCACAACCAAAGCTTCGTCTTGAAAGCCCAAACATGATGCCTTAAGCTGTATTATTGATAACTTAGTCACACAGAACAATCTTTCCAAATTATTTACTGTCGATGGTTCTGGTTCACCAGTCCACTGGTTGTGCAGCTGGTAGTGCTTGCTGTTGTCACACAGAGTGATGTCCATAAAGAAATTGGAGCAGCATCAATAACTGGGCCTTACCCTTCTAATCAGAACTGTTTGACATATCCTTGCACTCATATGTGTCATGTATCTTAAGGGGTTGACACTTTAATTGTAACTGATTCTCTGTCATCCATAATGCTCTCAACTCATTAAGTATAAATTGTGGCATGCTATTGTCAGAAAGCCAGACCTAGATATGGTAAGATGTGGACAGTTGAGTCAGCGTGCACATGCTGTGGATTCCATCTCACATTGGTCTTTCAGATGCATGATAAGAACTGATAAAATTGGCTAAGCTAGTATGCTTTCAACGAGGGGTAGATTTCAATCTTGGGTTGTCATTGAGCAGTTTGGACAATCATACGAAAAAAGAACTTCAAATGAACTTTATTGACTTAAGACTTAGGGAGAATTGACACAAAGTCTGTCCATCTATCTATGCCATCATGCAGGTGGAGGAGCCACATGTCTTGGTGCATCCACAAGATAGCAGAACTCTTGGTTGTCACTACTGCCCGGCTCCGCGCTGGGTTACAGTAGCTTTGGCAGTGTTAAATCACCACCACCAGATGTAGACCAAACGGAAAAAAATGTAAACTTGCCAGAGATGGACTATTGTCACAACATTGCGTCACTATGTACTGGAGTGTGATATAAAATTAATGAATTTAGAAAACAACTCACTCAGAAAGTGTTCAAGAAAAGGCTAAGTATTTGATCCACAGTGGTAGATGCAGACCATTCTGGAGAAATACCGACTTTGCTAGGCTGTTGTAATAAAGCATTACCCTGTGTGCATGTGTGGGGTGTGTGTGTGAGGTGTGTGTGGTGGTGGGTGTGTGTGTGGGTGATGTGTGTGGAGTGGTGTTGTGGGTGTGTGTGTGTGTGGGTGTGTGGGTGTGTGTGTGTGTGTGTGTGTGTAGTGTGTGTGCGTGCGTGTGTGTGGGAGTGTGTGCGGGTGGTGTGTGGGTTGTGGGGTGTGTGTGTGTGTGTGCGTGTTGTGATTGTGTGTGTGGTGTTGTGGGTGTGTGTGTGCGTGGTGGGTGTTGGGGGTGTGTCTATGTGGGGTGTAGTGGGTGTGTGTGTGTAGAGGTGTGTGTGAGGGTGTGTGTGTGGGTGTGTGTGGTAGGGTGTGTGTGTGTGGGTGTTGTGTGTGTGTGTGTGGGTGTGTGGGTGTGCGTCCTGGTGTGTATGATTCTATTTGTACGCTAGTGCGCACATGTCGTGCGTGGCGCCCTCGTGTGTGTATGTGCGCGCTGCGCCGCTAGTGTGGGTGTTGATCCACTTAAATATTGGTATTTATAACTATTACAATTGTGACAGGTGGACGTATCTGTGGTTCATTACTTTGTAATTTGTTCATGACTTGTAACATGTATAGGAGTGAAGCTGATTCATTTACCTCTGTAACTTGCCATAGAATTAGTGACCAGATCTACCTGGAGTTCAGTACCTTTGATAACTGTTCAGCTATCATAACTTTGGGTCCAGGTTCACTGGACCCATTATGTACCCTTTGTATCTTTTGACTACCGCCCACCAGGATTGGGTATGGGGAATGCATAAAGATATTAAACTAATAGTGTGTGTATTTGTGTCGCTGTGTGTGTTGTGTGTGTGTGTGTGTGGTGTTGTGTGCGTGTGTGTGTGTGTGTGTTTTGTGTGTGAGATGTTGTGTGTGTGACTCAAACAAATCAATATTTGCACAATAACTCATTACAGTTGTGACCGGGTGGGGGAAGTGTGAATTGCTTCATTACTCTATAATTTGTTCATGATTGTAGCCAAAAAGTATAAATTAAGTATCCATTCTACGAATTCTTACCTTTGTAAACTTGTGAGCTCATTACCTTCTTTGTACCTAGTTCAGCTATCAAAAACTTTGGGGCCAGTCCCTGGACCATTACGTACCTCTGTATTCTGTAAATACCTTGTCACTTGTATGATTGTGACCAGATTACTGGAGTTCATTACTTTGTAAATTGTGGTTCATTACCTTGTAAATTGTGAGTTCATTTACCTTTGAAATTGTGAGCTTCATTACCTCTGTAACTTGCTCAGCTATCAAAATTTTGAAGTCCAGTCCCTGGACCAATTATGTACCTCTGTAATCTTTTGACTACCGCCCACAGGATGGGTATGGGGTGCATAATAAACATATTAAACTAAAAAACAACTATCTATAATTTGTTCATAATTGTAGCCATGTATAAACGTAAGTAACCATTCTTCCAGGGTTCATTACCTTTGTAACTTGTGAGTTCATTACTGTGGAAAATACTGTATGTATTTTCCAGAAATACGGTAATTTATAGGTAAATAGATGCCCTATATTGTATTTTTAAAAGAAGTATGTTATCGAAAAAAAGTAGGGACTCGCCATCTTGGTTTTGAATTTTGTACAAACGTTGGTGTAATGGGAAGAATTTTTCGTGCTCTAGAGGTTAAAATTGTGTTGACACCTCTCAAATAGGAGGCGAAATTGGTGGATGTGCATTCCTGCATAACTTGAGATATCAGACGACTGGACATGACAGCTTCCAGGACCTCAGTAAGCTCTCTAGATTTGGCTGTGTAAGTTGGCCAGCATTATTTCCATAGATTTAGTTAGGGTGAGGTTTTAGGTAAGATACACATTAATATCCAAGTCAAATTGGTGAGTGAAATAAGATTATATTCCTTCTGTTATGTAATTGTGTATATATATCAAACCATTTATTATTTTTAATATACCAGTCACCAAATTTTTATTTTTACCAGTATTCCTGGTGTATGTATAATTCATTTAATATTAGGTCCAGAGAACTTGTCCCCCCCCCCCCCCCATTGTGGTTATGACAGTGGTACGGTATCGAAGGGGGGCATTTTTTGCGCCCTAGGTGTCCCCAAATTACCTATTTTCTATGTTGTAACTTGACTAAATAAAGAATTATCTTAGTTATCCATTTATGTTATGTACATAATTAGTTACCTTTGATAAATGCAATTTTCCACATTTTCAATTTGCCCGGTTGGTCTTCTTGAACCGGAGAGGTTATTAGATGAAGATCATTAATAAGTTAATTACTTAATAATTATATGTGAAATAACAGAAGGAGGTGTTGTTAAGTTCACAATTTATTATGTGTTAGTGGATTATAATTATTAAAATATTAATTTTGATAAGACTAAGCTCAAGTCTGGTTATTTATGTTTATATTAATTTGTTATAATATATTTGATAAGAACAATTCTGGCAAGATTTATATCAGTGTATGTGTAACTGGATAAGAAAGTGTGGATAAAGATTAATTGTGATAATATTTAATTTTGTCTATGCCAAATTCTGGGCAAGGATTTATTAATTTGTATAATATTAAGTTTGATGAGCCAAGTTTGTATTAATGTACATTTAAAATTTGTATTATACATGTAATTGCTAAGCTCAAGTAGCTAGTAAGTTGTACTATTTACCTTTATAAAGTGCATAATTTAGTACATAATCAGAGTTATTAATCTGAATTTAATACATTGCATCATGGCTGAAAATGAGGAAATTAATATAGAAGACAAACATATGGAATATAGAGTAAAAAAATCATCAATACAGGCTAGAAAAGTTCATGTAACCAAGGCATATAATAAGTGATTGGAATTAATGAATCAAGAAACTGTGAATACTGATGATTTAAAATTGTATTTAGATGCTTTAGGTAATAGATATGATTCATACAAATTATATTACAACAAATGTGAAGGAGATTTGTTAGTAAACTGTGTAGATGAGACTGAAGTAGATCTTATGATTAATCAGTATTATGAATTAGAGGAAAAGATTCTTTCTTGTAAAATTGTGTAAACCAGGCGGTTAATCAGTCTGCTCCAACAAATAATATGTCTTTGCCAAAACTCCCAGAATTATGTTTACCTGTATTTATCCTGGAGAAACTTGGGGAGGAGTTTTGGTCAATTTTGACGCCAGCTGTGCATGATAGCCATGACTAGCTGATTAACAACTAAATTATTATACTCAAAAGACAGGTACGAGGAGATGCTCACTATCATAACAGCCTTCCCAATGTAGATGGATTCTTACAAAGAAGCAGTTCTTGACTTGTTGAATATCACGTATGGTAATATAGAAACCAAAGTAGGTTAGGATCTAGTAACTATCATGTTATTTTAAAAATTCAGATCACACTCACAAAGGTTTACAGCAGTTTAGAGTTAAACTGGAGAGCACTCTCAAAACTTTAAGTAATAAATATAATCTGAAGGAATCAGATGGTTAGTGAGTGCCACTGTACCGAATAAATTAAGCTGTAAAACCTTGAATGAACTCTCAACACAAATATCACACGGTTATAGGTTGGGAGGACATAAGACTAGGTCTACAGAATTATATGGTTCAGGTGCAGACCAGCCAACTTAACTCATTTTAAGATGCAACACATACTATCTCTGAGGTTTCTGTTAAGTATCACAAAGGGGAAAATTCTTCAAATGTTTAAATAAAAAATAAAAATTCATTTTCCTAAAAAGAGGATTGCCACAGGTGCATATCAGGAGCAGGAATCAGAATAATGATTCTCCAGAGGGTAAGAAGAATAAGTACCCTCCTAAGAGTAGCCCAGTTAATAAGAAACCAGTCAAAGAAAAGAGAGATTGTCTCTTCTGCAAGGGTACTTCAGTTTTCGAGTGAATTGCAGTGCATACAATTCAAGGAATGATAAAGTTGAAAGATTTGGAAGAAGAACTTGACAGATGTATCAGATGTTTAGGTAATCACAATGTAAAGGATTGTTATGCCAAATTAAACTTCTGTTATCAATGTCACAAAGGAAGACACCACTTTCACGGCGCGCATAACGGAGAAAAACACCTCAATTACTGGGAGCGCTTGAGTTTCTAAACCTGTATTCCCTGAAACGCAGGAGGGAGCGAGACATGATTATATACACCGGGAAAATCCTAGAGGGACTAGTACCGAATATGCACACGAAAATCACTACACTACGAAAGCAGAGACTAGGCAGGACGCTGCACATCCCCCCAATTGAAAAGCAGGGGGTGTCACTAGCACGTTAAGAGACCATCAATAAGTGTCAGGGGCCCGAGATGTTCAAACGGCCTCCCAGCACACCTACGGGGGATTACCAACAGCCCATGGCAGTCTTCAAGCTGGCATTGGACCAGCAACCTAAAGTCAGTTCCTGATCAGCGGCGTGGCGCGTACGTTGGTTAGCGTGCAGCCAGCGAGCAACAGCCTGGTTGATTGGCGCTGATCCACAGGAGGGCCTGGACACAGACGGGCCGCGGGGGCGTGACCCCGAAACCTTCTCTCACGGTAAAACTCCAGGTAAACCATATAAGTATGTGTAAGGGTCAATCTGATAATGTTGATAATAATGATATGTTGATAATCCAGGACACAACAGTGGCTAATGTAAACATTGCTGCTAATGTTAATAAACGATGGTTTTGCTGAAGTAGCCTTACTGTGGGTTACAGGTAAAAGAGATGAAAAAAGGCATAATTCAAAATGTAAACTTGCATTATTAGACAGGGATCACAGCGTACTTTCTAAAACGTAAATGTCTTGCTGGGTGAAAGTACAAAATGGGAGATCCTACAACTCCTAATATTATCTGGGTTTACTCTCATGTGAGAAGAAAAGTTCAATAGCTAGGGTAGCAATATAGTAACAATAGTTCTTACCGGTACTAGTTAAGGTAGGGAAAGTCAAGCTCCGCCTTTTCTTCCCCCTCCCGAACGTGATAGTTTCATTGCCGGCTACTAGTTAAGGATCTGGGTGAGGTCACGCTCCCGTTTTCCCGCCCTTTTCTCCCACCCTAAAGTGGAGATAAGATAGAGATAAGATCGTTCGGATTTTTGTAACCGGAGGGTTAGCCACCAGGATAAACCAGAAAGTCAGTGCCGTATCGAGGACTGTCTAACTTATTGCCCATTGGGGTCCTAATCTTGTCACCCAGGATGCGACCCACCACCAGTCAATAACACCCCAGGGTACTATTTGCTGCTAGGTGAACAGGACAACAGGTGTAAGGGAAACGTGTCGAAATGGTTTCCACCCGCGGGAATCGAACCCCGGGCCCTCGTCTGTTGAAGGGAGCTTTAGCCACCAAGGCCCTGGGCCACCAAGTGATAGTTTGATTGCCGGCTGCTTGTTTAACGTAGGGTCAGTCTAGCTCCGCTATCCCTTTCCCCTCCTCTTCCACCCCTCCCCTCAAATGGTGACGTGTGGGGCTCTGGTTCAAACAGTAACGTCACTTGCTCACAGTCCCAACACTACTGTAGGTACATGCCCTGCCTTGTCTTATCTAGTGGATTTATTGGTAAAAGCTTCACTTTTTGACCAATAATAAACTAGTCCTTTCAGTCCTTGCTCTAAGTTGGACTGTTGTAATAATCACCATCGTCTTTTGGGTATCGTACTTACCATGGCGAGTGATTATTTAAGCCGTGGGTAACATGTCGATCTTTTCAGCTTGGATGACCGTGAGGTTCCCCTGTCAATCACCGAGCAGAAAGGAGACGGCTAACGTCCTGGAGAGTCCATTTTGTATTGAACTACCCTCCATGCACCTGTATGAAATTGAGACGTAACCCACATCATTGCAGCGGTAAGAACTGCTTCCTGTCATCGGGAGAGATTACTCATGCGCTATTACGTGACGACTCTACGCATCCACCGTGGATGGTCACCAACACCTGCGACCCCCCCCCCTCACCCCATCATCAGCAATGGGCTACGATTTCAACAACGTGTCACCACACCAGACACCCCTGCAGATATTAGCGTTGATGAGTCAAATGTTATTTGATTCTTTTCATTTTTACTTTCAAATAGGCTAGACTTTCATGTTTTATTTTTTTATGTTTGATTTAATAAATAATAAAGTGTTATTTTTGTGAATTTATTTTTCTTTTTCTTTCTTTAAATTTTTCCTGAGGAGGACCCACCCTGAGTAAACTGTCTGAAGTTGTTACGGGGCGAGTAAGCTTCACAAGTGGCGACCTTGCCGGATAAAAACTCTACTAAATCAAGATTAGCTCCATCTTGAATCTCCATTGGAATTTCAACCCCGCACCCCACAGCGGTTACACCAGCAGAGTATTCATTCTCTAGGGTAGGATCGGAAGGTTTTTAAAAAGTTTGGTGATTGTTATAGTCTCAATTATTTTTAAGTAAGTCAGGGGTTTAAAATAGAAAATTCTGCCATTTTTCATGTGAGCTTAAAACCCTTGGGGGATTAAACTCTGGGGACCCGAGTTTTTCAGTGACAACTTGTTTATTGGCTCTTCTTATATCAAGGGAACTGTCATAGGAACTCTTGTTTGTTGGTGAGAAGTTGGTGGTAAAGGGGACCCCTTTTTCTCTTCTGTTTGCTCGGAGTGGCTAAAACCCCTTCTTTTTCATTAAACATATTGTTTAATTGAAGGGGGGATCGACCCTCTGGTTTATTTATAGTTTGAGCGGGAGGAAATAGAACCCTCCGTTTTTTTTTAATACCCGTTTATTTCCCCGATGTTTAAGTTATTCTTGAAGTTTTGGGTGATCCAGTTTTGGGTGAAGCTGGGAAATAAGTTAGGAAAAACAGGGAAAAATTTAGAATCTTTCTTTGTGTAAGATCAGGAAAGACTTGAAAAAGAGGGGAAATTGGGGAGAAAAAAGACAGTTAGAAAGGGAAAGAGAAGAGAAAAAGGAGAGAAGAGAAAGAAAGAGAAGACAAAAAGGGCTGACGACTTTCGTGAGGAGAGAGCAAAAGTACATGAGGAACAGGTTTTAAATTTTAAGGGAACTTGAAAGAAAGAGCAAAGGGAAAGATTTTTAGTTAAGGGAGAGGAAAAAAATCGCGGCTCGAACAAAAAAAACGCCCTTTAATTGAGAATAAGAAATTAACTTTCTCACAACAGCAATTAGATGGAGTAATGGAACAACGTGCAGCTAGTGCACATATTCCAACACCTAATTTACCTCCCTTCACAGGGGGGGAAAACAAAAAATTTTTACATTATCAGGTTTTAAAATACCCCTCCCTCTGTAATGGCCTGCTACCCTGGGGGTCCCGGTTAGGAATGTTTTTTTTGGTACCCCTTTGAATATTTGCAAATTTTTTGGGTATTATATGAATTATAACCTCTGAAGAAAGGCGACCCTTTAAAACATATCAAAAAAACCCCAAATTCTTAAGGAAAAATTTCAGGTAGCCACCTTACAGCCCGGCCGAAATTTCCAAAAAAATTTCAGGTAACATCTTTTGTTTTTTCGACTTTTGATGAAGTTCAGGAATTTTACCTTCCTCTGACAAAAATTAGTAAACCCCCCACTTGAATACAAAAAAAAGTTCATTTAGGGCCCATGACGAGGCCCCGTAAGGGAAATTCACAGCTGACCCGAGACGTTGATTTGGCCCACAGAATTCTCCAAAACCAAAGGTATTGAGATGGACAAACATT
>NC_069488.1:21879734-21897903 GCF_026875155.1 Cherax quadricarinatus | reverse complement strand
TTTTCTTGAAATTTTTAACTTTTGAAAATTTTTTTTAAAGCCACTGGAGGGGGAAAACCCCTAATTTTTGGGGTCAACAATTTCCGGTGGGGGGGATTTTTGAGGCAGTCACACAAATTTTAAACGGGTGTCCGTCTGTTTGGGGCTAGAATGCTTTGTTGATGCCCAAAGGACTGTTATTTGGTTTTATCAACCATGTGAGAGTAAGAAGTTCACCTCTGCCTCTAGCTCACCTTGTTTCTTGGGACTCCTCTGTAGGGAGATTGCTTGATTGGAGTAGGTTCCTGAGGTAACATCGTGCACACCAACATTACACGGTTTGGGATGTTGAAATAGTTGGAGGTTGCCTTAATCAGGGATTTTATTCGTGTCCTTTGTCTACTTCCAGATTTACAGTAGAGGATTTAAATTCTTTAAGGCTGTCGAATTGTTCAGAAGAACCGGGATTCCTATCATTTCATCCGAACTTGCTGGAGTTCGTTCTTGGTTCAGAGACGTTATAGTAGAAAATGGAGAAACGTTTCCTGATAGGATTTAAGTGGTTAATGTAGATACATCCGTTGTGAGTTCCTCTTCTTCGGCGTCCTTACCAAGTAGTTCACATCACTTAGGGCGTTCACAATTTCTAAAGGGACCTTCAAATTTGGGTGTAGAGAAATGTCCTGATGAAAATTGTTGAACCAGAACTTGATCTTTTGGTTCAAATGAACGAAGTTTAGTTCGGCGGTCATATTCCTCCTTCATCTTAATCTGTGCTTGTCGTAATTTTCGGTGGCCAATTCTCTAGCTAGGCTCAGGCGTTCTTTCATTAAGGTAGGATAGCTCCTAAAAGTCGGTGTTTCTTCCCCAGTCCAAGCTTCTTTGAGAACCTGTACTGGTCCTCTTATGTGATGCCCATATATTAACTCAGATGGTGAAAACTTCAAGTTGTCTTGTTCGCTTTCTCTTAGGGCGAACAAGAGTAGTGGAATGCCTTCGTTCCAATCTTTGGAAAACTGCAGAAAATAGGACCTCATCATAATCTTCAGAGTTTGATGGAACCTTTCCACCATGCATTGCAACTGGGGTCAATAGGCCATCGCGTAAACTGTCTTGACTCCTAACTGAGCCAAGGCTTCATGGAAAATTTTTGAAGTAAAATTCGACCCTTGATCCGATTGAACTTCTCTTGGGAATCTGAAGTGAGAGAACTTAATCAATGCTCTCACTATTAGGTGAGCATTAATCCTCCTGAGAGGAACTGCTTCTGGGTACCTGGTGATGGTGTCCATGATGGTGAACAGGAACTGGTTGCCCTGCCGAGTCTTTGGTAGTGGGCCGACACAGTCGATCACCAGACATGAAAAGGGTTCGCCTCTTACTTGTATAGGGTTCAATGGCACAAGTGGTGGATTATGTGCAGGTTTGCCTACTAGTTGACACACGGAACAGCTTCTTACATAGCGTTCTACTTCTTCCTTCATTTTTGGCCATGTAAAGTGCTTAGCAATTTTTCTAATAGTCTTCTTTTGTCCCAGATGTCCACCTTGGGGACTATCATGAGCAAACTTACATGCTAAATTTCTAAACAGGGTAGGCAAGACCACTAGATGGTCACTTTTAAGATATCCTTGTTCCTTTTTCAGTAAGTCCTTCTCCCAATAGTAACAGCTGTCACTTTTAAGGGTCTCTTCTCACGACACAGTAGCTTCCTGATGTCACTTAAGGGTTTATTTGGAGTTCTCTTACTAGATCCTCCTTTGAGAATAAATCTATTTCGGAAATCACTGACTTTGGAACTCATATCGGTTCAGGGCGTGCTGTTGGCTCGAAACTAGAGCTTTCATTGAATATGTCTCCTACTCCTATGTCGACGTCGTCCATGACTTCCTCCGATACCAATGGAGAACGTGACTGTTTGGTCATTGCCTGGGTTACTATGCTCAGAGGAAAGAGGGTAGGTTCCGTTCGTCGGGCTTCAATGACGTAATTTTCCTCGGTTGGATTTTCCATAACTATGGGCTCTTTCCATATTCCTTCTTCCACTAAGTCGTTCCCAATCAATAGGTCTACGCCTTTTATGGGGAAGTTAGTTGGAGACGCTCCGATTGACGTCCAGCCAGTAAAAATAGGAGTTTCGACATATAACTTGTACAGGGGTACTCGCGTAGTGGAGCCACCATAAGCTTCCAACAAAGCGTCGAAACCTGTATATGATTCGGCGGGGAATGATAACAGTTCTTCTCTTAATAATGTTAAGTAAGACCCCGTATCCCTAAAGGAGTTTACTTGCAACAACTGGCTATCGGTAATTCCTACTTTGCTTTTGGAAAAGTAAGGACTCATAGCCCTTGAAAAGTTTGAAAATGATACCCATGTTCTGCTTAGTCAACTAGGAGGATCTGTTCTTTTTCCCTGGGATCGAGTGTCTACTCTTGGGTTGGACCTCCTTGGATGAGTCATAGAGGATATGATTTGTGTGGGGAATCCATTGGATGGACTCCTTCCCTGGTCCCTATCACGCTTAAAGCATTGTGATTTGAAATGTCCCAGCTTTGAACAGTACGAACATTTAATTTTTCCCCATGACCTATCTGGTCTATAGGATGGGCTCGATTGAATTTGGTGTTTTACTTCGGATTTACTTGTTACACGGGAGTGAACGGGTTGGGTAGGTCGCTTACCAAAAGGCTTCACAGGTTCAGGTCTCGTTGCTGGCTTGATAACCTGGCTGTTTTCAGATTGTACCAACCTCTAGGAAGTCTCAAAGTTGTCTGCCAGCGTGGCAGTCTCTAACAATGTCGTTTGCGGATGGCCAACAAGATATTGGCGAACTCCCTCTGGAAAATTTGCATACAAATCTTCTAGTAACATTAATTGTGATAGATCTTTTAAAGTCGTGACCCGAGAAGTTCGACACCAATGTTCAAACGCCACTGCTTCCCCTCAGGCAAAATCTACATAAGTTTGTCCTGTTTGCCGTTTCATGGAACAAAAAGCTATTTGGTAACTAATAGGGAGCATGTCATATGCTTCTAAAATAGTTTTCTTTACTACGTCATACTGGACATAAAACTCATACAATAAAGAGGCGACACAAGACTGCGCCTTTCCATATAGAGACATGTGCACCAATGTGGCCCATTTGTCTTTGGGCCAGCCCATTGAAAGTGCATGATTCTTAAAAATTTCAAAGAATTCATCTAAGTCTGTTTCTTTAAACTTAGGTACCATCAGAGCTGCTTTATGTAAGTCAAACCCGGTTACAGTGCTCTTCACTTCTCTCTCTTCTGGACCTCCCTTCTGCTTTGTTTCAAAACGAAACCTTTCACGCCTAAATTCTTCCTCGTTTAGATGTCTTCTAGCTTTGATTTGAGAGTTTTGTAATAGTAATATGTGTTCTGTTCTCTAGCTGTTCAGACATGAAATTCCCAAGAGGTTATGACACCAAGGGAAATTCGGTCGTCTTCTCCGGAAGTATTTTGGGACGAGCACCAGTTCTAAGATTATCCCAGTCATTTGACTGAGGATTCGTTCCAACCGCCAATACATACTCTGGGGAAATGAATGGGGGGGGAGCTTTGAGACTGGACTGAGTAGTAAGGCCTCGTAAACCCTGGTTAAACTTCATTATTTAAGGCAGTTCCCGTCCGTGGGATTTCTGCTTCCTCGAATTGAGAAATAAAACTAACTTCCGAATCTAATTCTGGCATTACTTCAGACAGTATTACCCCGGCTGGCTCCTCCTCAGGAAAATTAGTGAATAGAAAAAGAAATAATAACAGACAAACATAAACACTTTATTATATAGAAAATATAAAATATAAAACACTTAAATATGAAATACTGATCCTACATGAAAGAAAATGAAAAATGAAAAATATAAATGATAACTGAATTCAACGCTAATTTAAATGTATAAAAAAACGTGGGTGTCGGTTTTGGGACATGTTTTAAAATCGTACCCGTTGCGATGAGGGGGGGGGGGTCGCAGGTGTTGGTGACCCCACCCTGGCTAGTCTTCACAGATTTTGCGTGAGTATAATACCCCGATGACGGAAAAGGGCTTTTTTTTACTGCGAATGATGTGGGGTTATGTCCTGCAATTTCATACAGGGACAGGTACTTCAATACAAAATGGAGAAGTCTTGGACGTTAGTCCTTTCCGTTTGCCGTTGATTGACGGTGCCCCTCACTGTACCCAAGAGTAGAGTTGGGAGCTGTGAGTTGGGTTTATGTTTAAACCAAGCCCACCGTCCCCTTTTGGGGGGGGGGGAAAGGGGAGGGGAAGGAAGGGGAGCTAGACTGCCCCTACCTTAACAAGCAGCCGCGTCAAAAAATCACTTTCGGGAGGGGGAAAAAAGGCGGGAAAAAGGGGAGCTTGACTTTCCCCTCCCTTTAAAATAGTAGCTGGCAGACAAATTCTTTTGGGGGTTGGGGGGAGAAAGGGGGGGAATATGGGAGCTAGTTGACCCTCCAAGGTAGCCGGCAATGAAACTATTGTTACTACATATTCCCTCCAAACTCCTACTATTGAACTTTTCCCACACCCCCCCAAACCCAAAGACTTATAGTCAAGGAGTATAAGAAGAAGGCGGGGAAAAAGTTTAAATGTGGAAGTCGCATAAGGCAAAAAATCTTTAGGGGACTGTCACGATTAACCTCAGAGAAATAATTGGAAAAAACCATTGATTATAAAATAGGGAACAAAAAGCCTGGAGTGCCAAATCCACTCAAGGGGGCGATTTTGGGTTCCCCTTAAAAGTTTCTAGGTATATAAAAGGTTTGGGGTCCATTTCTAAATGAATTTTTTCCCATCAAATAAAATTTAAGTTTGGAGTACCCAAAAAGGGGGTAAACTTTCCCTTTCTTTGTAGGTTTTTTTTTTCTGCTTAAAGGATTTGGCTTAGGAAGCATACGGGGAAAGGGTCTTTCGATAAGTACTTTTAATTCTTTAAACTTTTCGGCTCGTGGAAAGTTAAAAGGGTTCCTTCACGACTTTTTAAGGAAGTCAAAAAGATGCTGAAAATCAGAAAGGTTCGGGATAAACCATGCATAAAAATTTACAAAACCAAGAAAGCTTCGCATGAGCTTTTTGGTTTTGGGGAATTTTAAAATTTCTAATAAAGCTTTATCTTATGGGGGGAGGCTGCGAGAGTTTTTAGAAAGTATTGCCCAAGTTTTAAAAATCTTGTTATACCTGCTTTTCTTGGGGCTTGGCAGTGGGGGCCATGTGAGCGAAACCCCTACACAAAACTGAGTTAAGTTTGGATATTTTCCCCCCACGTAGATGTCTTTAGTAAATTTTTATAAAAATAAACTGAAACTTTGGCATATTCCCCAAAAAACCTTTTCATCGTCTCCGTAGGTAGCACAGGCATACCAAACCGAAGGCATAGTTCTTACTGCATCATCCTTGGTGGTAGGAAAACGGTTATGCTTAGAAAAAGAAAACATTACTTGTGAATGCTTGTGCAATACAATCTTTGAAAAAAAGGAAGGTCATAAAATTTGTGTAGATCGCTTTTTTTAAAGGGGCACGGCTCAGCATCCCAGAGTTATAGTTTAAAGGGCCCTTAAAGTCAATAGCAAGTCTTATGAATTATCCCCCTTTCTTAACATGATATGGGAACAATAGAGGAAATGAAGTTCAATGATCTTTAGTTTTAATAATTTGTCTACCTCTCGGTCAAATGCACCCCTAGGTGAACTGGAAGGGGTATAATTTTCGTTTGATAGGATTGTCCGTCACTAAGCAATTTTAGTTACCGTGGAGGTAACACCGGGGAATATCAAAAGACTTGAAAATTTACTCAACATTGAAGTATTTCATGTCTTCATGGTACCCAAAAAGATTCATAATTTTAATGTTGGTTGCATCCGAGGGGTCAAGAGTCACCAATTCATGTAGTTCTTCTTAGTCTAAGTTAGAGGTGTAATTTAGCACACTTTTTTTCTTCAGTTGTCTATAAAGTTTGGTGGAAAAATTTAATAAAAAGTTTTAAGGCATTAAACCCGAATTTCTTCGGTAATATTTCTTAAGGATTTGATAGATAAGTTGGGGTTTCCCTTGTTCATGAGGTATCACTTTCCCACAAATTTTTTAATACTTTATATGGACCTTTCCATGCACAAAAAATTTTAATTTGACTTGATAGGCAAAAGTCCCAAAACTCATCTCCTATTTTAAAATTTTCCCCTCTGATTTTTGGAATCAAAATGGGTTTTTGTACGGGTCCATTGACAAGCTTTTTTTTTTCAAAAATTACGTCAGAAGTTCCTAAATTTTAGATCTAAGGTAAGGGGAAAAAATGGTAAGAAGAGACCTCAGATTTACCTCCTCTTTAGTCCTCGTCATGAAGGTGGACAGTGGCCCTTGGCCCTTCTACCATAGAGAAGTTAAAAAGGTAAAACCCAAAGAGTCCGGGGAACTTCCCTCATGGCAAAAAGACAGGGTAGGAAACATTCCACTCCTTGGGTTTTAAAGGGGCAAAGTTTCCTTAAAATGGATAAAAATCGAATGTGGCGTCAATCCTCCCTTTTACAGCTGGGATGTTGGGGGTTTGGTAAAGAGAGGTTTCACTCCCGAATTTTGGGTAGAGTTTTGCTTAAAAGTAGATGTGAATTTGTGCCCCAGGGTCAACAAAATTTCTTAGGGATCCCCACTCTGGGAAGATGGAAAAAAGGCTTCACCCTCTGTTAGTTATGGTTTTTAAAGGGGAACGGCTTCAGGGAAATCAAGCTAATAAAACTAATGTTAATATATATCTATTCCCCCAGTGAAAGTGGGATGGGGCCCAACGTATCAATAGTACTCTTTAAAAGGCTTAAAGATGGATTTTGACCATGGTCCCCGCCCGGTCCCTCGGGGGATGAAGTGGCAACTTTACCGATCAAAATGGGTAGTAAATTTTGAGGACATTTTTGGCCAAAAATGGGTTTCCCTAATTTTTTTTTAAAGTTTTACGATGCGAAAAGCCGGCCACGGGCAGGTCTGAGCCTTTTTAAAACAGTCCTCCATTAAATTGGAAAAAAAGATGGAATGTCTTCTCTTGAATTTTTTGAATATGACTTGTAAAAGATACCTTTTAATATTCAAATTTTAGAAAAGTTTTCCTTTGGAAACTTGATTTTGTTTTAGGGCTTTTTGGCAATTTGAAGAGAAGGGAAATTTACGTTGTAAATGACAAAGGAGCTTTCGATTTTTAAAAGGGCTTAAAGTCGGGGAAAAAATCAAAGGATGGACAGTAGGAAAACCCGGGGCTTTGGTCTGACCCCTATCAAGAATTTATGGTATCAGAGGTGATTTTTTTCCCTTTTCATCTAAAAAAGTGAACTTGATCCACTACCTCGTTTCGAGATAATCAGGTTTTTAATACAATGAATCTACGAGACATTGTCTCATCTGAACTTTCGGGGGCTTCTCCGACTTACAAAAAGGGGATCAAAACATTTTTCCATTTTGGTGAGAAAGGTAAAACCTCAAAAAGGAAGAATGGCATTTTTACATTACTTTAGTACGGAGCAAGAAGTGAGGGAGTTGTAGGGGCTTCAGACAACCTGTAACCATTTAGATAATGTAACAACGGATGGTAGGAAAGGTTGTACCCCCCAAGTAATTGAAAGTATAGCAGGGAATAAGTTTTTTAAGATTAGGGAACAGCTTATCAAAAAATTACTATACTGTGCACCCGTGTCTCTTTTAAATGGTAGAGACAAAGCCATTAACTGTTCCTGAACGAAGGGTGTTTGATCTTAAGTCTTTAAAACATTTCCAACTTTTTGGCCTTTTTAAAAGGGACAATCTGGACGTTTAGTCCAAAACCCCACACAAATGAAAAACGGGAATAAAAGAAGTCATTTTTCTTTCCACTAAGGCTTTGATTTTTAAGGTTGATGAACCCTTGCCCTTGGGGTTCGATCCTTTAGGTCTTTATAGGAATTGGAGCCTAGCATACAGGTCAGCAGCCTAGCACTTCTCAGCTTTATCAGGTTAGTTCTTAATGAATTTCGTATCTGGTGGGGAAAAGAGTTTTTCAGAACGGGTCAGAACCCATGAAGTCTCGAAGAGATTAAATGTGATAATTCCGAACCTTCCCAAAAAGTCGAACAAACGAAAGAGTTTACCTGTAACTGTTGAAAAAGTTCTGGCCGGGAAAGGGGGCATACTGAAATCTTTCTGTAAGAATTAGGGGTTTTTTGATATGTTTAAGGATTGCTTTTTTTGTAGGTTTAATTAATATGTTTCCTGCGACAAATTTTGCTAGATTTTCAAAGAGTCCCAGAAAATAACTTTCCCTAACCTGGTAGCCGGGTGTCGCAGGCCATTCACAGGGGGCGGTATTTTCAAACCTGAAAATGTATAAAGTTATTTTTCCCCCCTCTGTGAAGGGGGGAAATTTTAGGTTTTGGGAATATGTGCACTGACTGACTTGTTCCTTACCCCTTCCCTCAATTGTTGTTGAGAAAAAAGTTAATTTTTTATTCTCAAATTTCAAGGTGGATTTTTGAGCTCGCATCCTTTTCTCTCTCTTTAACTCGAAATTACTGCTTTTTTCCTTTTTTCTTCCTTTGCTTTTTCATCAAGTTTTTTTAATTTAACCTTTTCCTCACGATTTAGCTTGTTCCCTAGTATCTTAGCTTGCTCCCCTTTCCCTAGTTCTTTCCCTCAGGATAAAGTCTATTTTTTTTTTGCTCTCTTTCAACGCTTTCTGGATTTCTCTCTCAATTCTCTCTCTCCCCTTTTTTCTTCTCTTTCGATTCTTCCTTCCTTATTTCTTTCTTTCCCTTCTAGTGTCTCTTTCTCTCTAAATTCTTCCATTCAAGTTTTTCCGGATCTTGCACAATGAAAGTTCAAAATTTTTTTCCCTGTTTTCAACTTACTTCCACATTACCCAAAAACGGGTTTATTTTCCAACTTGCAAAAAAATTAAAATATCAGGGAATAAAGGGTATTAAAGAAAAGGAGGGTTAAATTTCCTGCTCCCCCAAAACTGAAAATAAACCAGAGGGCTTACCCCTGCTTCAATTAAACAATATGTATTAACGAAAAAAAAGGGGTTTTTCTATGCGGCCCGAGCAAACAGTAAGAGAATGGGTCCCTTGCCCACCCAAATTTCCCCAAAAAATAAAGGTCCCCCTATGACGCCCCCTTCATAAAAGAAAGCTAAATGAAAAAATTGTCACTGGAAAATCTGGGGTCCCTAGAGTCTAATCCCCCAAAAGTGTTTAAGCTTACACAAAATTAGGGGGCAGAATTAAAAATTATATCCGCCTGATTTGACTTACAAAAAAATTGAGACTATAAAAATCACCAAACTTTAAAATACTGTACTGTAGTCCTACCTGAGAATGATTATCATGGTGGTGGAAACCCTCTGTGGTATGTGGCCCCGAAGTTCCCAAAGGTAGATTCGAGAGGGGTTTAATCTTGTGAAGGCTTACTCAGCCCTGAACAACTTAGACAGTATTACCCCGGCTGCCTCCCCCTCAGGAAAATTAGTGAATAGAAAAAGAAATAATTAAAAACAAAAATAAAACTTTTTATATAGAAAAATAAAAAATAAAACATTAAAAATTTAAAACGATCCTACATGAAAAAAAATGAAAAATGAAAAATTAAAAAAGGTAACTGAATTCAAAACTAATTTAAATGTTGTAAAAGGGGTGTTGGTGTGGTGACATTTTTGTTGAAACGTAGCTGTTGTGATGAGGGGGAGGGGGGTGCAGGGTTGGGGCACCACTGGTAGATCTTCACGATTATTGCCGTGAGTATAATTCCCCATTTTTTTTTTTTTATTTTATTTAAAACAGGCGATAAAATGACAGAAATATTTAAAAAGAACACGACAAAAGATTTCTGCACAAGAACCACTTAACCCGAGACCTAATAACGACACCATACTAAGTGGTAATAACACCCCAAAACCCCAACCCCAGTTATGTTCATTTGGGATTTTACATCACAACCCAAAACACCGTATATTTCAGTGAAATACACTCACACAACCAAAAAATTTTCAGTGTATTTCTTTATTTGTTAAAGAACTCTCTCAAGGTTACATATTACCCAAAACTCAAAACTGGAAATTATGAAGATTTTACAATAAAACAGAGATAAAAACAAAAAAAACAGCAAATGACACCACAAACACACACGTTACACTACATGAGACTACATCGGACATATAGGAGGTTTCTGCCCGTAACAACGTACAAAACTAATTCTAAACCAGGGGCTTAACAGAGCAACGAACTCAAAAATTAATTTGGCGATTATCACGGATTTAACAACATAGGTATTTACTATTCAAAGAAGGAAACGGGAAATTTCTAAAAGTCACAAAAAAACATCCCAAAAAACAAAACAAAATACGAGTATATTTTACATTCAGCAAAAAAAAAAAAAAATAATGCAAATAGTTCATTAAAAAATTTCTGAAAGCACCTGTAACACAGCATAAAATATAACAAAATAAAACCCAAATTTCTATAAAAGCTAGGAAACACTTTTTTTTCCATTACAATTTAATCAAAAAACAGTAAAAATTTGACTTTTTGAGTTCATAGAAAATTTTCATATAAAGTCCCTTTAAATGATTTTACAGATAAAAATTTGCAATCGTAGTGCTACACCCTTCCCCAATGATAATTTTTGTAGTTTTTAAAACCCCGGGGTAAAAACCCTACTGCCTCTAGATATCAAAACTCATTTATTCTTTCCCTATAAACATCTCCCTGCCCACCCAAGTCTAGGAAAAAAAGCCCCTCGTATCCCCCTTTCCCCTTTTGCAATCCCTAAATCCCCTTAAAGTGAAATTTTTGATAAACCCCCACTAAAATCTCTCTCCCATCTCCCTCCCCCTACACCCCCTTTATTTCTACACTGTGTCCTATAAAAATTGCTGCCAATGCATTAATTCTTGCACGCACGTCCGCCTCCCCCCATAGCCCAATCATGATATATAATCCCTAAACAATTTTCCCAAAAGATTCTCAACCTTTTATTCACCCCGTTTATCTAAACTTAAAAAACCCCAAACCTGCAAACCCCTCCCCCAAAACTTAAAACCCTTCCCTCCCCAAAACCCCTTTAATTTTAATACAATCGCAAAAAAAAACCGTTGATAAATAGTCGCCATCTCCAAATTCCCCGCTTCCCCTCCTCTCGTATTCTTTTTGAAAAAAAACCATTCTGACGCAAGATTCCATGTAAAAATTTAATAATTCTCTGACTTTTGGTTTTTAAAAAGCCCAAATTTAATTTTAAAAGCCCCCAAATATTAGCCAATCATACATCGGGTAAACTCCCTTTACCGCCGCTCCAGAGCCTTTCCATCGCCCCATCAAGATTTTCAATTTAATTTGGAGTGATCCCTCACGTTTATGAAAAACCCGTAAATTGCCTCACCATCATGAATCCGACCCCCCCCCACCCTGCAATCCCATGTATCCCATGAAGACCGTTTCTTTTGCCCCTCCCTCCCGCTTATAACTATGTTTTAAATAATTTTCTTATTTAACTCTTTTTGACACTATAAACCCAGCCCCCCCAGGGCCAACCGGGAGTGTGAAACCGCTCTACTTAACCATTGTCCCCTTTTCCCCCAAATGAAATTAAAAAAAACTTTTTTGTAACCTTTTTATTTAAAACGAAGTATCGGAAATATTACCTAACATGCCATAGTTTTCTAATAATAGCCATTCGTTGTTTCACCTTTGTTGCAAAATTAAATTTGCAGCTCCAACCCATAAGACGCTTCAGAACACTTCAACGATACGCACGGGAAATTTTTTTGTTGGCGATTGATATATTTTTAAAAAACGATCCACTATCTTTATTTGGTTTCCCCCTTTCCCACCTTTCAGCTACCCATTCCTTCCCCCCGCGACCCTTTTCCCAAAATTATATATTTGTTTTCCTTTAGTTTTATCGTATGCCAGTACCTTTTTAAAAAAATTTTATAACTTTTCTCCCCATTAAATCCAAGTTTTTTCCCAAAATGTCGTGCGTCGACTATCCCAAAATTTCCCCCCTCCCCCCCCCTTACATTACTCATCATTTGCTTCCAAAAAAACCCCTTTTCCTCTATAAAAAAGGGGTCTTGAAAAAAAAAAAAATTTTTGAAAGGGACAACCCCTTTACGCAAACCCCCCCCATCTGAAACCGATTCCCAACCCCCCATTTACCTGCACACGCAAAGATGCCCCTTTATACTTAATTTGGCCCCTGAATTTTTTCCGCCCCAAAACCCCCGCCATCTCATTATCTTTTAAAGTTCCCCTTCCCCACTATCATATGCCGCCCCCCAATCTATAGCCAAACCCCCCCATTCCCCAAATTTTCTCTTTCTTTAAAAAAACTTCTAACATACCCTGACCCTTTAACATAGACCCCCCCGGCACCCCCTATTGTCCTTGTCAACACTTTGGCCCCGGGCTTTTTTTATTTGTTTGGCCCAAAATCCTTCCAAAAATTTTAGTCCCCCATAAAAACGAGATTGCACGAAATCTTTAAAACCCTTAATGGCTCGCCTTTTGGAATAGGGCGACCACAGCCAACCTTTGTTGTTCCCCTAAAACCCCCTCCCCCTTTATGATTTGAATAAAAGTACCAAAAACCCCTTAAAAGTTCCAATTTGAAAATAAAAGTGCTGGGCAACCCTCTTTCCGGGGGCCCTTACCCAATTGGCCCAAAATAAAGCCCCCAATCTCCAAATCGTTCGCCCCCAACATCCGATATGCTCCCCCAGTCACAAGCACAAACCTACCGATTTTCTGCAAAGCAATTTTTATTCCAACACTTTTGCGTTTCCAAAACCCAAGCACAATATAAACCCCCTCATTCCCTCCGTCGTCGTCAAACCTGATTCCTCTAACCCCGCTACCCACCCGGACTTCAACCCCATTAACTCCCTTGCTTTTTGGGGTTGTGTTTATTCCTCCCACAGCCCACGGCCGATTCCCCAAAACCTCTTCGATTCCCCCTTAAGCCTTTCCCCTAAAACCTTTTGTTTTTTTAAAATTTCGTGTTGCTCCTTAATTTTCAATTTCGTAACAGGGTAAAATTGCATTCGCTTTTACATAGCAGTCGCCAAATGCCCCCCTAAAATCGTTGGGGAAAACCCTACTGTAAGATTAATTCACTCCCCCGCTAATATAAAAAACCTTAATTCGTTTTTGGCTATCATTTCCCACCAATTAACCAAGCCCATCTCCAGGTGCTTCAACCACAAGGGTTCCCATTTTCCAAAGACAAAAGACTTTCCCCTCTCCAAAAACTTTTTCTTTAAATTTCCAAAATGCGGACCCCTTTAGCCAACCCCCAATATTACATCATTACAACTCCCCTATGATCCGAAAAAACCATATTTTCACACTCACCCCGCATGTAAAAAAAAAAACACTAGACACGTATTCTATCTAATCTCGCCGCATAAACCTTTTAATGAAAGTTGTCCCCATTGCCACCCCCCCCACACAATCCCTTAAACCACACTCGTAATAAATCTCCCCGGAAAACCCCAAACAACAACCCCCTCCCCGAGGTCCCCATCTTTTGTGTATTACCAATTTTCCCGTCTCCCCCTATTATCGTACATTTGGTAAAAACGTGAGATATACTAATACATCTTTTACAAAAAGGTTTTAATCGTGCATCTCCCTGGCGGCCCATTACACCCACAAAATTTATTATTACCCCTAAAATCCCCCCTAATCACTTCCCCCCCCCCCTTCACTAGGCGTTTAAAAAAACGGGTATTTTCCTTTACCAGAATGGCGACGCCCCTTTTAAACCCCGTCGCATATTCCCTATACACTCGTAACCCTCAATTCAATCTATCCAATTCGTAATTGTGTTTTTTGGATAAAAACCACATCCCCATTGACGACCAAAAATTCATTAAACCACTTTCGCTTCCCCTCAGATTTAAAAACCCCCTTAATATTTATTGCAAACCTTTAAAATCAATTTTTTTGGGATTTTCCTTTTGGGTTTTAGGATGACTTTTCACTTATAATTTTACCCTCTTTCCCCCTCCCCCTTTTTTGGGGAAACACCCTTTAAAACTCTTGTTTCGTGGATTTACTGTTCCCTTTTCCCCTGTAATCCCCCCCAAAACTTTTTCCCTGGCCTTTGGGCAAAAGGGAAGCAGTCGTCTGAGTCGGTGGGGTCGCAGTTTGTTTGCGTCCTCCCCCACCGCATTGGGATTTCTTTGTATATCAGATGCACCCCCATTTGATATTTACCATCTGCCATCGAACCCCGACTCAATGTTTCATCCCTTTTCCCCACCATGATGCCAAAAGTCCCAAATTGACCCGGTTCCTCCACACGGTTGACGATCGACTCGTTAACAATAATCCGGCCTTCACTAAAGACGCCCCTAATCCTGTCCCCCATATGGGGGAGAGTCTCTTCAAATACTTTATTTTATCCAGTGATGGTGATTTTCTGCTGTTTTGCATCCCCCAAAGCCTTTTCCCGCGCTTTTCTACCCCTTCATCCCCGGTCCGTTTCGAGGGCGGGTGGCATAAGACGTTCTCGTCCCTCCCCTTCCCCCGACTTTTCCGGTTGTTGCTGTTTCGATAATTTGAGATTCCCACGACGTTTTACACTTTTCCGCAGTGGGCATAAAACCACACAGCGACACGTACGAGTTCCCCATAGTTACTATACTTGAGTTCGAAATGCTTGCAACATAATATAGGACGGTATGGGATGGCGTAAGGTCATTTTGACTGAATATGTTCCCTCCAAACTTCCAGCATAAGGTCCAGCGGCCCACCGACCTGCAGAGGCCATATGAACCGTTCCATAATTACGTAGTTCATCTTTTATAACAGATTCATTCGCCTCAAAAGGCACTTTCCTTATTTTAACCCATGTGTAGTGTCGTGATACATCATGTAGACGTACTGATACAGCTGAATTGACGGCTATAATGGTCTCTTGATACTTATCCACCACCGCTTCATAAACATTTGCTGACGTCATTTTAACGAAGATCCGTGTCGTCCCATTAAGTGCTACACCACATATCTCTTCATTTGCGATACCGTAGGTATCACGGATAATCGCCGGTAGTAACAAGTCCATCGTGGCTCCAGTGACAGCCCCACGGGTCAACTCAACGCAAACAGTGTTGATGCGTCTGTAGCTCTGCAGCGCCATGTTGGTAAATGAGCAGCGCACGTCCTCACTTCTCAATGGTTGTGACGAACTGAGGTAGCTCGCCTGAACAGCAGAGGGGTGCAGCGCACAACCTCACTCGACCGTGGTCAGGCAGCGAATGAATATCCCGATTACAGGAAAGCAGGTTCTTTACTGCTGCAATGATGTGGGGTTATGTCCTGCAATTTCATACAGGTGCACAGGTACTTCAATACAAAATGGAGAAGTCTCTGGACGTTAGTCCTTCTCCTGTTCTGCTCGTTGATTGACAGGTGACCCTCACTGTCATCCAAGAGTAGAGTTGGGAGCTGTGAGTCTAGTGATTTACTGTTTAACCAGAGCCCCACACGTCACCTTTCGGGGGGGGGGAAGAGGGAGGGGAAGGGATAGCCGGAGCTAGACTGACCCTACCTTAACAAGCAGCCGGCAGTCAAACTATCACTTTCAGGGAGGGGGAGAAAAGGCGGGAAAAACGGGAGCTTGACTTACCCTACCTTAACTAGTAGCCGGCAGACAAACTATCAATTTAGGGGTTGGGGGAGAAAAGGCGGGAATATCGTGAGCTAGACTGACCCTACCTTAACGAGTAGCCGACAATGAAACTATTGTTACTATACATATTCCCTCTCTACTCCTATCTATTGAACTTTTCCCTCACATTCAGGGTAAGTAGCTCCCGGACAGACAACCCTTTTGTTATGGCTTACTCTATGCCGCAACAATAGGTGGAATAAATACTTAGTTTTGCTTTTTGGTTAGTTTTATTTACTACCAATTATGAACCTTTATTGGTATCCAGTTAGTGAATTAAAATGACAATTCACTATTATCAATGAAATGAGACTGTACAATGAGGAACGTAATTCTATGTTCAAATCCTTATGAATTAAGTATAATACAATAATTACTCTATATACAAATCCTTGTGAATTAAACATACACAATAATTACTCTTTGTCCAAATCCTTATGAATTAAGCATAATACAATAATTACAATGAAGAGTCCAAATAAGAACTATTATGGGAACTTTAAGGAAGTCAATCAGTTATTCTTCGTAAAGAGAAGGGTTATCAGATTCTTGGAATTAACAGCAAAGTTAAGACAATAGACACGATCTAGAATTATTGACCAAGTTAAGACTTCCCTTAGAGAAGTCGAGTGGGAGTGTGGGGAAGACGGTCAGGTGCAGCAGTGGCAAGTCCAAGTCAGGGTTAAAGGTGACAGGAAAATGCAATGAGAAAACCTAACCTGAGAGTTCAAGTGTATAACGATGAATGTTAACGGCCTCAGAGCAGAGGTCAAGAGGCGTTGGGTAGAGGTTTCGCTCAAACGTTTGGATGTCGACGTTTTTTTAATTCAAGAACATAATTTCGGTGTGGTAGTGAATTACGTGTGCAGGGGTATAAGTGTTATGCGGGGAATTCGGATAATCTCAAGGGTAGGGTAGTGATAGGCATAAGGGAGACCAGCCCTTTTATGCTCGTTGCGTGGGAGTGGGGCGGTGGGGGCCGGGTCGTGTGTGTGGTGGGTTCATGGGGGAACATTCAGGTGGGTTTCGTGGGTATGTATATGCCAGCAACATCAAATCGATGAATAAAGGAGAATTTCGTGCATGATGTTTTGGTTTATTTTCTCAGAGGTCTACCCTTAGTTTCTGTCATAGCTGGCGATTGGAATTGTGTGATCCAGGAAAAAGCTGTCAAACCACGTGGTGGGGGGTGTAATTTAGGGGTTTTACCAGAGGTTTTGCAGGTGATTGGCGTAGTGGATGTGGTGGGTAGTGATGGGTGGAATGTGGACCACACTTTTTGTAGAAGGGGTTACGCCATGCAGCTGGACAGGGTTTATGTCACTGGCTTAATCCGGAGTGGTAGGGTTGATTGTGTTGATCTGGGTTTCTCGGACCACCGTGGTGTTCTGGTAACTCTCGAGTGGGAGGGCGTTATATGTGTTTTTTCTAGTTATTGGAAATTAAATGTTAATTTGTTGTGAGGAATAGATGCTTTGGAAGCTTTCAGGTTATGGTGGGTTGGATTCTGGAATGAGGGAAATGGGATAGTGGATATTGTAGAGTGGTGGCATTCAAAGGCGAAAAATGCAATGCAGGGATTTTACAGAAGGTTAAGGAAGGAGGAGGCGTGTTATAGATATGGGAAGCAAAAGTATATGGAGGGACAGCTGCGGGATTGTTATGGTGCAGGTGGGAGGTATGACCTCGCAGAAATAGAGTGCCTTTGTAGTCAATTATGAGACATTCAAAATGATAATTTTCAGGCTTTGAGGGTGCGAGCGGGGATTGAGGAGGTGCTTTGGGGGAATAAACTCTCTGTCAGGGTTCTGCGTGGTTTCAGAATGAGACGTATGGCGACGACAGTTTTGTCAGTGGTGGTCGGTGATGACTTGGGTGGTTATCATAAAGGGCAAAGGCTAGTTACTACTGAGAGCATTGGGACCTATGCAGACCAATGGTTTGAGAGAAAATGGAAGGGTAGAGAGGGGAATCGAGAGGCGAGGGAAGCTTTACTGCATGGCATAGTGGCGAATTTGAGAGACGTGGATCGAGAGGATATGGGGGGTTACATATCTGAGGAGGTTTACAAGGCTGTTCAGGGACAGACGCTGAGGAAATCACCTGGTTCGGATGGGATACCAGGTGATTTTTATGTAGTTCATTGGGATACTGTTAAAACACATGATGGTCCAACTTTACAATTCAATGAAAATTATAGGTAGAGTGGGCGGTGAGGCAGGGTTGGGTGTTGTAGTGTTGGTACCAAAGGCCGAGGTCCACGAATCTTCGGAGGCATATAGGCCCATCATGTTGATGGGGCGGCGGATTATAAGATTTTTGCGCGTTATTTGGCAAACTGGATGAAACGAGTTATGGACAAGGTAATATGGGAAGGGCAATACGGGATTCCTGGACGATCTATGAGAGATGGTCATCGATGCCTCAAAAGTTTTGTGAAGGATTGTAGTGGAGGCGCAATTGTTGGATTAGATTGGGAAAAGG
>NC_069488.1:21851343-21879234 GCF_026875155.1 Cherax quadricarinatus | reverse complement strand
AAAATTTAATATAATAGATATTCAAGGGCTGTACCAAAAAATAACATTCCTAACCTGGTAGCCCAGGTGTCAGCAGGCCATCACAGAGGGTAGCGGTATTTTCAAACCTGATAATGTATGAAGTTATGTCTTCCCCCTCTGTGGAAGGGAGGTAAATTAGGTGTAGGAACATGTGCACTAGCGGGCATGATGTTCAAGTACTCCTTCCTCTAATTGTTGTTGTGTCAAAGTTAACTTTTTTATTCTCTAATTCAAGGGAGATTTTTTGAGGCTGCGATCCTTTTCTTCTCTATTAACTCATGTTCTCTAGCTTTTTCTCAACTTCTCTATCCTTTGCTCTTTCCTCAAGTTCTCTAATTTAACCTGTTCCTCGCGTACCCTTAGCTGTTCCTCACGTATTTTAGCTTGTTCCTCACGTTCCCTATCCTTTGCTCTTTCCTCAAGTTCTCTTAATTTAACTTGTTCTTCACGTACTCTACTCTCTCCCCCACGATCAAGTCTATCACGCTCCTTTTTGTCTTCTCTCTCTCTTTCTAACTGTCTTTCTTGGATTTCTCTCTCAATTCTCTCTCTTTCCTTTTTTCTCTTCTCTTTTGATTCTCTCTCTCTCCTTTTCTTCTTCTCTTTCTCTTTCTAACTGTCTTTCTTCTCTCTCAATTCTCTCTCTTTCAAGTCTTTCCTGGATCTTAGCACTAATGAAAGATTCTAATTTTTTCCCTGTTATTCCTAACTTACTTCCAGCATTCATCCAAAACTGGTATTCCTCCATGCTTGCAAGAATAACTTAAGCTATCAGGGGAAATGAAACGGGTATTAAAGAAAACGGAGGGTTCAATTCCTGCTCTACTCAAACTGTAAATAAACCAGAGGGCTCGATCCCTGCTTCAATTAAACAAAATATATTAATTAAAACGAAGGGTTCTATGCCGGCTCCGAGCAAACAGTAAGTAGAATGGGGTCACTTGACCATCCAATCTTCTCACCAACAAATCAAGAGTGTCCTACGACAGTTCCCTTGATATAATAAAGAGCTCAGTGAAACAAATTGTCACTGGAAAATCTCGGATCCCTAGAGTCTAATCCTCCAAAGTGTTTCAAGCTCACACAAAAAGGTGGCAGAATTAAATATTATATCCTGCCTGACTTGGACTTACAATAAAATTGAGACTATAATAATCACACAATCTTTCAACTACCTGTACTGTAGTCTACCATAGAGAATGATTACTCTGGTGGTGGTAAACAGTCTGTGTATGTGGCACTGAGTTCCAATGGTTGATTCGAGATGGAGTTGAATCTTGTGAAGGCCTACTCAGCCCTGTAAAACTTCAGGACATATAACCCCGGCTGCCATCCTCCTCAGGAAAATTAGTGAATAGAAATAGAAATAATAACAGACAACAAATACACTTTATTATATAGAAAATATAAAATATAAAACACTTAAATATGAAATACTGATCCTACATGAAAGAAAATGAAAAATGAAAAATATAAATGGTAACTGAATTCAACACTAATTTAAATGTATGTAAAACGTGGGTGTCTGGTGTTGGTGACATTGTTGTTGAAATCGTAGCTGTTGCTGATGATGGGGGAGGGGGGTCGCGGAGTTTAATTTTTTACGGTGACCACCATGGCTAGATTTCACAGATTATTGCCGTGAGTATAATATCCCGATTTTTTTTTTTTATATTTTATTTAAAACAGTGCGATACAAATGACAGAAATATATTAAAAAGATACACGACAAAAGATTACTGCACAAGAATCGCACTTAACCCGAGACCTAATAAGCGACCATACAGTACAGTGGTAATACACACTCACACACACCACACGTATATGTTACATGGTATTATTACACTCACACACAACACACCGTATTTTACAGTGATAATACACTCACACAACTCTATACTTTACAGTGGGTATTGCTTTATTTGTTAAATAACATCTTAACAGGTTACATATTACCATACATCAAAACACTCGGAAATTATGAAGATTGTACATAAAAAGAGATAAAAAAAACAAAACACGCACAATGACACACACAAGCACACAGTTACACTACATGACGGACTACATCAGGGCACCATTTATAGGTGAGGTTTGCCTGTCAACACACGGTATGCAAGACAAATTCTAAGTCTCAGGTGTTAACAGAGCACCACGATACTCAAAAAATTAATATGGCGATCTACGCCCACGAGATCTTAACATACATAGTATTTACTATCAAAGAAGGAAACGGGATAATACTAAAAGTCCGAATAAAAAACATTCCATATAACAAAACAAAACTACGCTATGATAAATTTTACATCTCAGCCAATACAAAGAAAAATAATGCAAAATAGTTCATGTAATTTAATATTACTGAAAAGCACACTGTAACACAGCATAAAATACTAACAAAATAAAAACCAATTGCTATACGTAGGAAACACTTTCTTCCACTTAAATTGAATCAAAAACAGGAAAGGAATCCTAAGCACATATTTGGGTCTCATAAGAAATTTTCATCATAAAGTCCTTGTAATGCATTTATACATGATAAAAATATGCTATCTGTAGTGCTACAACCTTCCTCAATGATAATTGTGTAGTTCCTGAAAACATCGGGGTATAACCCTACTGCCCATAGATATCATAACTCATTATACATCCATTATTAAACAGCTCTCCATGCTCACACCCAAGTCTTGGAAAATAGCCCGTCGTATCCCTTTACCCATTTTTGCACAATACCATAAATCCCTTAATGTGAAATTTCGATAACCACTAAAATCTCTTCTCCATCTCCCCCATACACCCTTTATTTCTACACATGTGTCCTATTAAAAAGTTGCTGCCAATGCCATTAATTCTTGCACGCACGTCCGCTCCCTCATAAGGCCCACATCATGTATATATAAATCCGTAATCATTACCCCATTGCATTCTAACCTTTTATTCACCCCAGTTATATCTTAAACTTAAAACCTTCAAAACTGCAAACCCCCCTCCCCCACTAACCTTAAAACCTTACCCATCCAAACCCTTATAAGTTCAATACCAATCGCAAAAATACCACCGTATGATATATAGTCGCCAATCTCCACAATCCTGCATTCCCATTCCTCTCGTATCTCTTATAGAATAAAACAATTCCTGACGCAAGATTCCATGTAAATAATCTATACATATTCTCTGACTTTAGGTTTTAACGACCACATTTATTTAAACGCCCCAAATATTATGCCAAATCATACATTGGATAAACTACTTCTACCGCCGCTCCAGAGCCTTACCATCTGCCCTATCAAGATTTCTCATTTAATGTGTGAGTATCCCTCACGTTTATGGAAGACGTAACATTGCCTCACATATCATGACTCCCGACCCCCCCACCACCGTCGCATATCCTGGATGTATCTATGAGACGTCTTCTTATCGCCCCTCCCTCCGCTTATAACTATGTTTTAAAAATACTACTTATTATCCTCTTTTCGGACAATCTATAAGGGGACCCAGCCTCCACGGCAACCGGGAGTGTGACACCGCTCTACTTAACCATTCGCTCCCTGTTCCCCAAATGAATCTAAAAACACTTTTTTGTAACCTTTTTAATTCACAACGAAGTATCGGAAATATTACCGTAACATGCCATAGTTTACTATGATAATAGAAATTTCGTTGTTTATCACCCTTTGTTGCATCCTTAAATTAGCGCTCTCAACCACACTAAGACGCTTCAGAAAACATCAAACGATACGCACGGAATTTATTTGTTGTGCTGACGTGATATCATTTACATAAACGATCCCACATATCTTTATTTTGGCCACCTTTCCACCTTTCTGCACCATCCTTCTCCACGCCTGACACTTTTTCCAAGATTGTCAGTGATACTTTGTTTTCCTCATGTGATCGTCATGCAGTAGCCTTTTCAAAAACTTTCCTAACTTTTCTACCGAATCAAATCCATGTTTTCTCTCACCAAAATCGTCGTGTCGTCGACATATCCAACATGTCCGAACCCCCACCCCTTCATTATCATCCCATTTGCTTCAATAAAACCCTTATCCTCTATAAAAGGGATCTTGAAAACAAGCAAAAAAAATTTGTGAAAGGGGACAAACTTGACGCAAACCCTTCAATCTGAATCCGATCTCCCAACCTCCCTTCACCTGCACACGCAAAGATGCCTCTTGATAACAATTATTGGCCATGATATAATTTCCGCCCCAAACCCCTGCCAATCTCATTATCTTCATACGTCTCCCGTTTCCACACTAATCATATGCGCCTCCCAATCATAGCCAATACCCCATCTCCAATCTTACTCTTTCTTCAATTAAAACTTCTAATCCATGACTCCGTGACCTTCCATACATAGACCTGCCCGGAACCATATCTATCCCATGTCAATCATTTGGGCCAGGACTTTTTTTATTCTGTTGGCCAAGATTCCTTCCAAAAATTTTATAGTCCCCACATATAAAATCGAGATTTGCACGATAATCTTTAACCGTTAATGGCTCGCTTTAGGGAACTAGGACGACACAGCCAACCTTTGTTGTTCCTAAAACCCATCCAGCTATTGATATGAATAAACGTACCAAAACCTTTAAAACGTTCCAATTTTGAATATTAAAAAGTCGCTGGGCAACCATCTATTCCTGGCGCCTTACCCAATTGCCGCCCCAGATTAAGCCTCCCAAGTCTCTCACTCCGTTATGGCACTCCAAACATCAAAACGATCATGCTCCTCCCCGCTCACACGCACAAACCTACGATTGACTGCAATGCAATTTCACTTATTCAACCACTTTCGTTTTCAAATTTAACACTAGCAATCAATATACCCACTCATAACTCGTCGTCGTCAACCACCTGATTCAATCTATCCCTGCATTCCTACCTGGACATTCAACCCCATTAAAACCATTGCTTTGAGACGTCTGTGGTTGATCCTCATCACACACGCCGACGGCCGATCTCACCACAAAACCTCTTCGTTTCACCTTAGAGCCTTTCCCATTCAAAAACCTTTCGTTTTTGTTAAATTACGTAGTTGCTCCTTAATTTGTTCAATTTCCTGTACAGGATAATTAGCATTCGCTTGTTCATAGCAGTCGCGCAACTGCCCTCTAAAAATCGTTGGAAAACCATACTGTACTGATTTATCTCACTCCTGACTATATAAAATTCCTTAATTCGCTTTTTTGGCTATCATTTCCCACCAATTAACAAAGCCAATCTCCGGTGCTTCAACCACAAGGCGTATCCACATTATGCCCAAAAGGACAAACGAACTTTCCTCTCTTCTTCAATAACTTGTCATTTAATTTCCAAAATGACGGACCCCTCTAGGCAGCACCCTCAATATCTACATCCTTACAACTCCTCTATATGATCCGAAAAAACCATAGTTATACCATCACTCTCCGCACTGTAACCGCACTAGACACGTACATTCTATCTAATCTCGCCGCATAATCTCTGCTAATGAAAAGTATGCTCCACATTGCCCACCCCCCCCCACACACATCTATTAAACCCTCACTCGTCAATAAATCTCCCAGGAACCCAAGCAACAACCCGCTCCTCGAGGCTCCACATCTTTTACGTGTATACAACAATTCCAGTCTCCCCCTATTATCGATTCATTTTGGTAAACTAAGTAGATGATATACTATTACATCTTGTACAAAATGAGTTTTAAGTAGTGCATCTACTCGGCCGCCATTTACACCTACCAAAACTTATATTTCTTCTTACCATAACCCATCCCCCTAATCACTCTCCCCTCCCACCTTTCACTATGCGTTTAACAAAACGGCTATTTTCCTTTACCAGAATGGCGCCGCCTCCTTTTTAAACTCGTTCGCATTTCCATATACACATCGTAACCATCTAATTCCAACTCATAATCCAATTCTGTAATTGTGTTATTGGAATAACATACCTACATCCAATCTAGACCGCACCAAAAATTCATTAACCACTTCGCTTCGCTCAGATCTCAAAACGTTAATATTTATTGTCAAAACCTTAAAGTCATTAATGGGATTTTCCTTTGGTTCTAGGTAAAGACTTTTCACTTATTCATTTACCACCTCTATCACTACCTCTACTCTATTTGTTTGGAACTATTTGAAAAATCAACCTTGTTTAACTCTTGTTTTCGTGGAATTCACTGTTCACTTTCCGTGTACATCCGCCCAAGACTCTTTTCCTGGCCTTTGGGCCAGTGTAGCACGTGTCGAGTCTGGTGGGTCGCAGTTTCGCTTTCGCGTCCTACCCTCCACCTGCATTGGGATTTCTTTAGTACTTTCATGTTGCTCTCCACTTCTGCTATATTTACCATCATGCCATTCGACACCAAGACTCTATGACTTTCATCCGTAGCTCACCATGATGCTCACCGATCCCAAAATTTCACCTGGTTCCTCCACACGGTTGACGATCGAATCGTCTACAATTACATCCAGTGCCTTCATAAAGACGCGCTACATCCTCGTCCCCCATGTGGGCGTGTTCTTCAAATAAACTTTATTTATATCCAGTGATGGTGATTCTTCTCGCTGTTTTGCATACTCCAAAGCCTTCTCCTGCGCTTTTTTACCTTCTCTTCACTCCACGGATGTCCGTTGTCGAGACGGTGTGAGCATAAGACTGTTCTTCGTCCCTCATTCCTCGACCTTCTTCGCGTTGTTGCTGTTGCGATATTTGGAGATTCCCACGACGCTTATCACACTGTGCCGCTCATGTGGTCATACGACATACAGCCGACAGTACGACGTTGCCACGCATATGTTACATATACTTGAGTTCGAAATGCTTGCATCATAATATAGGACCGGTATGGGATGGAGTAAGGTCATTTTGGACTGAATATGTTCCTCCAAACTTCCGCATAAGTCCAGCGGCCCACGACCTGCAGACGGCCATATGAACCGTACCATAATTACGTAGTTCATTTTTATAACAAATCATTCGCCTCAAAAAGGCACATTCCTTATTTTAACCCATGTTGTAGTGTTCCGGGATACATCATGTAGACGTATGATACAGCTGAATTTGGGGGGGGGGGGGAAAAGGCTATAATGGTCTCTTGATTCACTTATCACCACGCTCATAAACATTGCTGACGTCATTTTAACGAAGATTCCGTGTGTCCCATTAAGTGCTTACTACCACATATCCTCTTCATTTGCGATACCGTTGGTTCACGGAATAATCGCCGGTAGTAACAAGTCCATCGTGGCTCCTGGACAGCCCCACGGTCAAAACTCAACGCAAACAGTGTTGATGCGTCTGTAGCCTCTGCAGCGCCATGTTGGTAAATGAGCAGCGCACGTCCGCACTTTCAATGGTTGTGGACGAACTGAGGTAGCTCGCCTGAACAGCAGAGGGGTGCAGCGCACAACTCACTCGGAGACCGTTGGTCTGGCAGCGAGTGAATATCCCACCCCCCACCAAGATTACAGGAAAGCGGTTCTTAATGCTTGCAATGAATGTTGGGGTTATGTCCTGCAATTTCATAAGGTGCAACAGGTACTTCAAATAACAAAATGGAGAAGTCTCTGGACGTTAGTCCTTCTCCTGTTCTGCTCGTTGATTGACAGGGACCATCACTGTCATCCAACGAGTAGAGGTTCGGGAGCTGTGAGTCTAGTGATTTACTGTTTAACAGAGCCCCACAGTTCACCTTTCGGGGGGGGGGGAAGAGGGAGGGAAGGGATAGCCGGTGCTAGACTGACCCTACCTTAACAAGCAGCGGTCTGTTCATAACTATCACTTTCAGGGAGGGGGAAAAGGCGGAAAAAACGGGAGCTGACTTACCCTACCTTAACTCAGTAGCCGGCGACAAACTATCAATTTTGGGGTTGGGGGAGAAAAGGAGGGGTATATCGTGAGCTAGGACTGGACCCTACCTTAACGAGTAGCGGACAATGAAACTATTGTTACTATTACATATTCCATCTCTAATCCTATCTATTGAACTTTTCCTCCCATTCAGGTAAGTAGCTCCGGAAAAGACAAACTTTTGTTATGGCTTACTCTATGCCAGCAACAATAGGTGAATAAATCTTAGTTTTGCTTTTTGGTTAGTTTTATTTACTACCAATTATGAACCCTTTATTGGTATCAGTTAGTGAATTAAAATGGACAATTCACTATATCAATGAAATGAGATGGTACAATGGAGGAACGTAATTCTTTGTTCAAATCCTTATGAATTAAGTATAATACAATAAATTACTCTATATACAATACTTGTGAATTAAACATACACAATAATTACTCGTTGTCCAAATCCTTATGAATTAAGCAAAATACAATATTACAATGAAGAGTCCCAATTGGAACTATTATGGGAACTTTAAGGAAGTCAATCAGTTATTCTTCGTAAAGAGAGAGGGTATCAGATTCATGGAATTAACAGCAAAGTTATGACAATAGACACGATCTAGAATTATTGACCAAGATTAAACTTCCCTTAGAAAGTCGAGTGGGAGTGTGGGGAAGACGGTCAGGTGCAGCAGTGGCAAAGTCCAAGTCAGGTTAAAGGTGACAGGAAAATGCAATGAGAAACTAACCTGAGAGTTAAAGTGTATATCGATGAATGTTTAACGGCCTCAGAATCAGAGGTCAGAGGCGTTGGGTAGAGGTTTCGCTCAAATCGTTTGGAATGTCGACGTTTTTTTTAATTCAAGAACATAATTTCGGTGTGGTAGTAATTACGTGTGCAGGGGTTATAAGTGTTATGCCGGGAATTCGGCTAATCTCAAGTGTAGGGTAGTGATAGCATAAGGGACACCAGCCCTTTTATGTCGTTGCGTGGGAGTGGGGCGGTGGGGGCCGGTCGTGTGTGTGTGTGTTCATGGGTGGAAATTCAGGTGGGTTTCGTGGGATGTATTTGCCAGCAACATCAAATCGATGAATAAAGGGAGAATTTGTGCATCGATGTTTTGCGTTTATTTCTCAGAGGTCTACCCTTAGTTTTGTCATAGCTGAGCGGGGGGAAATCTTGGAAATGTGTGATCAGGAAAAGCTGTCAAACCACGTGGTGGGGGGTGTAATTTAGGGGTTTTACAGAGGTTTTGCAGGGTTGATTGGCGTAGTGGATGTGGTGGGATAGTGATGGGTGGAATGTGGACCACACTTTTTGTAGAAGGGGTTACGCCATGCAGCTGGGACAGAGTTTATGTCACTGGTTAATCCGGAGTGGTAGGGTTGATTGTGTTGATCTGGTTTCTCGGACCAACCACCCGTGGTGTTCTGAGTAACTCTCGAGTGAGCCGAGGGCGTTATATGTGTTTTTCTAGTTATTGGAAATTAAATGTTAATTTGTTGTGAGGAATAGATGCTTTGGAAGCTTTCAGGTATTGGTGGGTTGGTTCTGGAATGAGGGATAATGGGATAGTGGGATATTGTAGAGTGGTGATTCAAAGGCGAAAAATGCAAATGCAGGGATTTTACAGAGGTTAAGGAGGAAGGAGGCGTGTTATAGATATGGGAGCAAAAGTATATGGAGGGACAGCTGCGGGATTGTTATGGGTGCAGGTGGGAGGTATTGACCTCGCAAGAAATAGAGTGCCTTGTAGTCAATTATTTTTTGAGCATTTCAAAATGATAATTTTCAGGATTTTGAGGGTGCGAGCGGGGATTGAGGAGGTGCTTTGGGGGATAAACTCTTGTCAGGGTTACTGCGTGGTTTTAGGTATGAGACGTATGGCGCGAACGTTTTGTCAGTGGTGGTCGGTGATGGTACTTTGGTTGGTTATCATAAGGGCAAAGGGCTAGTTATACTGAGAGCATTGGGACCTATGCAGACAATGGTATGAGAGAAATTGGAAGGGTAGAGGAGGGGAATCGAGAGGCGAGGGAAGCTGTACTGCATGGCATAGTGGGAATTGTGAGACGTGGATCGAGAGGATATGGGGGGTTATATCTGAGGAGGTTTACAAGGTGTTCAGGGACAGACGCTGAGGAAATCACTGGTTCTGAGGGATACCAGGTGATTTTTATGTAGTTCATGTGGGAACTGTTTAAAACACATGATGTCAACTTTACAATTCAATGAAATTATAGGTAGAGTGGGCGGTGAGGGAGCAGGGTTGGGTGTGTAAGTGTTGGTACCAAAGGCCGAGGTCAGAATCTTCGGAGGGGGGGCCTTATAGGCCCATCAGTTGATGGGGGCGGATTATAAAGGTTTTGCGCGTATTTGGCAAACTCGGATGAAAACGAGTTATGGACAAGGTAATATGGGAGGGCTATCCGGATTCCTGGACGATCTTATGAGAGTGGTCATCGATGCCTCAAAAGTTGTTGTGAAGGATTGTAGTGGAGGCGCATATTGTAGGATTAGATTGGAAAAAGGCATTTGCAAAGTGGATAGGGAAACATTATTAGCTATATTTTGAAGCAGGTTTCAGGGGAAGAAATAGTGGGGTGTACAGTACATACGGAGGACACAGGTACGAGTCCAGGTCAATGGGAGGTGGGGTTCCATGATTTGGCATGAGGTGGGGCTGTGGCTGGGGTGTCCTCTCGCAGCTTTTGTTGGCCTGTTTTTTACAGGACCCCTTTTATAGGTTGGTATTGGCTCGTGGGGGAGGGGGGAGGATTGTGTGCAGGGCGAATCAGTAGAGATTTTAGGTTTAAGTGGACAATACCACATCTTGATGCAGGATAAGTAGGAATGGTTTGGCATTCATAAATAAGGTTATAAGGTTTTTTAGTGATGGTCTTCCTTGCGCAGTAACAGAGAAAATCCTCAACTTTTGGAGGTGGGGTCATGGGGGGGGGGGGGACGTTAGGTACGGTGTATGGGTGAAGAACTGTGAGGCGAATAAAAGATCTGCAGTGTGTATTTTTGCAATGGACGAACAGGTTGTGATGCATTTAATTCTTCTAATTGCAGCTAGCACCCGCAGTTCGTAGGATGGCGGGTGGAGACGAGTGAATGAACATTACACCAACGCGTAACGTGTCAATGTACTGGTGTATAGTAAATTATGGTTTGTGGCAGCAGTCTATCCATTGGATAAGGTTAATGTGTTGCAACAAAAAATTAACATAGGAAGGCTTTGGTTTCATATGGGTTACGTAGGCATTGGTTTCCTGTTGTTTACCTGGAGAGAGTTCGGAGGTCAAACGCCCGCCGGCCCGGTCTGGTGACCAGGCCTCCCCTTGTGGATCAGAGCTGATCACCAGCTGTTACTGCTGGCTGCCACACAAACAAATGTATGAGCCACAGCCCGGCTGGTCAGGTACCGAACTTTAGGTGCTTGTCAAGTGCCAGCTTGATGACTGACCAAGGGGTTATGTTTGTAATCCCCCTTTTGTATGCTGGGGAAGCCGTTGAACAGACTCCAGGACCCCTGACACTTATTGTATGGTCTCTTAACGTGATAGTGAAACACACTAGCTAGGGAGGTTTTGGACTAATACACTACACAAGTCGCCATAAAGTGCATATAGTACGACAGAAATTCTTGACAAAGGGGTGGGGTCAGGGAGCGAGGGTTGACGCGGTTGTTAAGGGAGGTTCACGATGGTGGGTGGGGGAAGACTCACAAGGTGCGAAGCGATATTTCGGCACTTATTGGTGGTGCAACACCCTGTGAGAGTTAGGGCAGGTAAATTAGACAATAAAAGGTATAACACTGAAAAGAGGTCATCGGTGATGAGGTTTTCCCAGGATATCATTGGAAGGTTATATGGCAGGGGTTCAAGAAATTGCGCTTACAACCATGGGTTAGGGAAACTGGTTACCGCTTCCTCCACGGGATTTTGGCGTCCAAGGCACAATTGTACATTATGGGAATGACTGAGGATCAGACCTGTGCATGGTGCAGTTGGCCGGAAACGGCGTTTCATGTCGTATATTTTTGTGACAGTTTACATAAGGTTAGGAACTGGTTCAAGAGTGTTCTCAGCTGTCCTGGAAGACAGTAATGGTGAAGCTGGAGGTGCTGTCCTGGGAGACAGTAATGGTGAAGCTGGAGGTGCTGTCCTGGAAGACAGTAATGGTGAAGCGGGAGATTTTGTCAAGGTAGTCAGGAAATATACGCAGGAGGGAATGCATATAAATGACCTCATGGGAGACAGGAACTGTAGTGGGAAACAAGTGTAGTCAAAGATAAAGATAAAACCAATATTGCAAACTAGTAATACCGCAGGAAATAGCAAACAAGAGGACTCCACTAGCAATAGTTAGGATATATTACCAAAAACAACTGGTGAGAGCTCCATTGTGTGCTAGTGAGGATAGGAATAAGACAGGTAAACATGCACCAACAGGGAATACATCACAGAAACCCAAGGCAAACAGAAACCAAGCCCGTGCACATACTATGCACTTGGTATCTGCAGGCATGGGAAATCTGGAAAAACAGATGGGACTTGCAACTATGACCACCCTAGAAAATGCCATGCCCATATGACAACAGGAAAATGCAAACTCCATTCCAGTAAGCTTTTTCACCCTGAAATGTGTACCTCTTCAGTACAGGAAAGACTGTGCTATAACTTAAATTGCCAGGCACACCATCTAAAGGGGACAAAAAGATACAAAACATCCAGGCCATGGAAAACCTGGGTAGCCACAGCCGCTCAAGAGGGAGAGGTTTTTTAGTGCCAGGAAGGAAAAAAAACTGGCAGGAAATGGCAGAAATCGTACACCAAATCCAGTCATTCCTGGAGTGGAACCACAGACGATAGCCTCCACTCCAAACCAACAGATACAGATACTAATGCCGGAAAAAAGATCCCCCCCAGTACCAACAATACCACCAGTCCGATGACATTCTTCTTTGCAAATATACAGGGTCTAAAGCCAGCAACAAACAACAAAATACCTTTCATCCGTGGACTGCTTGCAGAGGCAAATGCAATGTTCGTGGCTTTCACTGAGACCCACATAAAGGATCACTTGGACAACGAAACATAGATCCCAGTTTACAACCTACATATATGCGACAGAGTGAACAGGCAAAAGGAGGGGGTTGGCCTGTACATCGCAGAGTCACTTGTTTGCACAGAACTGCTTAATGCCTCAAATGATGTAGTGGAAGTTTTAGCAGTAACGATCGAAAACCAAAACCTAATCATTGTGGTAGTCTACAAGCCTCCGGATGCAACACCCCAACAATTCCAGGAACAGCTGTTAAAAATTGACCACTGTCTGGAAAATCTTCCAGCTCCTGCCCCCAACATCTTGCTCCTGGGGGATTTCAACTTAAGGCACCTAAAATGGAGGAATATAGCAAATAACGTTGTTGCAGTAATAACACCAGGAGGCAGCTCTGATGAGAACTCACACACACACGAGCTTTTAAATCTCTGCACAAAATTCAATTTAAACCAGCAAATAATAGAGCCTACTAGACTGGAGAATACACTAGACCTCATCTTCACTAACAATGACGATCTGATACAAAATGTCACCATATCAAAAACAATATACTCAGATCACAACAAAATTGAGGTTCAGACATGTATGTGCGGAGCCCCAGACCGACATAATGAGATTAGTCATGAGGGAGCATTCACCAAATTCAACTTTAATAACGAAAACATAAAGTGGGACCAAGTAAACCAAGTCCTAACCGATATAAGCTGGGAAGATAGACTAAGCAACACAGACCCCAACTTATGCCTAGAACAGATTAACTCGGAGGCACTCGATGTATGCACAAGGCTTATTCCTCTAAGAAAAAGGAGGAGTAGATGCAAAATAGAAAGAGACAGGCGCTCCCTTTACAGGCGACGTAAAAGAATAACAGAGCGGCTAAAAGAGGTCAATATATCTGAAATGCGTAGGGAGTCACTGGTCAGAGAAATAGCAAGCATCGAACTTAAGCTAAAGGAATCTTATAGGAATCAAGAATTGCGGGAAGAACTAAAAGCCATAAATGAAATCGAAAGAAACCCAAAGTATTTCTTCTCCTCTGCCAAATCAAAGTCGAGAACAACGTCCAGTATTGGGCCCCTACTTAAACAAGATGGGTCCTACACAGATGACTGCAAGGAAATGAGTGAGCTACTCAAGTCTCAATATGACTCAGTTTTTAGCAAGCCGCTAACCAGACTGAGAGTCGAAGATCAAAATGAATTTTTTATGAGAGAGCCACAAAATTTGGTTAACACAAGCCTATCTGATGTTATCCTGATGCCAAATGACTTCGAACAGGCGATAAATGACATGCCCATGCACTCTGCCCCAGGGCCAGGCTCATGGAACTCCGTGTTCATCAAGAACTGCAAGAAGCCCCTATCACGAGCTTTTACCATCCTATGGAGAGGTAGCATGGACACGGGGGTCGTCCCACAGTTTCTAAAAACAACAGACATAGCCCCAATCCACAAAGGGGGCAGTAAAGCAATAGCAAAGAACTACAGACCGATAGCACTAACATCCAATATGATAAAAATCTTTGGAAGGGTCCTAAGAAGCAAGATCACCACCCATGTAGAAACCGATCAATTACACATCCCATGGCAACATGGGTTTAGAACAGGTTGCTCCTGTCTGTCTCAACTATTGGATCACTACAACAAGGTCGTAGATGCACTAGAAGACAAAAAAGAATGCAGACTTTGCAAAAGCCTTCGACAAGTGTTACCATGGTGTAATAGCGCAAAAAATGCGTGCTAAAGAAATAACAGAAAAGTTGGTCGATGGATCTGTAATTTCCTCACTAACAGAACACAGAGAGTAGCAGTCAACAGAGTAAAGTTCGAAGCAGCTGCTGTGTAAAGCTCTGTTCCACAAGGCACAGTACTCACTACTATCTTGTTCCTCATCCTCATATCTGACATAGACAAGGATGTCAGCCACAGCACCGTGTATTCCTTTGCAGATGACACCCGAATCTGCATGCCAGTGTCTTCCATTGCAGACACTGCAAGGCTCCAGGCAGACGTCAACTAAATCTTTCAGTGGGCTGCAGAAAATAATATGAAGTTCAACGATGAGAAATTTCAATTACTCAGATATGGTAAACACGAGGAAATTAAATCTTCATCAGAGTACAAAACAAATTCTGGCCACAAAATAGAGCGAAACACCAACGTCAAAGACCTGGGAGTGATCATGTCAGAGAATCTCACCTTCAAGGGCCATAACATTGTATCAATCGCATCTGCTAGAAAAATGACAGGATGGATAATGAGAACCTTCAAAACTAGGGAGGCCAAGCCCATGATGACACTCTTCAGGTCACTTGTTCTATCTAGGCTGGAATATTGCTGCACACTAACAGCACCTTTCAAGGCAGGTGAAATTGCTGACCTAGAAAATATACAGAGAACCTTCATGGCTCGCATAACAGAGATAAAACACCTCAATTACTGGGAGCGCTTGAGGTTCCTGAACCTGTATTCCCTGGAACACAGGCGGGAGAGATACATGATTATAAACACCTGGAAAATCCTAGAGGGACTAGTACCGAACTTGCAGACGAAAATCATTCGCTATGAAAGCAAAAGACTTGGCAGACGATGTAACATCCCCCCAATGAAAAGCAGGGGTGTCACTAGCACGTTAAGACACCATACAATAAGTGTTAGGGGCCCGAGACTGTTCAACTGCTTCCCAGCATACATGAGGGGGATTACCAACAGATCCCTGGCAGTGTTCAAGCTGGCACTGGACAAGCACCTAAAGTCGGTTCCTGACCAGCCAGGCTGTGGCTCGTACATTGGTTTGCATGCAGCCAGCAGTAACAGCCTGGTTGATCAGGCTCTGATCCACCAGGAGGCATGGTCACAGACCGGGCCACAAGGGCGTTGACCTCCGGAACTCTCTCCAGGTAAACTCTCCAGACGAGTCTGAGGGAGGGGTTTGTCCATGCTTAGAGTTTTGAGTCTTGAGACGGGAGATTGCTCAGATGCGGTCGGTCATATTTGGTACTTGACTGTTTATATGTGTCATGGAGTATGCGGGGGCATAGGGGTACGATGCGTGTCAGGGCACTGATGTTCCATGTTTATAGGACGAAATGTAGGAATAAAGAAATGTATGGGGAATGCTGGGAGGGAACTTTTTCTTTGTGGTATAGGAATCAAACTATGGAAGCGTTACAGGAGTACTTAAGTGTAGGTAGGTATAATCCCTCGGTGGAGCCAAGGAGTTGGTCTCCTGGGAGGGGGAGGGAGGGAAGAGCTAGGTTTTTTTTTTTTTTTGGTGTCTGTACGTTTTATTTGATGTGTATGGTGATTGGGGTGTAATGTAGTGGTGAGGGAGGGGGACCTTTGTGTGGTCTGGGGCATAGTGTCTTGCTGGCATGAATGTCATAGTCTGAGAAAGGGGGAGGAGTGGTACTCAGAACCACGGTATGGTTTTCTCAATGCTGAGTCATGCTGCACTTCTAAGTCATCAATAGGGGCTGTGCCGTGGTTAATGTTTTTTTGTGAATTTTAATATCCAGGCTGGTGTTAGTTGCATATAGCGTGCATTGTTTGGAGTTTAGTAATGCAATTATTTTATGAGATGCATTCTGTAAGCACCTGTTAATACTGGTTTTACTACGTCAGTACATAAGAGTCACAGCAATGTATGTAATGCGACCTGCAAGTCGTACAGTGTGTGCTGTAGATTTGTTTTAATTATAGGTCTGATGTGTAGCGAGATGCTTATATTGATGCTTTGTGTGGATAATGGTCTGAACCAGTTTGTTCAAAATTCTTTCCTATGTTGTGTGCTATACATTATATGATGCGGTTTTCTTACCGAGTGGTCCATTATTGTGTACAAGTTCTGTATATACATGCCTCTGATGCCTTACTGATGATATGGCTATGCCACTTTCGTTACAGGGTTTGGGTCGGTAGAATAGCAGATATTAGTAGTAAGGAAATAAACTGGTGGAGTGAAGTGGGATCCTGCCCGGGGGGGGTGAGGGTTGACTACTTTAGGATACCTGTGAAAATTTGTCTGGACTGCCTCCAAGTGAGTCGCCTACCCTGGCAAACTCTGTTGACACCGAGCTCTGAGGTCGGTACCTCAGCCCCACAAGTGGCTTATAGGACAGATTTTCACAAATGATTGATGTTGCAAGAAACTCGCCTGCATGCACTTATTAAGAACTAACTTACTTGGGGTTGCAGCATATATCCTGACCTTCAACCTTCCTAAGCTTATCCCCTTTGGACTTCCCCTCAGAAACCACATGCACGGGAGCCTTAATTCCTGCAATATTCAATTGATATTAGTGACCTGCCTGCACCTCAGAAATTTGTACATCCAAGAGGGTGTGTATCCCCTAGTACAACTATGCAGACATGGACACTAGCTTCTAGACTGACAACAGATGCTGGTACATTTCTGGACATGCACTGCCAGCTGCACACAGGCCTACAGATCAACTCACTCACAATTTTCCCCAGACACTGGCCAGAAATCCTAAGAGAAAGTGGAGGTTTTGTCTTACTGTATGGGCCTGACGGAGTAGGTCATCTATGGTACATCGAGGTGCCTCTACCAGACTTCCCCAGGTCTCATATGTGAAGGCACGTGGGGGCGCCATCTGCTGATCACGGCACATCTTGTCCAGTTGGTGTCTGTCTACAGAAGGATGCTATTGTGTCTTTGAGACCCGCACCTCGTAGTTCAAACTAGGGCTGCCAGTTCTCCCTAGCTAACTTAACCTAGTGTTTGCCTACATTATCGGCCTATTACTACCTATGTTAAGGCCTTAGGTCTACATTATTATTATCTACAGTTGCCTTAATAATTCTAATATTAATGTACTAACCATAAACTCCTCGGCTGAGTGGTTGAGGGGAGTAGATTGTGCTGGGGATTGGACCTACAATTTCGCAGGCCTCCCCTTTTTCTCCCGACTGATAAGCATCATTAAAACTCCTCTGTTGGAAGACAGCTTCAGTGTTGTGAGAACTTTACGTCGAGTTGACTAGGAATACCTAGTGAAACCTGGGAAAAAAATTTTCCTTTTGAAAGGCCCTCACGGGCCTCTGCTTCCCCCCTTCCCTTTTATTTGACCTCAGCCTTTTTGCCTCTATCAAAATACACGTAGAGGCGTTTTTTTCTAGTCCCTGTTATCGTGCCTTTCAAATACTCACAATCATCGCTTTACCCACCTGAGGAATAAAGGCGAGGTGCAGCCCCCGGATTGGTAACCAGGTTCCACACACTGAAAAAACGTCTTTCACCCAAACAAAGTTGCTAAATTCCCGCAAGTTTTGGGGTGAGTAACAATTTTGACATTGCAGTTTGGGAACTCTTGAGAAGTCTGCCTCAGCCTTGTGACCTTGAGCGAGTGTACTGAATACCTGCCTGAAGACTTTTGCCCAATGGACTATGTGAAGAAAGGCGAACAATGTGCGTGCTCAGTTACCTGCTGTTCTCCTGTATCCCAAACTCTCGCCTTTAAAAACTCAGCCGTTCGCCTCTATCAACGACGTTGCAGTTGTGAGGTGTATTTTGTAGCCCGCTGGTATCGAATATGTGAGTTCCTGCAAGTGCTGCAGATTTGTTGTAACTAATTTGCATGAGTGGATTAGCTGACTTAGCGACATTGTAGCTACATCAGTACCTACGTAGGATTAAAATGGAGTGAGAATGTCTGGACTGTGGGTGACCGTGGAAAATGGCACTATAAGACCCACATGCCACTTACACCCATATGGTGTGTCTGTGAGGTGATGTCCCTTCCTAGAACTTTCCTATTCACGGTATCCCTAAAACTCATCGTCATTATCTACATATAGGATAAGGGCGCGTTAGTGATCAGGCCAAACAGCGCTCAAGCCAGCCAGTGAAGGCCAAGGTACATCTGTTCTGAATCCCAGAATGCCTTGTGAAGGTCTACAGTGTTCCGGCCCGTACCTTCGGTTGTCATGTGAGAACTGTTCTTATGTAGTGAAAATTGTCTGTCATTCCAAGACACGTGTGATAGATGTGTTAAGTGCTGCGGGTTTGGAGTAATTAAAAAGTAGTACAGGGTTGGTAACTCTCGAGACGCTGTGCGGCCCGTGAATGACCTTGAAAATTGCACTGCGACCTTCAGCCACTACTCCCATTTTTGACCTGTGTCTTGCGAGGTGGAATAATCCTTCTTGTCCTTCCATCCTCGATTGGAACTCAGCCGTTCTCCTCTACTTGCTTGTGGTCTAGAGGCGGTTTTTGCCAGGGGCCACATGGGTGCTTGGAGTGCCCGTGTTGTCCTCTGTGCCGCCATCCATCATCTTGTGAGTGTCACCTGTGGCCTGCTGCTCGCTGCATGCAGGTGCCAGGTGGTTGGAGCGGGCTTGGCGAGCCAGTCAAGCATGCTTGAGGCAGCACTAAAGCTAGCAGAACACGCTAAGGCAGCCTGCAGTTATAGGCTGTCCTAGGGCCCAGCATGGCTGAACCTCGTTACTATGATAGTTGCAGTTGCTGTGGCATACCAGTGTTTCTGTAGTGGCCTTGAGAACAATTAGACGAGCATTGCAGTGCCTGACATTTTGAGTTGGACATGCCAGCTGGTTCACTTAATAAACCCCATAGTAAGTTTGTGGTGATTGGCTTGTACACAGTTAAACATTCATCTGTCATCACTAGTGCTAGAAGTGTAGTGCTGCTTTCCCAACGTTAAATGGTACGACATTTTTTTGTAAGCCTGTATTAAGGCTTTAAAGGGCCGCAGAGTGTTGCTCAGTGTATGCGACTCCTTACATTTGATAAATCAGTGTTAATACATGCTCTGCTCAGTGTAACTGAACTATAAATACGGTTACATAAGTAAGTTGCTTGTTCTAGTGTCATTGTTGTGTTTTCTTAATACATTTTCTCGGTTCAGACTGAAACTTTACTGCTAAATTCCAGTACTATTTCAAATTGCAGTGTTCATCTGTCGGTGTGATGTGTGTAAACTTTTGCTGTTTATTTTTACTAGTGAACACGATTACTCTGCATAATGTTCAGTTTCATGAATACTTCTTACTTGAGTAATCGGTTTTACCTTTCAACTTTGTTAAGCAAGGAGTCAGCCTGTTAAGCATTATGTTCCTTGCCATCTCATCTAGTGGAGTCTATGCACCTTGTTAAATTGTAATAGTAACAAATTTGCAATCATTATACTTCTTAGTTATACATTGTGTTGTAAATTGTTTTGACTATTTGATCAACTGGATTGTAGTGTTTAATTCTGGATACACAATTTAATGAGCTGCAGACACGCACAGACCCATAATAAACATATTAAAACGCTGTTTTACCCTACAGAAGTGGGCCTAGTGTGTGGACTTGAGAAGTTGAGTGTGTTATTAGGGGGGGCAAAAAAAAAAAAACCCTGCGGTTTTGTACACTCTCTTATATTTCATCAACACAAGTATATTCGAAGTGATAAAGTGTACTCTGGTGTACTGGTAACACTTGGTTCATACATAGTAAACGCGTTGTGTGAGATTGTTTAGGTTACTGGTTCATCTATCTACAGTGCACACTTATGCTTGCATACATATATAACATAGTAATGTGTGAGTTACCCAGGATGGGACCCAAGGAAGGTCGCCTGATGAATTTATCTCATTGGTTATTGTAACTTACCTAGGTTTTTTTTTTTTTTTTTTTTTTTTTTTTTTTTTTTTTTTTTTAGAAAAATCTGTTTACAATCCTATGGTTGCGGGTAAAGAGGTTGTCTTCAGCATTATTGTGATGTCTGCTATACTATTATTTCAGTGATGGTACATTTAGGTGGCAGGAGCCTGAACTAACTCTAGTGGAAGTTATCATTGAATTGAACCTCTGTTTAATGTGATGTATGTACAGGATTCAAAATTTTAAGCTTCAATATTACCTACCTTTGTCTCTCTCTCTCTCTCTCTCTCTCTTTTTCATCTTTGTAATTTGTGTTAAGGTGTAAGACCTGCTTGTAACATCATTATTTTCCATTATATTTACCATATTTTTAAACAACATGCAAGAGGTTCTGAGTGTGTTTTTGGTGGGGTAGTGTGGTCCGTATTGCGTGATGGTGGTCTGGGATTGAGTATGGTTGGAGGTGTTCATTGAAATTGAGCAATTGTGTCTTGTGATCTATTTTGGACTTCTGACTTTGTAGTGAATATTTGCTCTTGCATAAGCTTATAAGGAAAGATAAACGAGGAATTTTGTGTTGTGAGTCTTACTCCAGATATCATCACTGGCAAACATGGGCAACTGTCATAGTGAAAACATATTTCTGCCAGGTGATGGAAATGATGATAGCTTCCAGACCTTTAAAAGTAAACAAAAGAGAAAAGTGAGAAAGGCTTTGAGCGTCGACCGTAAGTAGTCAGGGACTACTTGATTGTACACAATCGTGATACTAAACGTCTTGGGTGCACAGAGCTGCAAGAAGTCTTTCTTCAAAGGAAGACTGGGTTAAGCTGAACTCTTGACAACACCCGGCCTGACTAAGTTGTGCATGGCTTAATGGCAGCTGTAAACCAAGCATCCTAAACTCAAAGGATCCAATTTAGGAAAAAAAACCTCACACAACTTTGTTGTTTGTGGAACAGAATGAAGAACTGATCAATGATCTACTTAGTACACATTAGGGGATATTAAGCTTGCTCGACCTCCATCAGACACTCTCCACTTTAAAAATGGGTCAGTATCTAAATCTTTGGAATACCCTCTCTGGCAGGAACAATCCCTCTGACTCTAAGTGAGCATATCATCAAGCTAAAAAGACTTAAAGGAAAATCCCAAATTATTCGCCAGATTGGGTGGGTCCTGTGCCCCTCCCGGAATATCTGGGTGCATGGTTTACGTTTCATAACATCGAACGTTTACTTACCCTCTAAAACGTAAGGGTGTTACAAATGCCAGCACTATTGCCATGTTTGTTGCAGAGTAGACTGTGGAATACTACATTTTGATGTGGTAAGTGTGCTGGAAACATTCCATAGAGAATGCCCAGTAGGCCCTGACAGCAAAAATTTGAAGTGTATTAACTGTAAAGAAGTTGGGGTTTACAGTTTCCACAAGGACTGCAGTCAGAACCCAAACAACCTTCGATGTAAAAACCTGATAACAGTCATTAATGTAACTGCGGATGAGGCCATCCAGTCTTACCACAGCCAGATCTGAGTCTGAACCTCTGCAAAGTGTGCAAGTAAAAACCCCACTCATGCAAAGGATTCTGGTGATACTCATAATGCCATCACACACACAGCAAACCTTGGAGGAGGCTAGCCATCCCTGCTATGCTAGCCACATATGGAACTACTGGTCTGCAATACAGATACCTATGGCTACACTGAATTGGGAGATGAGTTTAGTCAATTTCTCAATAACACAACTACAAAGTTCAGACGGAGCACACCCACACGTGTAACCTCCTGGAAAATTGGAGATGAGTCAGATGGCACAGGACTACCTGCAATGAATGATGAAACAGAGAACACTAATGTAACCACTGGTACGCTGTTTAAGGTGATAGAGTGTTATAAAGGAAAGCACTAACTCAGAAGTGCCATCCTCCGGAGAGGCATTGGATCGCCTGCCTTCCTCATATTTTAACAATTTCAGAAAAAATTTGAGCATCTTGAACGATCCTGACAGTTTATAAATATATGTATTCAGGGATGATGCTCTTGAGCATGGTGACGATGTCAAAAGTGCAGCAATCTCCGCTCTCTAGCTTCCAGCAATTTGTGGAAGGAAAGAAGGCCATGACTCTTGCCTTCAAGACATGCCATGGAACTGGCTGCAATATGCCGAAAATGCGTAAAATAATGTCCTGAAGATAAGACATACAAACTATGATATTTGCTCTTAAGTGGTCTGCACATGCAGTCAAAACATATAGTCTTACCATCTTATGAAGCAAGCGATTGTAATACTCCCTACAATGGATACAATTACAAATCTTTTCATGAACATTTGCTTCCATCAGGAAGATGTTGCCTGTTTACTGCTATTAGTGCAACCAAGAATATTGATGTCATCTGTTTGCATGGAATGTAGATTGAAAGATGAGCACCTTCCACCAAACCTGCCTGGATAGCAGCTTATAACCTAAGGTCAACCACCTGTTGTGGACGTATGTCAGGAAATGAACTTGCCACATTCATCCTTCCTTGGCATAGTCGAGGTTCACGTGCAGATATCATGGTGTCAAAAGTATATGCAGCGAATTTTTCCTAAACATTTTTAATTCTCTATGGCCCCAGCGAACCAGCTTCGACCTGATGCTTTACCAGATGCATCAATAGTGAAACCTACCATCATTCTTGGAGATTTTAATGCCAGATATAAGAATATTGGTGGGTTTATAACAAACACAATGGATATAACTAGTGAAATTGCTAAATGAGCATGATAATGTTCAAATCATGGCACTACTGAGTCGTATCACATGTATGGTGGAATATAGATCTGTGTCATGGATTTAATAATCATATACAAAGCATGACTCTGTCATGCGTTGATGATTTCTATCTAGATCACTTCCAGAAGACTAACACCTGTCAATCCTGATCACATCTCCAGCAATCAAGGGAGCTAAATACGAAGGAGGAAACTGATTCTCAAACCAGAAACACAGAGACAACTTTATTAACCACTTTGGATCAATGGTAATAAGGAATTACGAGCCCTTGGCACACACAAACAGTTAATGATCAGGATTTAATTACACTATTGAGAGTGTTCTCACAGATCAAGCGGGCAGGAATAGGAAACAAGAAGACCCTCAAACTATAAGTATCAATAAAAACCAATGTAATACTATAATATTACACAGTACGCAATCTAACAACATGACAGCTAGGTGGATTGGCTAAAGATACCGTGACTGTAGAACCCCGGGACTGTTCAGAACGTTCAAGTGCACTAACACATGCAAGGAATAGAAAGGAAGAACTTAGGCAACGGAAATGGGAAAACTCGTCTTGTTTGTGGATTAAAATAGGGTCCTCCCCCCTTAGTTTGGCTTGGAAAAGGTTAAATAAAATAACCCAGGAAAAAAGATGACAATGGTGCATCAATCCCTTTCCTCTTGAAAAAGCAAATGGACCTCATAAATGATGGTCCAAAAATTCAGGCATGAAACCATCCATTCATATTAGAAAATTTGTTTTAGAGAGTACTTCTGACGAAATGTTGATGAAATGATAATTTTATGAGCCAAAAATATTGATGAGTGTTCCCCTTTACCGAGTATGAATAGTAATGGATTTAACCAAAGGTCGTTAAGTGCTTCCTGGAGAGGATGGTATAACCTATGATATTCAGAACTCTAAGGAACGTGCCTGATAAACCTTGTTGGCATGTATAAATCTCAGTTACATTGAGGCGTTCTTCCTACTTCCTGGACCAATAGTCTCATTGTGCCTATCCTAAGCCCCAACAGCCTGAATACCATTTAGGCGATCTCCTTGAACTAGAGGTTGTCTTTGTAAAACTTTTGAAAGAAAATGATACTTAACAGGACTGTACTGCAGAATCATCACCAAATTTTCCCCCTACCTCTAGTGGGGAGTTCATGGAAAGTAAAAGTGTGACAGAACTGTATTTTCCTCCTTTTTCACTGGCACACACCTCTACTAAATGTTACCGCACTTGTTATGATCTAAAATCGCATTTGATATTGCGAAACAGCACCGTTTATACTATATGTAACTGGGGCTGGAGTATATTAGGATACCTGTCAAAATAGAGTTTTTTATCTGTCCTTTACAGGCTTCTGAAGATGTATTCTAAAGAAATGTCTTTTAGGTTACACAGCAGGGAGGAGTCTTAGTCCCATGCTATTTAATCATCCTGATTATTGCTTCTCATAAGATGCTTTACCTGATAACCTCAAATTTATAGTATATGCTATGCTGTGACATCATGATCAATAACAACAGGGCATAGAGAAAGATGAGATGGTACCCATTCTTAAGATGGAAGTTCAAGCAAATTTTGTAATTGACCTAGGCCTCATTAATGTCATCTTTCTCTATAAAAAACAAAGATAGATTAACAAGCAAACGTACCACCCCCACCCTCTATTTGCAGGGTGAAGAAATCATTTGATCGTTAAATTTACTAGTTATATTGGTTGTAGATGTACCCTGTGAACAAATCCATCTTATACACAACTAAGACAAGAAGACAAAGCTAGGCTAAATGCTGCTCCAAGGCTGTTGCTGGTTAAACCAAACTATGGGCTAAGTGCAGAATCGGTGTTGAGAATGGTGTACATTAGCCTATGTGTAGGTCCTTAATTGATGTAGGCTGCTCCCATGTTGATATTAAGCTAGAAGAGAAGTTCTCTTGTCCGACCTTGGGAGTGAGGTTAATGCAAAATGAAGCTGCTCAGGATTATTCGCTTGGCTGTCCCAGTATCATACAAAAGTTCCTTAACTTGACGGGAAAGGGAGCTTGGTATTTGTAGTCATCTGTGATAGGATTGTTGAGTTAACACTGACTTCGTTCTTAGAATGTGAGAAAAACGAAGCCAGACACTGTCACTAATGAATCTTACAAGGTTAGAGGTAAATACAACAGATCTAATAGATTGTGAAAACGTGGCCAATTGCATTAAGTTTTATAACCTGCATGAAGTCGTGATCAGATGTACGGCAGAAGACAGAGAGCATGTCGCACCCCTTCCGAGGACGAGAATGGTGTTACATTTATATGACATACCTACAAGTCCCCTCCCAAGAAGCTCATTGCTAGTAATCCCCGCACTCCACCCCCCTTCTTAAATCTCTTGTTCTATCCCCCCACGCAACTGCTCAAGAAAAGATTTCTCACCTAGACTGGTAGTAATAAGTTATCACACGTTATATACACTGATGATGGATCTAAGACAGGAGTCTTCTGGCAGGGGGCCGCTGCATCTGCTCTTGTTGCCACTCCCTAGTAAGAACGATAATAAATTTGTTGAGTTAGGCATAAGAATTAGAAAACCTGGGCGTCCTACACTGCAAACTGGAATTGTTTGCAAGTCCTAATGGGTGCTTTGATGCGCTAACCCTATGACATGAGCTTGATCTATCTTCATTACCGTTTCTATGTCTTCATGAAGGCTTGACTCATATAATGACTCCAAAACTTGCTCACTGAGAAGCCAGGTATAGATACTCAAAAATTAGGGGACTAAGGATATTTTTTTTTATATTTTTATTTAAAACATTGCAAAACAAGGTGGGAAATTATATAAAATGTACACAAATGAGTTTTAACTCACAAATTCCCTAATTCATCAGTACTAAAATGATTACAACAGACTCAGAAAGAAATAATGTTATGACACCCTAACACCACACACCATATAAAACCAGTTTATACCAGAGTTATATACCTGCTAGAAGGCTCTCAAACTTTTGACACCAATTTCTCCCCCCTCCTGCCAAATATAACATCACCAACCTGATTGCTCTTAAATTAACATTTCAAAGGATAATTAGGATTTACACTATCTTGAGTGTATGCAGTAACATCTCGACACAAAGAAATAATAACAATTAAATGGCGATACATTGTCTTTACTTAACACAATGACCCTCAACTGGTGAAAGAAAAAACACAAAAGTTTAATTTTCTAAGAATGTTTGTGTGCAACAATGAATGTCCATCTCCAAAGGAACTTACGTGCATATTAGCTTAGCATGTAAACCATGTCATTCAACATAGTATTTAAATAAAAACTTTTAGATTTGAAAAACATCACAGATACAAAGGTATAAAGTATAAAACCCAGTCATGTAGCGGCTACACGCAAAAAATTCCACATACTTCCCTAACACAGATAAAACAAAACAAAATTTTTGTGACAACTGCACCTAAACACAACTCACATTATATGACTTAAGACTGCTATGTACATAGATAACAACATAATAATATGACTTAACCCCGGGTATGTACATAGATAACAACAAATAATATGACTTAACACTGCTATGTACATAGATAACAACATAATAATAGACTTAACACTGCAAGTACATAGATAACAACATAATAAATGACTTAAGACGCTATGTACATAGATAACAACATAATAATATGACTTAAGACTGCTATGTACATAGATAGCAACATAATAATAATTAAGACTGCTATGTACATAGATAACAACATAATAATAAATCTAATTTGAATGGATCACAGTTGATCAATCAGCCTTCACATATCAGGCATTAGAGAGTAATTCTCATAGTACAAGGGCCAACATGCATGTAGTCCCATCTTGCTACATACAATAATATGCGAAATTTTCTACACATAATACTACAACACACTGGACAAGCAACTGTCCATCACTTCCAATCAATATGCTGCCCTACCCTCACTCTGCACAGTGATGTAGGCAACCCCCCCCCTTGAATACCTTATCCATCATTCACTACTACCTTGAAGGAACACGAGTACTATATGAATAGTGTATAGTCCATGACAAAACAAAAAACTGGCCAGCTCCACAGGTCTACATCCGGGTCCATACATTATTCACTCACGCATCACTCAATCCAACACACAAGCAACATTTGTTGTCATCTATTACCAGGGAGGCGACCCTGTTTTCACCCATGACTTCCATACCCCAGCAACACTTTCCAATCGTACCCTCCCCTCCCTCGTATATCACAAGTCTAATAAAACCTGTAACGTAAGTTGCCTATATCCCTCTGAAAAAAAACCCTCTCCCACCTCCTCCCATAAATTTCCTTATTTCTACATACCGTTTTATAGAACGTTACCGCTAAAAACCCTCCTCTTCACCTCACTAACCCCGTTTCCCCCCCTCAATCCCACACTACATATATATAATCTGCCATAATGTACCCCACAGCTCTGATTGCACTTTCCTCCCAACCCCCCCACGTCGAGACTTAATGCTCTCAATACAGAAATTCCTTTACCTACTATCCTATATATCACCCTATTTAAACCCCCAC
>NC_069488.1:21831926-21850843 GCF_026875155.1 Cherax quadricarinatus | reverse complement strand
CAAAAAATATACTTTTTTTAAATTTATTTATATGTTGTACATGAATGGAAAAATTGAAGTCTGTTTTTAAAGGTGAAGAGTGGGTTTTCCTTTTTTATTGTTCTTTTTTTTTCTTTATGGTAATACAAGGTTGTATCATGTACACCAACAAATATGGTTAGAGGTATGTGGTAAAATTTTCGTGTTGATTAGACATTTATAATGCAGATGAAATACTAGGCTTAGGTTAGGGTAAATTTATGATAATTGTGGAATGTTCTTTGATTCAAACTGCTCTTTATTATGCAAATTGGGTAGAATGTTTCTACGTATGGTATTATTGAAAAATGTTGAGCTGAATCTAATTGTAGGTATGATGTGTAATGTACATGTGCACACCTGGGCGAGCAGCTGCGCGGACCGTGCAGTTCTCATGTGTAATGTACATGTGCACACCTGGGCGAGCAGCTGCGCGGACCGTGCAGTTCTCATGGACCTGTATGGTCGGTGTAGGTTTAGCTTGGATGTGTTCTTGACATCATTGGTTAATTATCCTATATTTCTTTCCGTGTCCAGAGCAGAAGGAATTTAGTCTGTAACGACATAATGAAAGTATACTTGTATTTTATTAGTCTAGTGTAAATTAAGAGCAAGGATGATTAATTTTGAGGAAGAGTTAATATAGGTTTGCATGTTTTTGCGAAAGTTAACTTATCCACATGTAGCTAGTATAGGACAGTTTTAAGCTTCGGTATCTGATTTTATATGTAGGTAATAGTGGTCATATTTGTTATATTGTTATGTTATTCGTTAATGTTTCAATATCTAATATAATGTTTTTTTCGGTTATTGTTCATATATTGTCATCTTTATGGTTTTTCCTTTTGTCTATTGTCTATTGTTGGTTTTAAATAAAATATAAAAAAAAAATTGTGAATATATAAACTAGGATAGTTATATAAAGCTAAAATAAAGGAGAAAATATATAAGGGACTAAAATTAAATAATGGTAAGCAAAGTTAAATGGACAGATGGTAGGAATTATAATATAAACTTATAATATAAAAATACAATTTGAAATGGTACTTGCAATTGCACTAGAGTCTGGTATAGGTTGTTGACAAGATCAAGATTATAACTAGATTTAAATTGACAAAATAAAATTCACAATTAAAGTACCAAAAGAATAATAGTAAAAAAATAACAATGGTAATGTCTTGGTTATAATATGATAGTAAGAGGGTAGACAGGTACACAGGTACACAGGTACACAGGTACACAGGTACACGGGTACACAGGTACACAGGTACACAGGTACACAGGTACACAAGTGCACAGGTACACAGGTACAAGGGATAATATAAAGGTTGGGGTTGAATATAAAAACTTGAAAATTTGGCAACAAAATGTTATGGGAAGTATAAAATAATGTTTAATGTACAAAAGTAAAATTGACTGGTAGTAAATATGGTGTTTAATAAAATTTTAGTAAGTAATAATGATTACAAAAAAAGTGAAAAAGTAATGTTTATTTCATTCAATATTGTACTGGTAGTTATACTTGAGGTTATATGGCAGTACAAGGTAATTAAGAGTAATCTAGGATAGTAAATGTGGTATTAAAACAGGTAAAGGTAATTTGACAAGTAATGGTTATTATATGTCAAAAATGTTAAGAGTAAATTGAAATTTAAGTAAAAATGATATTTATTAATTTTAGTAAGTAATATCAATTAATAGTATTTAAAAAAATATGAGGTAGTAATATGTTTAGTTTAGTTTAATATGTTTATTATGCACCCCATACCCATCCTGTGGGCGGTAGTCAAAAGATTACAGAGGTACATAATTGGTCCAGAGACTGGACTCCAAAGTTTTGATAGCTGAGCAAGTTACAAAGGTAATGAACGAGATCTGGTCATAATCATGACCAAGTTACAAAGGTAATGAGCTCCAGGTTGAGCTGGTCACACTCATGAATAATTGCAAAGGTAATGAATCATAAACACATTAATCATGAGAATTTACAAAGGTAATGAGCTCAGGTAGAGGGTCAAAATCGACAAGTTTTAAAAGGAATGAAGATAAAACACTTTTGACATGATTAAAATCTAGACAATTACAGAGTAATGGCATTTAAAAAAACATGTGGGGAAAATTCACCCCTTTGCCCCAAAAACAGAGTTGCTAGATGCCTGTCTCTCCTCGGTAGACAGCATTGGAAAACAGCAGCAAGTTCCCCAGGGATCTCTGCTTGCCGAGCCCCATCGACCCTCCCCAAGGGCCCCAAGAAGCCGTGACTCCGTTAGACCCCGATGGAGGCTGTCTAGGGACATGTCGGCCTGGTGGACGCCAAGTTATTGAAGATCCGGGCCCCTCGTGTGAAAGGGATGTTGAAGCTTGGGGAAAACTGAGTAACCCACTGCCTGGGGCACCCCTGGCAGCTCCCCTCGCGTCAAACTCCACGATGTGTCCCTGTAGTGAAGTTCCTGTGGCCCGGCACTCCTGGAGTTTCCCTGGAGAGGTTTCGGGGGTCAACCCCCCCCCCCCCGGGGGCCCGGTCTGTGCCCAGGCTCCGGGGTTGGATCAGCGCTGATCAACCAGGTGTTGTGCTGGCTGCACGAAAAACCAACGTACGGGGCCACGCCCGGCTGTCGGGAAAAACTGACTTTAGGGTTTGTCCAGTGCCGCTTGAAGCTGCCGGGGTTTTCTTTTTGGTAATCCCCCTTATGTGTCGGGAGGCAGTTGAACAGTCTGGGGCCCCCCTGACATTTATTGTATGGTTCTTAACGTGCTTGAAACCCTGTTTTTCATTGGGGGGATGGTGCTGTCCCCAAAAGTCTTTTGCTTTCGTAGTGAGTGTTTTTCGTTTTTGCAAGTTCGGTACTAGTCCTTGGATTTTCCGGTGTATATAATCATGTATTTTCCCCCTCCTGCGTTCCAGGGAATACGGTTTAGAAACCCTAAAAGCGCCCCAGAAATTGGGTGTTTTTTCTCCGTTATGCCCCCGGGGAAAGTTCTCTGTACTTTTTTCTAGGTCGGCAATTTCACCTGCCTTGAAAGGTGTGTTAGAGTGCGCAATATTCCAGCCTGATAGAACAAGTGACCTGAAGGTGTCATATGGGCTTGGCTCCCTGTTTGAAGGTTCTCTTTACCCCTCCGTCATTTTTTAGCAGATGCGATTGAACAATGTTATGGTCCTTAAAGGGTGAGATCCTCGACATAATCCTCCAGGTTTTTGACGTTGGGTTTCGCTCTTTTTTGGGGGGGAGAATTTGTTTTGTACTCTGATGAAGTTTTAATTTTTCCTCATGTTTACCATTCTGGAATTAAAAATTTCTCATGGGTTGAAACTTCATTTTGTTTTCTGCAGCCCACTAAAGTTTTGGTTGATGTCCCCCGGAGCCTTGCAGTGTCTGCAAGGGAAGACACGTCATGCAGATTCGGGTGTCATCTGAAAAGGAAACCAGGTGCTGTGGTGAATCCTTGTCTTGTCGGATATGGGGATGGGGAAAACAAGAGGGGAGTAGTACTGTGCCTTGTGGAACGCTCTTCCCCGTAGCTCCCTGGGACTTTACTCTGTTGACGACTACTCTCTGTGTTTGTTGTGAGGAATTATAGACCCATAAACCCGACTTTTCCTGTTATTCCTTTAGCGGCATTTTGGGGCCTATTACGCCTGGTCACCTTGTCAAAGGGTTTTGCAAAGTCTGTATAATTAATCTGCATTCTTTTTGTCTTCTAGTGCCTTTAGGCCCTTGTCGTAGTGATCCAGGTTGAGAGGGGAAGGAGCGCCCTGTTCTAAACCCATGTTCCCCGGGGTTTTGTGAAAATGATGGGTTTCTAGATGGGTGGTGATTTTGCTTCTTGGCCCTTTCAAAAGTTTTTTATGTATGGGATGTTAGTGCTTTTTGGTCTGTAGTTTTTTTGCTGTGTTTTACTCCCCCCTTTGTGGAGGGGGGGCTATGTCTGTTGTTTTTAGTAATGAGGGACGACCCCCGGTCCATGCTCCCTCTCCAAGGATGGAAAAGGCTCGGGATGGGGTTCTTGCGGTTCTTGTGAACACAGATTCCATGATTTGGCCCTGGGGCAGAGTGCAGGGGGCATGCATTTATCGCCTTTCGAAGTCTTTTTTTTGGCGTCAGGTAACATCGGATGGTTGGTTAAAAAATTTTGTGGCTCTCTCAAAAAAAATTCTTTTGATTTGACTTCATTTGGGTTTGGGGGGCCTTGCAAAAAAAACTGAGTCATAGGGGGACTTTAGTAGCTCATCATTTTTGTTGCTTGTGTAGGACCCATCTTTTTTAAAGTGGGGGCCCCCAATCTGGACTTGTTCTCGATTTTGATTTGCATAGGAGAAAAAAATACTTTGGGGTTTCTTTCGATTTCATTTATGGTTTTTTAGTTCTTCCCGGATTCGACTCCTAAAGGATTTTTTTAGTTAAGTTCGATGCTTGCTTTTCCTGTCCAGTGTCTCCTGGCATTTCAGATATATTGACCTCTTTTAGCCGCTCTGTTATTCTTTTCGTCGCCGAAAAGGGAGCGCCTGTTCTTTTTTTTTTAAAATTACTCCCCTTTTTTTAGAGGAATAACCCTTTTGAAATCGGTGCCACCGATTTAATCCTGTTCTAGGCATAAGTTTGGGTCTGTGTTTGCTTAGTATATTTCCCGCTTATTCGGTTAGGATTGGGTTTACTTGGTCCCACTTTAGTTTTTTTTTTTTGAAGTTGAATTTGGTGAATGCCCCCTCGTGCTAGTCTCATTTTGTCGGTTGGGGCTACACATACATTTTGAACCTAATTATTTTGGATTGAGTATATTTTTTTTTGATATGGTGACTTTTTCTTTAGACACATTGTTAGGTGAAGATGAGGTCTGTGTATTCTCAGTTAGTGGGCTCTATTTTTTTGTGGTTTAAAATTAAATTTTTGTGCGAGTTTTAAAAAAGCTCGTGGAGTGTGAGTTTTCATAGACTCCCTCCTGGTGTTTTACTGCAACAATTTTTTGCTATTTCCTCATTTTGGTTTGTTAAGTTAAATCCCCCAGGAGCAAGATGTTGGGTGCAGGAGCTGGAAGATTTTCCCAGACAGTGGTAATTTTTAACGCTGTCCTGGAATTGCTGGGATGTTGCATCCGGGGGCTTGTAGACTACCACAATGCTAGGTTTTGGTTTCGCCTTTCTGAAAAAAAACTTCCTACGTCATTTGAGGCCTTTAAAGCGTTCGTGCAAACAAGTGACTCTGCAATGTCGGCCAACCCCCCCCCCCTTTTGCCTTTTCACTCTGCACACTGTAAGGTTGTACCGGGGAAAATCCTATTTCGTTTTTCCAAGTGATCCTTTTGTGGGTCTCAGTAAAAGCCGCGAAATTCCCTTTGCCTCTGAAAGCAGCCCACGGATGAAAGGTATTTTGTGTTGTTGCTGGCTTTAGCCCCTGTATATTTGAAAAAGAAAAATGTTATCGGACGGGGGGTTATTTTTGGGTAGGGGGGGGGGGATTTTTTTTCCGGCTTAGTATCTGAAATTGTTGGTTTGGAGTGGAGGCCATCGCTGTGGTTCCCTCCAGGAAGGGACTGGTTTTGGTTGTACGATTTCCCCTTTCCTGCCATTTTTTTTTCCTTTCCCGGGCACTAAAAAAACCTCTCCCTCTTGGGGCTGTGGTACCAGGTTTTTCCCCCATGGCCCGGATGTTTTGTATTTTTTTTGCCCCCTTTAGATGGTATGCCTGGCAATTTAAGTTATAGCACAGTTTTTTCCTGTACTGAAGAGGTACCACTTTTCGGGGGGTGAAAAAAGTTACGGGGAAGGGGAGTTTGCTTTTCTGTGTATATGGGCATGACTTTTTAGGGTGGTCTTTTGAAATGTCCCATCTGTTTTTCCAGATTTCCCCTCCCAGCGATACAAGTGATAGTAGTGCCAGGCTTGGTTTCCGTTTGCCTTGGGTTTTTGTGACTGTATTCCCTTTTGGGTGATGTTTCCCTGTCTTCTCCATCCTCCCTGCACCAACAATGGAGCCCCCACCAGTTGTTTTTGGTTTTAATTTATCCTCACTATTGCTATTGGGTCCTTTGTTTGCTATTTTCGGTTTTCTAGTTTGCAATATTGGTTTTATCTTATCTTTGAAAACCCTTTTTTTCCCTACTATGGCTCCTGTCCTTATGAGGTATTTTTATGTATTCCTTCTGGGGATAATTCCCGCTACCTGGAAAAAATCCCCAGCTTCACAATTTACTGCTCCCGGAAGTTTCTCAGCTTCACCATTTCTGTCCCCCAGGACAGCACCTCGCTTCACCATTACTGTCTCCCAGGACAGCCCTATCACCCCCCTTTTTACTGATACCAGGAATACCCCCACCCTTACAGTTTGTGAAAATGGCCAGTATAAAGGGCGTACCTTTCAGCCCAGACTTTTTATGTTCCCATCTGTTGAGAAAGCTTCCAGGTTTTCTATGAAAAGCACTTTGATGTTATCCCTTTTAATCCCTTGGATTTTAGTCCCCCAGATTTCCTCATTTGGGCTACCCAAAAAACTTCTTGTTTTAAACTGCTTGTAGCTAGTTTGGGATATTGCACAAGGAGGGGGGACACCAATTTTCCCAAAAAATGCAAAATTTATCCATGTGGGCCCCTTTGTTTTTACGACACGACTAACACCTTCTAATGATTTGAATGGTTGATTTACTGCAATTTATAGCAACCTCTTGAAAAATTATATTAATAACCTTAAAAAGAAGCTCTAGCTATTTGGATTTCGTTTCTAACTCTTTTGTATATTGGACAGTTACCGTCACGTTCCTGATTTTTTATTGTTTTTTGTTTTTTAAGGGCGCCTACAAACCATGTTTACAGTCTGCTTTTTTGTCCAACGAAACTGTTTGAAAAAAGCCCGGGTTGGACCAGTCAAGGGTTGGAACAGTCAAGGGTTCGGGCCAGTCAAGGGTTCGGGCCCGCGTCTGTCTGATCTGGGTCACTTATTTTAAAAAATTTTTGGCGGTGATTTGGCTAAAACAGAAGGATCTACTGGAAATTATTACCCCAGAATATGTGATTTGCTGATACAAAAAAGGGATAACTTGCGTGTTTAAGAGCCGGTGATATCTGGCGCTCCTACAATGACGTACAGTCGACCCCTTTGTTTTCAATCGCTGTATCTGGTTTTCTATTTTTGTTTTTTTCCGTCCCACCACAAAAATGCTATATTTCACTAAGTTGACTGGTGCAAATTTTTGGGGGAAGGACGCTTTTTCTTAGAAAAATTCTTCTCGTTGTGTATATTGCGACCGCTGGTAACTAAGGTTATATGAAATTCCAGTAAACGTCTCGTATTTCAGAAAAAGAAAAAAATGAAAAATCACTCCACTCCCCTTTGTCCATTATTACTGGTTTGTTTCTACTACAAAACGTTTCTGCTATTCACGGTTTTACAGATTATAGCGAGTACACTGAGGCCCGGAAGATTATTAAAAAAAAAGCTGACCTGTGGGAAGTTTTTGGCGACTTCTGGGACCTGCCTTAAGGTTATCACTTTATTTTCAAAAAATTTACCTGTTTTCAAAAAGAAAATTTTGCCTTTATCATCAATATACTAGGGGGCCACTGTGTATACCTATACATATGTATACTCAATGCTTTCAGGGGATTTCTTTCCCCTGACCAAAGTTCAAATTTTTTTTTTTTTTTTTTTCACACCAAAATGGCTATGATTCCCCCCTGGCAGTAAAAATTGCTAGGTAAAACCCCAATTTTTCCTTTTTTGACTCAGTATTTAATGTTTCCGCCCCAAGATTGGTTCCAGGCGCTAGAGGGTGTATCGTATAGGATTTATGAACAACTCCCTTTCAGTGTCATCCGGGTTGGGGGGGAGTACCCCCTACAGATGGGGTGGCGCTGGGAGTTTGGGGGGTGGGCGGCGGAGGAGAACGGGGGTGAGGCTTTTTGAGAGGGGTCACTGTTTACTACAACCCCCCCTCCCCCCCCCAGCGGAGAGGGGGGGGGGCTGACTGGTCCTACCCCTTTCGACACCAAACCCCCTAAAAACGCACAACACTTCATTTTTACGCGGGGAAAGGCATGGTGTCCGTTCCTGCTTGGTTTTTTCCAAAGATTCACTGATTCTGTTAAGTAGGGGCCCGGTCGCCTCTTTGCCAGGGTATCCCTTTAAAATCCCCCAAGCTAGCCCGTTACACAAACCTGCCGCGTCGGCCATGCCAACAGCTGTGTAGTAATATGGACAGAGAAAGTATCAAATTTAGCTAATTTTAAACGGGAAAAAAATGTAAATTTTGAAAAAAACACTAAAGGGGATTATGTTTTCTAGTAAAATCACAAAAAAAGGTAGTTGATTATTTAAATTTCTAAGGTTGTACAATTGGGAAATTTTGAAAAAAAATGGAGCAAAACTAAATTCCACTAGGGCTTTTAAATTGGAATTTTTTAGTTTTTTCTCTGTAAGATTGATTTCCCCGAGAAAAACGTGATGGATCATTCTCGTTCGTATTGTGTCAGTTGACCACATTTGTTTTCCTAACTAGAATTTTCCCCCCCGTGTGAAGCATTGGTGTATTGTGTCGTTATTCTCTCGTTAATTTTCTGACTTTACAGGGGTTCTGACGTTTTTTTGGTAAAGACACTGTTTAGTATACCTTTTCTTTACTTTAATGATGCAATAAATTTTAAGTCTTTTTTCCTGTATATGAGGGAATCTAAGATAACATTTTTTTACCTGGGATCCCAGAACCTGGCTTCTTTTATTTCAGCTCTGGGACAAAAAACATTGTTTTGGGCCCTTTTGATCTGCAGAGTAATTTTTTTACTGTTTGTTTGGTTCTATAGGGAAAAAAAATGGCTGTTAACTATTACTGCGTCCAATGTTTTTCTTGTTCAGTTTTATCTTCTTTGGGGAGCAAAGTAGCATTAAAAAGGTTATCTAGTTGTTCTTCCTTCTTTTACGCTTCTTCAACCCTTTTTATTAGAGATATTATTGTTGGGTATGGCTTTCTATACTGTTTGGTGGTCTTGTCACAGTTAGTTTCTGGTGTTGATAACTTTTGTTCAAGATGGGATTTTGTTCTCGAGTTGTGTATTTGGGGTCTTTTTTGTTAGCGTCTCTCGAAGATTCATATTTTCAATAATGAGTTGGAGTGATGACTTTTGGGATCTGGATCGTTGGTCTACCTGAGAGCTACTTGGTAGGTTGAATCGGAGAGAGAGGGGGGGGATGGGTGGTGGCGCCAGTTTGTTGTTATTGTTGGGTGTGGCCTTGAGTGGTGGTGAGTGGGGGGGTTTGGGGCCCGGCGTCCTCCTCACTACACTTTTTAATAGTTGTTTTTTTTGGTGTTTTCTTGCTGGCCTTGGTGCTGTTTCCCCTTAGATTGCGCCTCTAATAAACCCGGGTTGTTGTAGTTTAAAAAGAAGTTGTTTTTGTATCCAAGCTTGGGTTTCGTTTTTCGGTGGCAGGGGGTGTTGCTTTTGGTTTTTTGTGCGTCTTCTTTGATCTCTATTATTTTCGATTTGTAGGTTTCATGTTGGTAATCTTTTGGGCATTCGGGTGTCGTTGGGGGGTGCAGTTTTGCTTGTAACTAGGTCTCTGGGCATTGGTTTGCTTGGTAGTTTAGAAAAAAACGGAGCTTGGGGGAAATCGCTGTGCGCTGCCGCTGCTTCCCAAAAGTTTTTTACATGTTTTAAATGTAAAAAAAAAAAAAAATGTTACTTTTTTTTTTTTACTTTCAAATGTTGAAAAAAAGTAATCTATGTTTGGCAGTTTTGGGTTAAACTAAGTCAAGGTTTTTGAAATCTCTGAGCTGCCCCATCAATAAGCCCTCTACTTCTGTTCCCTTTGATGGGGAAAACTTTCCAAAAGAAATTTTACGTGAATTTGGAGTAGCCCCAGAAGTCACGCTGCTAGGAGCATGATCACTGGAAAGTGTGAAGCCTAGCTCTTGTTGTGTTTTTAGCATGCATTTCTTTAGCGAAGTGACCTTGTGGGCATTTATGGCAATTTCTTCACGAGCAGGACACTTTGGACGTGGATGTCTTGAATAAACCCCAAAAAAAACCACCGTACCCGTGCTGCTGTCATGGGCAGGTTCCCCCTAACTTCATTGCAAAGGGCTTGGTCAGGAATTGCAGATTACCCCTCGAGAAGGGGGGTGGTACGTATACTTCAGAATTTTTTTTGGGCGAAACAGAGGGTCTTGCCCCGTCAAAGGGAGTGGCTAAGTCGAGAGTTTTTTTTTCCAATAAATGCGGGCCCTTTTTACTGGTAATTGCAGGCACTATAAAAGCTCCCTGATGGATCTTCCAAAATGAGCGCTGTCACTTTGAAGTGCAGTCCTTCCTAAAAAATTTTTAGTGTTTAAGGATTCCTTAAGGATTCACCATTGCTGGCGGCGAGTTGCAAGGCGTAGGTGCGAAGTTTTATTTGAGGTTTAATATTTGAGACTTGAGGGTTTTGATGGGTTTTTTGATTACCGCCCCGGGCGCATATATGTGAATTTCATATAACCTGTAGTTACAGCGGTCGCAATATAACAACGAGAAGCAATTATTACTACAGAAAAGGTCTTCCTCCAAAAATTTGCCCCGTAAAAAATTTGTGTAATGTAGATTTTTTGTGGGGGAGACGGAAAAAAAAAAAAAAAAAAAAGCAACACAACGATTTATAAAAAACAAAGAGGTCGACCCTTTCGTATTGTAGGAGCTGGGCCCAATATACCGGCTCTTCAAAACGCAAGTTTACCTTTGTTCAGTCAAAAACCTATTACTGGGTAAAATAATTTCCGTAGATCCCCTTAGTGTTAGTCAACACCGCCGTATGTTTTTTAAAAAGGGACCCCCCGATCGGGGAGCGATGGTCCGAAAACCCTTTGGGCTGGTCCGAAAAACCTTGACGGGCAGAACCCTTTACTGGTCCCAACCGGGATGGTTCAAAAAGTTTCGTTGGGGCAAAAACAGCTGTAAAAGGATGGGTTTGTAGGCGCCCTTTTTTAAAAACAAAATTAAAAATCAGGAACGTGCGGGGAACCTGTCCAATGTACAAAAAGAGTTTGAAACAGAAATACAAAATAGCTAGAGCTTCATTTAAGGTTATTAATATAATATTCAAAAGGTTGCTAGTAGAATTTCAGTAAATCAACCATTCAAATCATTATGAAGCTGTGTTTTGTCTGTGGTCAGTCAAACAAACGGGCTTCCACATGGATAAATTGTCCATTTTTGTGGAAATTGGTGTCACGCCCCTTGTGCAGATATCCCAGAACTAGCTACAAGCAGTATTAAAACAGAGAAGTGTTTTTGGGTATGCTCAAATGAGGAAAATCTGTGGACTAAAATCACAAGGGTATTAAAAGAGGACAACATCAAAGCTGCTTTCATAGAAAACCTGGAAGCTTTCTACAACAGATGGGAACATAAAAAGTCTGGGCTGAATGGTACTGCCCTTGATACTGGCCATGTAGTCACAAACTGTAAGGCTGGAGGTGATGTCCTGGTAGTCAGTAAATGTGGGGGCTGATAGTGCTGTCCTGGGAGACAGTAATGGTGAAGCTGGAGGTGCTGTCCTGGGAGACAGTAATGGTTGAAGCTGGAGGTGCTATCCTGGGAGACAGAAATGGTGAAGCTTGGAGATACTGTCCTGGGAGACAGTAATGGTGAAGCTGGAGATTTTGTCCAGGTAGTCGGGAATTATACGCAGGAAGGAATACATATAAATGACCTCATAGGGGACAGGAGCCATAGTAGGGAAACAAGTGTAGTCAAAGATAAGATAAAACCAATATTGCAAACTAGAAATACCGCAGGAAATAGCAAACAAGAGGACTCCAATAGCAATAGTGAGGATAAATTACCAAAAACAACTGGTGGGAGCTCCATTGTTGGTGCTAGGGAGGATAGGAATAAGACAGGGAAACATGCACCAACAGGGAATACAGTCACAGAAACCCAAGGCAAACGGAAACCAAGCCTGTGCACATACTATGCACTTGGTATCTGCTGGCATGGGAAATCTGGAAAAACAGATGGGACATGCAACTATGACCACCCTAGAAAATGCCATGCCCATATGACAACAGGAAAATGCAAACTCCCTTCCTGTAAGCTTTTTCACCCTGAAATGTGTACCTCTTCAGTACAGGAAAGACTGTTTACCTGGAGTTTACGTGGAGAGAGTTCCGGGGGTCAACGCCCCCGCTGCCCGGTCTGAGACCAGGCCTCCTGGTGGATCAGAGCCTGATCAACCAGGCTGTTGCTGCTTGCTGCACGCAAACCAACATACGAGCTACAGCCCGGCTGATCCGGAACTGACTTTAGGTGCTTGTCCAGTGCCAGCTTGAAGACTGCCAGGGGTCTGTTGGTAATCCCCCTTATGTGTGCTGGGAGGCAGTTGAACGTCTCGGGCCCCCGACATTTTTGTATGGTCCTTAAGTGCTAGTGCACCCCCCGCTTTTCATTGGGGGGTGGTGCATCGTCTGCCAAAACTTTTCTTTCGTAAAGAGTGATTTTGTGTGCAAAATTCGGTCTAGTCCCTCTGGATTTTTCCGGTGTATATAATTGTATTTTCCCCCCTGCATTAGGGAAACAGGGTTTTGGAACCCCAAGCGTCCAATATTGAGGTGTTTTATTCCATTATGCGCGCCGTGAAAGTTTTCTGTACATTTTCTAGGTCGCATTTTACCCGCCCTTTAAAAAGGGGCTGTTAGTGTGCAGCAATATTCCAGCTAGATAGAACAAGTGACCCCGAAGATGTCATCATGGGCTTGGGCCCCCTAGTTTTTAAAGGTTCTCTTATCCATTGTCATTTTTCTGCAGTGCGATTTATACAATGTTATGGGCCCTTTAAAAGGGGGATCCTCCGACATGATCACTCCCCGGTCTTTTTACGTTGGTGTTTCGCTCTATTTTGTGGCCAGAAAAATTTTTTTTGTACTTGATGAAGATTTAATTCCTCATGTTTACCCTTCTGAGTAATTGAAATTTCTCATCGTTGAAAATTATATTTTTTTCTGCAGCCCACTGAAAGATTTGGTTGATGTCTGCTGGAGCTTTTCAGTGTCTCAATGGAAGACACTTCATGCAGATTTGGGTGTCATTTTCAAAGGAAGACACGGTGCGTGGTTTCATCCTTTTCTATGTCGGATATAAGGATGGGAACAAGATGGGAGCGAGTCTGTGCCCTTGTGGAAACAGAGCTTTTACCGTAGCTGCCTCGGGGCTTTTCCTGTTGACGATATCTCTGTGTTCTGTTAGTGAGGGGGAAAATTATAGATCCTCGACCGACTTTTCCTGTTATTCCTTTAGCACGCATTTTGTGCGCATTTCGCCTGGTCACACTTGTCGAAGGCTTTTTTGAAAGTCTGTAAAATTCACTGCATTCTTTTTTTGTTTTCTAGTGCTTTTAGGACCTTGTCGAGGTCAGTAGTTGAGACAGACGGAGCGACCTGTTCAAAACCCATGTTCCCCTGGGTTTTGAAAACTGAGGGGTTTCTAGATGGTTGTGATCTTGCTTCTTGGGCCCCTTTAAAAAGTTTTTTGATTTTGGATGTTAGTGCTATTGGTTGTGTTTTTTTGCTGTTGTTTTATCCCCCCTTTTGTGGAGTGGGGCTATGTCTGTTGTTTTTAGTAACTTGGGACGACCCCGTCCCCTGCCCCCTTCCATGGATGGAAAAGGCTCGTGATAGGGGCTTCTTGCAGTTCTTGATGAACACAGGTTCCATGGTTGGCCCTGGGGCAAGTGCATGGGCAGTCTTTTATCGCCTGTTCAAAGTCATTTGGCGTAGGAAAACATCGGATGGGCTTGTGTTAATAAATTTTGTGGTCTCACAAAAAAAAATTCATTTTGATCTTCGATCTCATTTGGGTTTTAGCGGCTTGCAAAAAAACTGAGTCATTTTGGGACTTGGTAGCTCATCTTTTCCTTGCTGTTCTGTGTAGGACCCATTTTTTTAAAAGTAGGGGCCCCAATCTGGACGATTGTTTCGTTTTTTGATTTGGCATAGGGAAGAAATTTTTTGGGTTTCTTTCGATTTCTTTTTGGCTTTATTTCTTCCCGCGATTCCTGATCCTAAAGGATTCTTTTGCTTAAGTTCGTGCTTGCTATTTCTCTGCCCAGGTCTCCCTGCGCTTTTCGTATTTACCCTTTTAGCCGCTCTGTTATTCTTTTCCGTCCCCTGTAAAGGGGAGCGCTGTTCTTTTGTTTTACATCTACTCCTCCTTTTTCTTAGGGGAAAAACCCTTTGTGCTTTAATCGAGTGCCCCCGAGTTAATCTGTTCTAGGCATAGTTTGGGTCTGTGTTGTTAGTATATTTCCCGTTTATATGGTTGGACTTGGTTTTACTTGGTCCCATTTTATATTTTTGTTATTGAATTTTAAATTTGGTGAAGCTCCTCGTGACTAGTCTATTTTGTCGGTCTGGGGCTCCTCGCATACATGTCTAAACCCAAAAGTATTTGTGTCTGGTATATTGTTTTTGATATGGTGCATTTTTTTATCAGATATCTTTGTTAGTAAATATGGGGTCAGGTATTCCCCAGTCTAGTGGGTTTTATTATTTGCTTGTTTAAAAATTGAATTTTGTGCAGAGATTTAAAAGCTCGGTGAGTGTGAGTTTTCTTCGAGCTGCCTCCTGGTGTTATTACTGCAACAATATTATTTTCATATTCCTCCTTTTTTGGTTTCCTTAAATTGAAATCCCCAGGAGCAAGTTTTTGGGTGCAGGGCTGGGAAAGGTTTTCCAGACAGTGGTCAATTTTTAAAAGTGTCCGGAATTGCTGGGATGTTGCATCCGGAGGCTTGTAGACTATCACAATGACTGGGTTTTTGGGTTTCGACCTTTTCTGCTAAAAAATTCATAACATTTGAGGCATTTACAGTTCTGTGCAAACAAATGACTCTGCAATGTACAGGCCAACCCCCCCCTTTTTCCTGTTCACTCGTCACATCTGTTAGGTTGTAACCTGGGGTCCAATTTCGTTGTCCAAATGTCCCTTTTTGTGGGGGGTTTAGTGAAAAAACCGGAAAAATTGCTTTGCCTCTGCAAGCGTCACGGATGAAAGGTATTTTGTTGTTTGTTGTGGCTTTAGACCCCGTTATTTTCAAAAAAAGAATGTTATCGGTGGTGGGATTGTTGGTATGGGGGGGGTTTTTTTTTCCCGGCATTAGTATCTGTATCTGTTGGTTTGGGGTGGAGGCCATCGACTGTGGTTCCACTCCAGGAATGATGGATTTTTGGTGTACGATTTTTGCCATTTTCCCCAGTTTTTTTTTTTTTCTGGGACTAAAAAAACCTCTCCCTTTTGGGGGCTGGGCTACCCCGGTTTCCCATGGCCCGGTGTTTTGTATCTTTTTGGGCCCCTTTGATGGTATCCCGGCAATTTAGTTATAGCACAGTCTTTCCTGTACTGAAAGGACCAAGTTCAGGGTGAAAAAACTTACAGGAAGGGGAGTTTGCATTTTCCTGTTGTCATATGGGCATGGATTTTCCCAGGGTGGTCATAGTTGCATCCACTGTTTTTCCAGATTTCCCCTGCCCGCAGATACCGAGTGCATAGTATGTGCACAGGCTTGGTTTCCTTTGCCTTGGGTTTCTGTGAGTTTTTCCCTGTTGGTGCATGTTTCCCTGTCTTACTTCTATCCTCCCCAGCACCAACAATGGAGCTCCCACCATTTTTTTTTGGGAATATATCCTCACTATTGCTAGGGAGCCTCTTGTTTGCTATTTCCTGCGGTATTTCAGTTTCCCAATATTGGTTTTACTTATCTTTGGGGAATACACTTTTTTTCCCTACTAGGGCCCTCCTGTCCCCTAGGGGGTCTTTTTATGTTTTCCCTTTCCCTGCGTTTTAATTCCCGACTACCTGGAAAAATCTCCAGCTTCCCCATTACTGTCTCCCAGGCCCAGATTCCAGTTTTCTCCTTACTGTCCCCCAAGGAAAAGCTCTCCAGCTTCTCCATTACTTTTCTCCCGGACAGCATCTCCGCTTCCCCCAATTACTGTCCCCCGGGAAAACAGCACCTCCCCCTTCACCATTACTGTTTTCCCAGGACAGCACCCCCTTTTAGTAAGGTTAAAAAATTTGGGAAATTTGGGCAAGCGCATGGCCTTTTTTACCATTGGTCAAGTTTGTTGAGTAGGATGCCTTGGTTTTATTTGTGTCAAAAGCTTTTCTTGGGTCAAAAAAAAATTCCCTAGGGGGAATATTCCTTTTTTTTCCAATGCTGTGAAAAAGCGATCTAGCATTTTTATGATTGAAATCGTTAGTGTTTTTTTTTTTTCCCTGAACCCAAAATTGGCGGGGGTTTGGGGAATTGTTTTGTGCCGTTATAAAGAATTAGTTTTCCTGTGCACGGGGTTTCCCCAAAGTTTTTGGATAGAATGGTGAATTTGAAAAATTAAACCCTATAGTTTTTTTTAAAATCTGTGGGGGTCACCCCCTTTATGTTTTTGGGTTTAAAACCCTTGCCGTCTTGTTAGTTTCCAAAAAGGGTGCTAGTTTCTATTTGGAATTTTTAAAAAAAGTAATGGGGATAGCTTTGGGGAAAAAAGGGACAGGGGCCTCTCCGTTGTAAAATTTAAAGGGGGGGACTTTGAGCAGATTCCCTGAGTTATTTTAAGTAAACTTTATAATCTCGGGGACTTTTTGGGGGGCCTCGGGTTGGTGAAAGATAAAAGGGGTTTTGGGGGGGAAATTCCCATCTGGGTTTATTTCCCGGGGCATTGGCATTGGTTTCGTTGGGGTTTTATTGGCGAGGGTTAGATCCTTTTGGTGGGGAAAAAAAGTGTTTATCTTGTTAGCTGTGTCAGTGGGATGCAGTGGTGTTTCATTAGATTTAGTTACCTGGGTTTCCTGGAAAAGAGTTTTGGGGGGCAAAGCCCCCCCGGCCCCGGGCTTTGACCAGGCCCCTGGGGGGAAACAGCACCTGATTTAACCAAAGGTTTTTGCTGCTGGCTGCACGCCCCCCCAAAAGTACGGCCACAGCCGGCTGATCAGGAACTGACTTTTGGTGCTTGTCCCGTGCCGCTTGAAGACTGCTGGGGGTCTTTTTGGTAATCCCCCTTATGTGTGCTGGGAGGCAGTTGAACAGTCTTGGGCCCCGAACTTATTGTTGGTCTTTTAAACGTGCTGTGACACCCCTGCTTTTCATTGGGGGGATGGAGCACGTCTGCCAAGTTTTTTTGTTTTCTTTGTGAGTGATTTTCGTGTGCAAGTTCGGTACTAGTCCCTCTAGGATTTTCCAGGTTTTATAAATCATGTATCTCTCCCTCCTGCGTTCCGGGGAATACAGGTTTAAAAACCCTCAAGCGCTCCCAGTAATTGAGGTGTTTTATCTCCGTATGCGCACCGTGAAAGTTCTCTGTACATTTTTAGGTCGGCAATTTCACCTGCCTTGAAAGGTGCTGTTAGAGTGCAGAAATTTATTCCAGCCTAGATTAGAACAAGTGACCTGAAGAGTGTCTCATGGGCTTGGCCTCCCTAGTTTTGAAGGTTCTCATTATCCCTTCCTGTCATTTTTAGAGATGCGATTGATACAATGTTATGGTCCTTAAAGGGTGAGATCCTCCGACATAATCACTCCCAGGTCTTTGACGTTGGTTTTTCGCTCTATTTCGTGGCCAGAATTTGTTTTGTACTCTGATGAAGATTTAAATTTCCTCATGTTTAAACCATATCTGAGTAATTGAAATTTCTCATCGTTTGAACTTATATTGTTTTCTGCACCCCACTGAAAGATTTGGTTGATGTCCGCCTGGAGCCTTGCAGTGTCTGCAATGGAAGACACTGTCATGCAGATTCGGGTGTCATCTGCAAAGGAAGACACGGTGCTGTGGCTGACATCCTTGTCTATGTCGGATATGGGATGGGAACAAGATGGGAGCTAGTACTGTGCCTTGTGGAACAGAGTTTTTCACCGTAGCTGCCTCGGATTTTTACTCTGTTGACGACTACTCTCTGTGTTCTGTTAGTGAGGAAATTTTAGATCCATCGACCGACTTTTCCTGTTATTCCTTTAGCGCGCATTTTGTGCGCTATTATGCCATGGGTCACACTTGTCGAAGGCTTTTGCAAAGTCTGTATATATTACATCTGCATTCTTTTTGTCTTCTAGTGCATTTAGGGACCTTGTCGTAGTGATCCAGTAGTTGGACAGACAGGAGCGACCCGTTCTAAACCCATGTTTCCCTGGGTTGTGTAAACTGATGGGTTCTAGATGGGTGGTGATCTTGGGTTCTTAGGACCCTTTCAAAGATTTTTATGATATGGGATGTTAGTGCTATTGGTCTGTAGTTCTTTTTCTGTTGCTTTACTGCCCCCTTTGTGGAGTGGGGCTATGTCTGTTGTTTTTTGTAATGAGGGACGACCCCCGTGTCCATGCTCCCTCTCCATAGGATGGAAAAGGCTCGTGATATGGGCTTCTTGCGTTCTTGATGAACACGAGTTCCATGAGTCTGGCCTGGGGCAGAGTGCATGGGCAGTCATTTATCTCCTGTTCGAAGTCATTTTGGCGTCAGGAAACATCGGATAGGCTTTTGTTAAACAAATTTTGTGGCTCTCTCATAAAAAATAATTTTGATCTTCGACTCTCAGTCTGGTTAGCGGCTTGCTAAAAACTGAGTCATATTGGGACTTGAGTAGCTCATCATTTCCTTGCCCGTCATCTGTGTAGGACCCATCTTGTTTAAGTAGGGGCCCAATACTGGGCGTTGTTCTCGATTTTGATTTGGCATAGGAGAAGAAATACTTTGGGTTCTTTCGATTTCATTTATAGCTTTTAATTCTTCCCCCGATTCCTGACTCCTAAAGGATTTTTTTAGCTTAAGTTCGATGCTTGCTATTTCTCTGACCAGTGTCTCCCTGCGCATTTCAGTATATTGACCCCTTTTAGCCGCTCTGTTTTTTTTTTCCGTCGCCTGTAAAGGGGCGCCTGTCTCTTTTATTTTAAAAC
>NC_069488.1:21806587-21831426 GCF_026875155.1 Cherax quadricarinatus | reverse complement strand
ACCTTTTCCCCGCATTGAAACCCATTATAGAGAATAAATTGAATTGAGGGGTGACCAAGTGCGTGGAGTAACCAGGCATTGGGGGTAGGGGAGGAATTTTTTGGGTGGTGGATGCAGGGAAGGGGTTGGGGAAGGAGGGAGGTTGGTTAGCCCACCCAGTAGCACCAGCTAGTCAGGTCCAACTCATACCCACCCACACTCACTCACGTATTTATCTAAACCTATTTTTAAAACTACACAACGTCTTAGCTTCTATGACGGTACTCTGGAGTTTGTTCCACTCAGCCACAACTCTATTACCGAACCAGTGCTTTCCTATATCCTTCCTGAATCTGAATTTTTCCAGCTTAAAACCATTGTTGCGAGTTCTGTCTAGAAATATAAACACATATGCAGTATAATGTGATCCTTTATTGACAACGTTTCGCCCACACAGTGGGCTTTTTCAAGTCACAAACAGATCTGTTTGTGACTTGAAAAAGCCCAGTGTGTGGGCGTAACGTTGTCAATAAAGGATCACATTATACTGCATATGTGTTTATATTTCCATTGTGTCGGTATTTTATACCATTTACTTCCATCCAGTTCTGTCTAGACTAGATACTTTTAGCACGCTATTTACATCCCCTTTATTCATTCCTGTTTTTCATTTATACACCTCAATCATTTCCCCTAATTCTACGCCTTTCTAGAGTGCAGATTCAGGGCCCTCAGTCTATCCTCATAGGAAAGATTTCTGATACATGGGATCAACTTTGTCACCCTCCTTTGTACGCTTTCCAGAGCATTTATATCCATTCTGTATTACGGTGACCAAAACTGCGCGGCATAATCTAAATGAGGCCTAACCAAAGGTATATAAAGTTGAAGAACAACCTGAGGACTTCTATTATTTATACTTCTTGCTATGAAACTAAGAATTCTGTTAGCTTTATTGCGAACACTAATGCACTGTTATCTTGGTTTCAGATTACTGCTAACCAGAACTCCTAAATCCTTTTCGCAATCAGTAATATTAAGATCTACACTATTTAGTTTATATGTGGCATGGTTATTATCCTTTCCAACATATAGAACTTTGCATTTGCATCTGCCACTTCTGCGACCACTGCATCAGTCTATTCAAATCATTCTGGAGTGCTCTAATTGGAAACTTTAAGTTTGTGTCTGTTTACAAAGGATTTTTTGTTCCTCTTGTCTCATCACCCAGCCTTGGGCAACAAATTTTCCTGGTACCATTGGGAAGTCGGGTTCGATACGGCTCATGCTGTCAGTGGCCCTGATAAACCCAACAAAGAAAGAAAAAGGACACTGAAGTTATGTTTTGATGTACATTATTTGACGTTTTATAAAATTGTGATGCAGTAACTACTTCAAGATTGTTTTGTGAGGTAAGTTGTAATGTTGGCATATTATTAAATGTTGTGAGAATGTGATATATGCGACGGAAACAAGGAAAGTAATAGTTTCTCCGACTTTATTATACAGTCATTACTTGACATATTCTCCTGGATTTTAAGATAAGATAAGATTTCGTTCGGATTTTTAACCCCGGAGGGTTAGCCACCCAGGATAACCCAAGAAAGTCAGTGCGTCATCGAGGACTGTCTAACATTTCCATTGGGGTCCTTAATCTTGTCCCCCAGGATGCGACCCACACCAGTCGACTAACACCCAGGTACCTATTTGCTGCTAGGTGAACAGGACAACAGGTGTAAGGAAACGTGTCGAAATGTTTCCACCCGCCGGAATCGAACCCGGGCCCTCCATGTGTGAAGCGGGAGCTTTAGCCACCAGGCCACCGGAAAATGACACTAGTAATTCTCTAGGTTACCTAATACATTTCATATCATTAAATGTGTGGAAATTTCCTGGACACCAACATAAAAATAATGGATGCTTTGGTGTGCAGGCGACGTCAATGAATTTAATTATAACCACGAGTTAAGTATCTTTATTTAAGCACGGGTACACATAAGTACAATTAATCATACATGTGGAAATTATCTAGGATAACCAAAAAATCAGACAAGGTGACGTATTTCCATTGCGGTCCATGAAACACTTGTTCCAGGTTATCGCATTTAAGATAAGATTTTGTTTGTACACTATTTTTAACCCCAGAAAGTTAACAACCCAGGATAACCCAGGAAAGGCAGTGTGTCATCTTATTTCCACTGGGGTCCTCAATCTTGTTTCCTAGGATGTGGGTGTGAGTTGGACCTGACGAGCTTGTGCTACTAGGTCAGATGCCGTGCTCCTTCCTTAAGTGAATGTGACCTGACCTGACTAGGTTAAACCATTGGCTTAAGCTGGTGGGAGAATTGGATCTGCCTCGCATGGGCCAGTAGGCCTGTCGCAGTGTTGCTTCTTTCTTATGTTCTTAATTAACCAACACTCAGGTATCTACTTGCTTGCTAGGTGAACAGGACAGCAGGTGTAAGAAAACAAACCCAGTGTTTCCACCCTTACCAGAGACTGAACCACGGACACTCAGTGTGTGAGGAGAGAGCATTGCCTACCAGGCCACGGTATATAATATATATATAAATGTGCCAAATAGGTAGAATTGATCAGTTGACAAGAACCCTTTTAAAATTAAGTCTTTCCTAAAATTTTCTCATATTCGTTTAAATATATATATTATTTCATTCTGTTAATGTAAAAATTAATAATTTTGTACCAAAAGAACCTTAGAAAACTTAGTTATCCTTATGATAACAAGTGCAATTTAATGTAGCCTATGCACTAAATATATTTTAGATAAGTTTACAATAATTTAATAATAAACAAACACAGTGAAATATATTTTTTCTCATTTTCAGAAGATTTTGCAAAATTATTGCATACACAAATTTTCACTTGCCTTGTTCAGCAAGAAGTGTGTTGCTATTTAGGCCAAAATTGCAAGTTTTACTTATTCGACATATCATATATATATATATATATTTTATTAACACATCAGCCATTTCCCACCAAGGAAGGGTGGCCCAAAAAAAAGAAAAACTTTTCACCATCATTTCCTCCATTACTGTCTTGCCAGAGGTGCACTTACACTTCAGTTGTAAAACTGCAACATTAATACCCCTCCTTCAGAGTGCAGACATTGTACTTTCCATCTCCAGGACTCAAGTCTGGCCTGCTGGTTTCCTTGAATCCCTTCATAAACATTACATTGCTCACACTCCAACACCACGTCAAGTCTTAAAAACCATTTGTCTCCATTTGCTTCTATCTAACATGCTCACGCATGCTTGCTGGAAGTCCAAGCCCCTCTCATACAAATCTCCTTTACCTCCTCCTCCAGCCTTTCCTAGGCTGACTCTACCCCCGCCTTCCCTCACCAGAGCCGGCCTTAGGAGGTGTGGGGCCCAATTGAGAACAATTTTGGTGGGCCGCATGTATGGAAAGCAATCAAACTGCACTTGAAAAATGCATGCAAATTAATACACCAAACAGATGTAAGCTACATTTTAATATAAAACAGCATGCATGTAAGCCTGCAATTAACAAACAAAATTTGTATATCATCTCTGAAAAGTATATAGTCACAATACCACTTGCTTCAGTGACTGTGAAATGATTATTAAAAATATTAATTTATTATTTTATTAATTATTAACACACTGGCCGATTCCCACCAAGGCAGGGTGGCCCAAAAAAAAAAAAATTCACCATCATTCACTTCCATCACTGCCTTGCACAGAAGGGTGCTAAACACTACAGTTTTAAACTGCAACATTAACACCCTCTTCTGAGTGCAAGGTCATTGTACTTTCTTCCCATCTCCAGGACTCAAGTCCGCGGCCTGCCGGATCCCTGAATCCCTTCATAAATGTTACTTGCACACACCCAACAACCAGCAATGTCAAGTATTAAAAACCATTTGTCCCATTCACTCCTATCAAACCACGCTCACGCATGCCTGGCTGGAAGTCCAAGCCCCTACCACACAAATCCCTCCTTTACCCCTCCCACCAACCTTTCCTAGGCCCGAACCCCCTACCCCTGCCTTCCTTCCACTACGAGACTGATACACTCTTGAAGTCATTCTGTTTCGCTCCATTCTCTCTACAGTCTGAACCACCTCAACACCATTCCTCAGCCCTCTGACAACAGTTTAGGTAATCCCGCACCTCCTCCCTATACTACGAATTCTCTGCATTATATTAACAACCACACATGTTGCCCTCAGGCATGACATCCCACTGCCTCCCCCACCTTCTCCCCTGCTCGCTGCAACATTCATCACCCATGCTTCACACCCATATAAGAGCGTTGGTAAAACTATACTCTCAACATACATTCCCCCTCTCTTTGCCTGCCAATGACAAAAGTTTCTCCGACTCCACAGACCCCTAAGTGCTCCACTCCCCTTTTCCACCTCATCAATCTATGATTCCCTCATCTTTCATAGACCCATCTGCTGACACGTCAACTCCCAAATATCTGAATACAATTCACCCCATACTCTCTCCCCTCCAATCTGATATCCAATCTTTCATCCACCTAATCTTTTTGTTATCCTCATAAACCTACTTTTCCTGTATCACGTTTTAATTTTCTTCTTTGCATTACCCTCCAAATTCCATCCACCAATACTGCAACTTCTCTTCAGAATCTCCCCAAGAGCACAGTGTCATCAGCAAAGAGCAATCTAGGACTACCCCACTTTATGTGTGATTCTTTACTTTTAAACTCCATGGCCTCTTGCCAAGACCCTCGCATATACTTCACTACAACCCCACTAAAAATAATATAATAAACAACCAACAGTGACATAACACATCCTGATCATAAGGCCTATCTTTTACTGGAAAATAATCTCCCTCTTTCCTACATACTCTAACTTGAGCCTCACTATCCTCGTAAAAACTCTTCAACTGCTTTCAGTAACCTACCTCCTACACCATACACCTCAACATCTGCCACATTGCGCCCCCTATCCTACCCTGTCCATACGCCTTTTTCCAAATCCACAAATGCCACAAAAAACTCTTTAGCCTTATCTAAAATACTGTTCACTTATATGTTCACTGTAAACACCTGGTCCACACACCCCCCTACCTTTCCTAAGCCTCCTTGTTCATCTGCTATCCATTCTCCGTCCTTACCTCTTAATGTCTTCAATATAACTCCCATACAATTTACCAGGTATACTCAACAGGACTTATCCACCTATAATTTTTGCATCTCTTTTTGTCCCCTTTGCTTTAAAACAAAGGAACAATGCATGCTCCTCTGCCAATCCCTAGGCTCCTTACCCTCTTTCCATACATTTATTAAATAATGGCACCAGCCCGCCCCACCAAAACTATATCCCCACACTGCTTTTAACAATTCTATCTTCATCCCATCATCTCGGCTGCCTACCTCTAACTCTCCATTTAATAACTCTCCTCTCCTAATTTTAACTGAAATCCATTTGTTTCTCTAGCTTCCACTTAACTTTTAATCTCACTCCAAAACTTTTTCTTATTTTCAACAAAATTTGTTGATAACCATCTCACCCACTCTCATTTTGCTCTCTTTTTACATTGCTTTCACCAATCTCTTACCTCTCTTCTTTTTCTCCATATATTCTCTTTCCCCCAACCTTGCATCACTTCTACTTTGAAAAAACTTCTCATATGCTACTTTTTCTCCCTTACTACTCTCTTTACATCATCATTCCACCAATCGCTGCCCTCTTCCCTCCACACCCACTTTCACACACCTGTAAACAGAAACTTCTGCTGAACACTCTAACACTATATTTTTAAACCTATCCCATACCTCTTCGACCCCATTGTCAATGCACCATTAGCCCCAACTACCCTCCAATAGCTGTTATAAATCTTACCCCTAAGACTGCCTCCTCTTTTAGTTTATAACCTTCACCTCTCTCTTTTCCCTGATGCTTCTAATTCTCCTTGTATCCCATCTACCTTTACTCTCAGTGTAGCTACAACTAAAAATTGATCTGATATACTGTGGCCCCTCTATAAACATGTCCATCCTGATGTCTACTCAGCAGCAAGTCGTTTTATCTACCAATACATAATCACAACAAACGACTGTCATTTTGCCCTACATCATTTCTTGTATACTTATTTATCCTTCTTTTTCTAAAAGTAGTATTACCTATAACTAAACCCCTTTCTATACAAATTTCAGTCCAAAGGGCTCCATTATCATTTACACCTGGCACCAGCGCCAAAACTTACCTACCACACCCTCTCTAAAAGTTTCTCCTACTTTAGCATTCAGGTCCCCTACCACAATTACTCTCTTCACTTGGTTCAAAGGTTCCTATACATTCCCTAAACATCTCCCAAAATCATCTCTCTCGTCCATCCCTCTTACATTCCTCTCTTCTCCGGTGCATACACGCTTATTATGACCCGACTTTTCGCATCCAACCTTACTTTAATCCACATAATCCGTTGAATTTACACATTCAAAATCCTCCTTTTCCCTCCTTCCATACTGACCTCCAACATTACTGCTACCCATTCCTAAGCTCTAACTGGTCTCTTGTACTCCAGATTTTAATCCCTATTTATTTCCCCCCACCGAAACTCTCCCCTACCCCCCTTTCAGCTTTGTTCGCTCAGGGCCAGGACTCCAACTTCTTCATTCATAACATCCCAATCATCTTGTTTCTTGTCATCCGCACTACATCCAAGCACATTCAAGCATCCCAGTTTATAAAGTTTTTTCCTTCCTTTTTTAGTAAATGTTCTACAGGAGAAGGGGTTACTAGCCCAGAATTTAAATGCCCTCTTGGAAACAAATTAATCTTTTTTATACCTTCTAAAAAATCCCCAACATATACGTGCAAAGCCCATCTTTTTTTTTTTTACTTCATGTTGTTGTGTTGTACTTGACAAGCCAAGAATAAATTACACCTCTAGTGTGGGCCCCCTTAGGTGTGGGGAGCAATCAGTCCAATAGGCTTAAGGCCACCCTACCCTCCACCTACAGATTTGTACACTCTCAATGCCATTATATTTGTCTTTCATCCTCTCTACTTCCTGAACCAACTTAGTCAGTGGTGACGTGTAATCTAGCTCTGTGAAACTGTTTGTGCGCTATCTATGGTTTGAAGCAAGGAAAAATGCCCTCACATCGAGCAAACTTTAACCAACATCTTAAGGAGAATTGAGGGATGGCGAAGATGGAGATTCGGCGACTGGATCGAGGAAACGAGAAGATTCGTAGTAGTCCTCCTGTTTTTGGAGTCCTCAAGGTCAGAAGGGAAATGGTCAGTGGCTTGGACAGCCAGGGAACGAAAGGTTGACGATCAAGAAGACGAATGGAAAGGTTGACACCGATGAAGAAGAAGAGACTGCTGTGGGAAACTGTTGTGGAAACATCTAATACATCTCAGTGCTGCGCAATAATGCGAGTCGACTACATTGGAACGTCACGACGAACGAACACCCAAGGAAGGTAAGAATAATGTTGTTGTTGGGGATATCAAGTTAGGTATATGGGAAGATGTTCTGCTTGAGGACAGGATAGGAGACAGAGGGTTTGCTTTCCTGGGGCTGGATGAGGGGATATTGTTTAGCCGTCTGTATGAACATCATGAAGTAATAGAGCAAACCCTATTATCTGTCTCAGTGCCAGCGGCAACGATTGTTGGCAGACGTAGGAGGAAGACCTGATTAGCATGGTATAGGTCAGCAAAGAAAAAATTAGGAGGAAGGGTGGGAACCCTGTCCATATGTGTATTATGCCAAGGAGAGGAATTGGAAATGATTGGTTTGTTACCCCCCCTCCCCAAAAAGTGGGATATTGGTGTCAATTGCTGGCTGGACAAATACTGTACGGCATATGCGGTAACATTTCATTGACCACTGGGACCCTCTTCTATGAGCAGAAAAAGACATGTATGCCAGGGATGGGTTTCACTTTATCTGGTCTGGGGTGGGGGCAAAAGGCAACTGCAGTGGAAGGAGCTGTTAGGACTTAAAACCTAGGAATATTATGGTATGGGTTTTGGCAGGAAAACAAGGGAAGTCCCAGTGTAGAAATATGAGTTTCTAGAGAACTAGTAATATGCAGAAGCGAGGTAGATATTGAAAAGCCAGTGACACTTGGGTATAAGGACAGTAATATGTTTAGTAAAAAACAGAAATAGCATGAAGGGTAAATAGAAAGGAGAGTCCTTTCATGTTATTATGCTAATATCCATTTACTCTGAGATTACGCTGGAGAGAGTTCCGGGGGTCAACGCCCCCACGTCGCCCGGTCTGTGACCAGGCCTTCCCTGGTTGGATCAGGCCTGATCAACCAGGGCTGTTTACTGCTGGCCTGCACGCAAACCAATGTACGAGCCACACGCCCGGGCTGGTCAGGACCGTATGCTAGGAATAAGATGGACGAGTTGAGATTAGTTGCTAGTGCAGGTAACATTGATGTATTTACCTAAAACGAGACGTGGTTAATTCAAAAAGTCGAGACATGCCTTGCGGAATGACACATTCAGGGGTTTAAAATTGTTCCCAAGTAGATAGAAAGTATCGGGTAGGGGGTGGGGGTGGCCTTGTATGTCCCGAGATCGCTTGAACTGTAGCATAAAAACCGGGTATGTAAGTCCTGAAGTAAACACATACAAGTCTGTTTTGGATAGAATATTCAGAGGTCATGAAAAACTGATTTAGGTGTGATATACCGATCCCCCAAAATTAAATAGGGACCAAGGGGCGACTACTATGGTAGTAATTGTTAAGGCCACAAGGCACGATAATGTAGTAATTCGAGGAGACTTAAACTTTAGGTCATATTTTTGGAATTTCTTGACTAGAATTTATAATCAAGACGACTTCTTAGAAGTAGTTCAGGATTGTTTTTTGAAGCAGGTTTGTGACAGAACCTACAAGGGGAAATAACCTGCTTGACTTAGTCTGGCAACAATGAATCCCTTGTTAATAATTAGAAATTTCAGAGGAACTGGGTGCAAGCGACCCACAAATCAATTACATTTAGCATTGAATGGAAGTACGATAGTAGCGATAACTCATAACATCCCAGATTTTCGCTTAGCTGATTAGATGGGCTTAGAGAATACTTATCGATCTGTTGACTTGGGTAACGAAAGAGCTATCAATATGCCAATTTCTGAACACTATACATGCTGTAATAAAAGTTGGTAGAATTAACCGACCAATATGTAAAGTAAAAGACACAATGCAACTAATGTACATTTTATTGTGGCAACGTTTCGCTCCTCCAGGAGCTTTATCAAGCCATTACAACATACATGAACACAGAGGGTATATAATGGCTCAGAGTGAGGTGAATACTAGTGAGGTACCATTTCGATGTTTCACTAGTGGTAGTAGTAGTAGTAGTAGTATGGTAGTGACAAAAGTAATACAATATGGTAGAGCAATTAATTCGTACAGAGTAAAAGGATATAAAAGCAGATTACTCGGTAACATAAAAATAGGTTGGACAAATATAAACTGAATGGCAGCTTGTTTCAGTGTTCACACTCTGTCTTTGTGTAGAATATCAGGAGAGACTATGTTATGTGCAGTGTTTACTGTCATCACATAGTCTCTCCTGTTATAACTACACAAAGCACAGAAGAGTGAACACTGAACAAGCTGCCGCCATTCCAGTTTACATTTGTCCAACTATTTTATGTTACCCAAGTAATAGCTTTTATATCCTTTTACTCATGTACGAATTAATTGCTCTACAGATTGTATTACTTTTTGTCCACTACCACTACTACTAGTTTTCTACTACTACTACCACTAGTGAACATCGAAATGGTAACCTCACAAGATTCACCTCACTCATGACCTTTATATAACCCTTCTGTGTTCATGTATTTGTTTTGTAATGGCGTGATAAAGCTCCTGAGAGCGAAAACGTTTTCCACAATAAAATGACGACATTAGTTGCCTGTGTCAATTTACTTTCATATTTCGGTAATTCTACCAACTTTATTACAGCATGTATAGTGTTTCAAAAACTGGCATATGATAGCCTCTTCGGTTACCCCAGTCAACAGATGATAAGTATTCTCTAAGCCCATCGTAATCAGCTAAGCGAAAATCTGGGACTGGTTACAGAGTGTATCGCTACATCGTACATCCCTTCATGCTAAATGTAATGATTTGTGTCGTAGCACCCAGTTTCCTCGAAATTTTCTAAATTATTAACAAGGGGATTCATTGTTTCCAGAACTAAGTCAAGCAGGTTATTATCCCCTTGTAGGTTCGTCACAAACTGCATCAAAAAACAATCCTGACTACTTCTAAAAATTCCGTTTGATTCTAAATTCCAGTCACGAAATTCCAATCAATATGACTAAAGTTAAAGTCTCCCTCGAATACAAACATTATCGTTCCTTTGTGGCCTTAACAATTTCCTCCCATAGAGAAGTCCCCCTGGTCCCTATTTAAGTTTTGGGGGACGTATATCACACCTAAAAATCAGTTTTTCATGCCCCTCTGAAAAATTCTATCCAAACAGACTGCTGATGTGTTACTTCAGACTTAATACCCGTTTTTATGCAACAGTTCAAGCATCCTCGGACATACAATGCCACCCCACCCCCTTCCCGATACTTCTATATACTTGGAAACAATTTAAAACCCTGAATGTGACATTCCGCAGGCATGTCTCGTCTTTTTGAATTAAACCCACGTCCAGTTAAGGTAAATACATCAATGTTACCTGCACAAGGCAACTAATCTCAACTGCGTCCAAAATTATTCCTAGCACTACGGGTTCCTGACCCATCCCGGTGCTGTGGCTCGTACATTGGTTTGCGTGGCAGCAGCAGTAACAGCCTGGTTTGATCAGGGCTCGATCCACCAGGAGCCTGGTCATACAGACCGGTCCCGCGGGGGCGTTGACCCCCGGAACTCTCTCCAGGAACTCCAGGTAAATGCTATTAGCATAATAAACATTGAAAGACCTCTCCTTTCTCTTACCCTAGCCTGCCTCATTTCTGTTTTTCTACTAAACCTATTACTGTCCCTTATCACCCAGGTCACTGCTTTTCAATATCTACCTCGTTCTGCTTATTACTAGTTTCTCCTAGAACCATATTCTACACTGGAACTTCACTGTTTTCCTGCAAAACCCATACACTAACTATTCTAGTTTTAAGAGTCCTAACACTCCTTCCACTGATCGCAGTTGCCAGTGCCCCCACCCCAGACCTAGATAAGTGAACTCCATCCCTGGGCATACATGTCATTTTCGCCATAGAAAGAGGTCCCAGTTGTCATGAATGTTTCCCGCATATTCCTTACATGTATTTGTCCGCCAGCAATGACACCAATTTCCCTGGACAACCCCCATTCATTTCCAATTCCTCTCCTTGGCAAAAACCACATATGACAGGGTTCCACCCTTCCTCCTAATTATTTCTATGCTGACCTATACCTGCTAATCAGGTCTTCACTCCTACGTCTGCCTGAACATCGTTGCCTCCAGCACGAGACAGATAATAGGATTGCTCCTATTACCTCTCATGATGCATCCAGACGGCTAACAATCTCCCTCCATCCCAAGCCCCAGGAAAGCAACCCTCTGCTCCTACTCTGTCCCTTCAACAGAAGCATCCATCCATAACCTATTGGCTATCCCCCAACAACAACAAATTCTTACCTTCCTTGGTGTTCCGTTCGTCGTGACGTTCCCAGTAGTCGACTCGCATTCATTGGGCAGCACTGAAGAATGTATTATATGTTTCCAGAGGGAGAGGGGGGGGGGGGGGAAGAAGATGTTAAAGGGGGGGGGGGGGGAAAAAAATTTGGGAGGTGGGGGTGGGTTGGGGGGGGGGTTGGTTGTGGGGGTGTTGGGTTTGGTTTTTGTTTTTGGTTATAGGGGGAATATATGAGAGGAAGGAGGATGAGGGATTAAGGGAATGGAGAGGTAGGGTGAGGATTTATGAGGGAAAGGAATGAATAGGTAATGGGAAAAGGGAGTGTAAGGTGGTAGAATTTATGGAGGTAGTTAATAGTTGATTATAGGGGGGAGAGTGATTCGCCGAATCTCCATCTTCGCCATCCTCTATTCTTTCCTTAAGCTGTTGGGAAAGTTTGCTCGATGGAGGGCATCTTGCTTCAATCCATAGATACGCACAAACAGGTCTTCACAAGCTAAGTACACGTCCACCACTGACTAAGTTGGTTGCAGACATGTAAGAGGATGAAAGAAAATATAATGCTTTGAGGAGTGTACAAATCCTGTAGTGAGGTAGGGCTGGCCTTAAGCCTATTGGACTGATTGCTCCACACCTAAGGGGTGCCCCACACTAGAAGTGTAATTTATTCCTGGCTTGTCAAGTACACTCAACAAACATGAAGTAAAAAAAAAAAAGATGCTTTGCACGTAATAATGTTGGGATTTTTAGAAGTCTAAAAAAAGATAATTTTGTTTCCAAGAGGGCATTTAAATTCTGGGCTAGTAACCCCTTCTCCTGTAGACATTTACTAAAAAAGAGAAGGAAAAAACTTATAAAAACAGGGATGCTGAATGTCATGATGTAGTGCCAATGACAAGAAACAGATGATTGCTGAGTTATGAATGAAAAGAAGTTGGATTGTCCCTGGCCCTAACGACACAAAGCTGAAGGGGGTAGGGGAGTTTTCGTGTGGGGGGAAATAAATGGGATAAAATCTGGAGTACCTGAGTGATTAGAGCTAAAGGAATTGGGTACAGTAATGTTGGAGGCAGTTATGGAAGGGAGAAAAGAGGAATGAATGGTGTAAATTCAAGGATTATGTTGATTAAAGTAAAAGGTTGGATGCGAAAAGTGGTTCATAATAAGCGTGTATGGCACCTGGAGAAGAGAGGATGTAAGGAGAGAGAGAGATTTTGGGAGTTGTGTAAGGTTAATGATAGGAACCTTTGAACCAAGTGAGAGAGTATTGTGGGTAGGGGACCTGAATGCTAAAGTAGGAGAATCTTTTAGAGAGGGTGTGGTAGGTAAGTTTGGGGTTCAGGGTGTAAATGATAATGGGAGCCCTTTTGACTGAAATTTGTATAGAAAGGGGTTTAGTTATAGGTAATACATATTTTAAGAAATAGAGGATAATTAAGTATACAAGAATGATGTAGGGCAAATGACAGTAGTTGTTGGTTTTATGTATTGGTAGATAAAAGGACTGTTGAGTAGACTTCAGGATGTACATGTTTATAGAGGGCCCAGATATATCAATCACTTTTAGTTTGTAGCAACACTGAGAGTAAAAAGGTAATGGGATACAAGGAAATAGAAGCATCAGGAAGAGAGAGTTGAGGTTGGGGTCGAGAAACTAAAAGAGGAGGCATGGGTTAGGGAGGGTAAGGGATATATACAGGCGATGTGGAGGGGGGGTATAGAGAGGGCTTGAATGAGAGCATAGACCCTGGGGTCGAAGAGGTATGGGATAGTTTTAAAAAATATAGTGTTTAGAGTGTTTCAGCAGAAGTTTCTGTTTACAAGGAAGTGGGTGTTGGAGGGAAGAGGAGCGATTGGTGAATGATGATGTAAGAGAGTAGTAAGGGAGAAAAAGTTCGCATATGAAGAAGTTTTTTACAAAGTAGAAGTGATGCAAGGAGGGAAGCGTATATGGAGAAAAAGAGAGAGGTTAAGAGAGTGGTGAAGCAATGAGTGAAAAAGAGAGCAAATGAAGTGGGTGGAATGTTATCATCAAATTTTAGTTGAAAATAAGAAAAAGTTTTGGATGAATTGAAAGAAGGGGGGAAAAAAGTTAAGGAAGCCCTTAAGAAACAAATGGATTTGTCATAAAAATAGGAGAGGAGAGTTTTTAAATGGAGATGTTAGAGTAGGCAGCCGAGCTACATGGATGAAGATAGAAATGTTAAAAGCAGGTGGGATTATAGTTTTGGAGTGGCTGTGCAATTATTTTTATAAATGTAATGGAAGAGGAGTATGTACCTAGGGATTGCAAGAGCATGCATTGTTCCTTTGTATAAAGGCAAATGGTGACTAAAGAGAGTGCAAAAATTAAGGTGGATAAGTCTGTTGAGTATACCTGGTAAATTAGTATGGAGTTTATTATAGAAAGAATTAAAGAGTAAGACGAGAATAGGATAGCAGATGAACAAGGAGGCTTTTAGGAAAGGTAGTGGGGTTGTGACCAGGTGTTTACAGTGAAACATATAAGTGAACAAGTATTAGATAAGGCCAAGAGGTTTTTTGTGGCAGATTGTGGATTTGGAAAAGGCGTATGAACAGGGTAAGATAGGGGGGCAATGTGGCAGAGTTGCAGGTGATGGTGTAGGAGGTAGTTACTGAAGCAGTGAAGGTTTTTACAGGATAAGTTTGGGGGAGGTCTCAGTGTAGAGTATGTAGGATAGAGGGAGATTATTTTCCAGTAAAAGTATGCCTTAGACCAAGGATGGTGTATGTCCACTGTGGTTGTTTAATATATTTATTAGATGGGTTGTAGAGTGAAGAAAATGCTATGGTCTTGGCAAGAGGCATGGAAGTAAAAGATAAAGAATCACACAAAAGTGGGAGTTGTCATAGTTTGCTCTTTGGTGATGACACTGTGCTCTTGGGAGATTCTGATAGAAAGTTGGCTGATATTGGTGGATGATTTGGGGTAGGGTATGCAAAAGAAGAAAATTAAAAGTGAAAACAGGAAGAGTAAGGTATATGAGGAGATAACAAAAAGATTAGGAGATGAAAGATGGATATCAGATTGGAGGGAGAGAGTATGAGGTGAATGTATTCAGATATTTGGGAGTTGACCGTGTCAGCAGATGGGTCTATGAAAGATGAGGTGAATCATAGAATTGATGAGGGGAAAAAGGGTGAGTTGGTGCACTTAGGGGTCTGTGGAGAAACGAAGGAACTTTGTCCTTGGAGGCAAAGAGGGGAATGTATGAGAGTAAGTTTTTTACCAACGCTCTTATATGGGTGTGAAGCATGGGTGATGAAATGTTCAGCGAGAGAAGGCTGGAGGCAGTGGAGATGTTCATGCTGAGGCAATGTGATGGTGATAATATAATGCAGAGAATCGTAGTTAGTGAGGAGGTCGGGAGTTACCAAAACTGTTGTCCAGAGGGCGGAGGAAGGGCTTTGTGAGGTGGTTCAGACATGTAGAGAGAAGGAGCGGAAACAAATGACTTCAAAGAGTGTATCAAGTCTGTAGTGGAAGGAAGGAAGGGTAGGGGTCGGCCTAGGAAAGGTTGGAGGGAGGGGGTAAAGGAGATTTGTGTGGTAGGGGCTTGGACTTCCAGCAGGCATGCGTGAGCGTGTTTGAGTAAGGAGTGAATTGAGATCAAATGGTTTTTTAATACTTGACATGCTGTTGTGAGTGTGAGCAAAGTAACATTTATGAAGGGATTCAGGGAAACCGGTCAGCCGGACTTGAGTCCCTGAGATGGGAAGTACAATTCCTGCACTCTGAAGGAGGGGAGTTAATGTTGCATGTTTAAAAACTGTAGTGTATAGCACCCTCCTGGCAAGCAGTGATGGAGTGATGATGTGTGAAATTTTTTTTTTGGGCCACCCTGCCTTGGTGGGAATCGGCCAGTGTGTATAAAATAATTAATAAAATAATTAAATTAAATTTTTTAATATATCATTCACATCACCTGAAGCAAGTGGTTAGTACTAATATACTTTCAGAGATGATAATACAAAAATTTGTCTGTTAATTGCAGCTTACATGCATGCTGTTTTATATTAAAATGTAGCTTACATCTGTTGGTGTATAATTTGCATGGCATTTTTCAAGTGCGTTTGATTGCTTTCCATACATGCGCCCACCAAAATGTTCTCAATTGGGCCCTCAAACCTCTAAGGCCGGCTCTGGTGGAGGGAAGGCGGGGTAGAGGTCAGCCTAGGAAAGAGCTGGAGGAGGAGGTAAAAGGAGATTTTGTATGAGAGGGGCTTGGACTTCAGCAAAGCATGCGTGAAGCATGTTAGATAGAATGCAAATGGAGACAAATGGTTTTTAAGACTTGACGTGGTGTTGGAGTGTGAGCAATGTAATGTTTATGAAGGGATTCAAGAACCAGCAGGCCAGACTTGAGTCCTGGAGATGGAAAGTACAATGTCTGCACTCTGAAGGAGGGGATTAATGTTGCAGTTTTACAACTGAAGTGTAAGTGCACCTCTGGCAGACAGTAATGGAGAAATGATGGTGAAAGTTTTTCTTTTTTTTGGCCACCCTTCCTTGTGGGAAATGGGCTGATGTGTTAAATAAAATATATATATATATATATGATATGTCGAATAAGATAAAACTTGCAATTTTGGCCTAAATAGCAACACACTTCTTGCTGAACAAGGCAAGTGAAAATTTGTGTATGCAATAATTTTGCAAAATCATTCTGAAAATGAGAAAAAATATATTTCACTGTGTTTGTTTTATTATTATAATTATTGTAAACTTATCTAAAATATATTTAGTTTGCATAGGCTACAATAAATTGCCTGTTATTCATAAGGAAACTAAGTTTTCTAAGGTTCTTTTGGTATCAAAATTATTAATTTTTACAATAACAAATGAAATAATAGTATATATTTAAACGAATTTGAGAAATTTTAGGAAAGAACTTAATTAAAGGGTTCTATCAACTGATAGCAATTCTACCCTATTTCGGCACATTTATATATATATTATATCCGTGGCTGTAGGCAATGCCACTCTCACACACTGATGTCCGTGGTTATTCCACTGGTAAGGGTGGAACACGGGTTTGTTTTCTTACACCTGCAGTCCTGTTCACCTACTAAGCCAAGTAGATACCTGAGTGTGGTTAAATAAGAACATAAAAAAGAAGCAACACTGCGACAGGTCCTACTGGCCCCATGCTAAGTCAGACCCCAATTCTCCCACCCACTTAAGCCAATGGTTTTTAACCAAGTCAGGTCAGGTCACATTCACTTAAGGAAGGAGCGACTGCATCTGACCTAGTAGCACAAGCTCGGTCAGTCCAACTCACACCCACATCCCTATGAAACAAGATGAGGACCCAGTGGAAATAAGATGACACACTGCCTTTCCTGTTATCCTGGGGTTAAACTTTCTGGGGTAAAAAATAGTGTACAAACAAAATCTTATCTAAATGCGATAACCTGGAACAAGAGTTTCAGGACCGCAATGGAAATACGTCACCTTGTCTGGGATTTTTTGGTTATCCTAGATAATTTCCACATGTAGAAAATTGTACTTATGTGTATACCCGGCTTAAATAAAGATACTTAACTCGTGGTTTAATTAAATTCATTGACGTCGCCAGACCCCCAAAGCCACCTTATTATTATGTTGGTGTCCAGTAAATATCCACACATTAAATGATATGGATAAAGTATTTTAGCGTAACCTACTGAGAATTACAAGTGACAATTTCCGTGGCCAGTGGCTAACGCCACCCGCTTACACACATGGAGTGCCCGGATTTCGATTCCCGTCGGGTGGAAACAATTTCGGGACACTTTTCCTACACCTGATGTCCTGTTCACCTAGCAGCAAATAGTGTACCTGGTGTTAGTCGACTGGTGTGGGTCGCAACCTGGGGGACAGAGTTAAGGACCCCAATGGAAATGTAAGACAGTCCTCGATGACGCACTGACTTTCTTGAGGGGGGTTATGCCCTGGGTGGCTAAACCCTCCGGGGTTAAAAATCCGACAAAAAAAGAACAAGAAATCTTACTTATCATTAAAATCCAGGAGAATATGTCAAGTAATGACTGTATAATAAAGTCGGAGAAACTATTACTTTCCTTGTTTCCGTCGCATATTAACACATTCTCACAACATTTAATAATATGCCAACATTACAACTTACTCACAAAACAATCTTGAAGTAGTTACTGCAATCAAATTTTATAAAACGTCAAATAATGTAACATCCAAAACATAACTTCAGTTGTCCTTTTTCATCTTTGTTGGGTTTTATCAGGGCCAACTGACAAGCATGAGCCGTATCGAACCCGACTTCCCAATGGGGGGTGGGGTACACCAGGAAAATTTGTTGCCCAAGGCTGGGTGGATGAGACAAGAGGAACAAAAAATCCTTTGTAAACAGACACAACTTAAAGTTTCCATTAGAGCACTCCAGAATGATTTGAATAGACTGATGCAAGTGGTCGCAAGAAAGTGGCAGATGCAAAATGCAAAGTTTTCTATATGGTTGGAAAGGATAATAACCATGCCACATATAACTAAATAGTGTAGAATCTAATATTACTGATTGCGAAAAGGATTTAGGAGTTCGCTGGTAGCAGAAATCTGAAACCAAGATAACAGTGCATTAGTGTTCGCAATAATGCTAACAGAATTCCTTAGTTTCATAGCAAGAAATATAAAATAATAGAAGTCCCTCAGGTTGTTCTTCAACTTTATATACCTTTGGTTAGGCCTCATTTAGATTATCCGCCGCGTTTGGTCACCGTAATACAGAATGGATATAATTGCTCTATGGAAAGCGTACAAAAGGAGGGTGACAAAGTTGATCCCATGTATCAAGAAATCCTTTCCTATGAGGATAGACTGAGGGGCCCTGAATCTGCACTCTAGAAAGGCGTAGAATTAGGGGAAAGAATGAGAAGGTGGTATAATGAAATACAGGTAATGAATAAAGGGGATGTAAATAGCGTGCTAAAATTATCTGTCTAGACAGAATGGATGGAAGTAAATGGTATAAAAACCGACACATGGAAATATAAACACATATGGCAGTATATTGTGATCCTTTATTGACAACGTTGTCGCCCACCACACTGGGCTTTTTTCAAGTCACAAACAGATCTGTTTGTGACTTGAAAAAGCCCACTGTGGTGGGCGAACGTTGTCCATAAAGGATCACATTATACTGCATATGTGTTTATATTTCTAGACAGAACTCGCAACAATGGTTTTACGCTGGAAAAATTCAGATTCAGGAAGGTTTATAGGAAAGCACTGGTTCGGTAATAGAGTTGTGGCTGAGTGAAACGAAACTCCAGAGTACCGTCATAGATAGCTAAGACATTGTGTAGTTTTAAAAATAGGTAGATAAATACGTAGGAGTGTGGGTGGGTAAAGTGGACCTGACTAGCTGGTGCTACTGGGTGGGCTACCAACCTCCCTCCTTCCCCAACCCCTTCCCTCATCCACCACCCAAACATTCCCTCCCCTACCCCCAATGGCCTGGGTTACTCCACGCACTTGTCTACTCTCTATTCAAGTTTATTCTCTATAATGGTTACAATGCGGGGTTTACAGGTTTTGGGTATTTTGTGGTTTGCATGTTATAAATACTAATTTCAGCGTGGGCCACTAGACAGACCTAGCATGGCTAGGTATTTCGAGGCAGACTTAGATTATTTCTTAACATTCAAATTCAAATTCAAAGTTTATTCTCTATAAGGATTACAATGCTGAGTTTACAGAAATTTGGTTATTGTTTGGTTTACATGTAGTAAAATTGTGATTACAGAGTGTACCACTAGAACGCTTAGCATGGCTAGGCATTTCGGGCATACTTAGTTTTATTCTTAATTGTAAAATATTACAAATTATGAGGTAAGTTGGTATTATGGCTAAGTGACTAAATACTAGTTTGTGAGTTTAGCAATGTGAATGCTTTTGTTTTGGCACAGTATATAGTTTCAGTATTGGAGTATCACAGGATTCATTATTTTAAGACTGAGATTAATATTTCTGTTTATGGTCAAATGATTGAGCGAGTGTAAGTGTGAACCACCAGGTGGTATTCGTGTAGTTAGTTGACGGGGTTTATCAGGGAGATAAGATGTTTTCTAATGGTAGGTTTGAAGGTGATGAATGTGTCTGCAGTTCTAGAGTTCTCAGGTAGGGTATTCCTGATTTTAGGGCCTTTGACATACATTGAATTTTTGTAAAGGTTTAGTCGGACACGGGGAATGTCGTAGAGATGTTTGTTTCTGGTGTTATGCCTGTGGGTTCTGTCACAACTATCAAGAAAGCGTTTTAGGTCAAGGTTGATATTAGAGTTTAAGGCCCTGTAGATATAGATTGCACAGTAGTAAGTGTGGATGTACTGAACTGGGAGTAAGTTTAGATCTTTGAAGAGGGGGGGGGGTGTGCTGCCAGGGATGGGATTTAGTGATTATTCTTACTGCAGCTTTTTGTTGGGTTATTATTGGCTTTAGGTGTGTTGCTGCCTGGAGTTTACCTGGAGAGAGTTTCGGGGGTCAACGCCCCCGCGGCCCGGTCTGTGACCAGGCCTCCTGGTGGATCAGCGCGCCTGATCAACCAGGCTGTTGCTGCGGCTGCACGCAAACCAACGTACGAGCCACAGCCCGGCTGATCAGGAACTGACTTTAGGTGCTTGTCCAGTGCCAGCTTGAAGACTGCCAGGGTCTGTTGGTAATCCCCCTTATGTGTGCTGGAGGCAGTTGAACAGTCTCGGGCCCCTGACACTTATTGTATGGTCTCTTAACGTGCTGATTGATCCCCAAGCACAAATAGCATAGGTGAGGTATGGATCAATAAGCGAGTGGTATAGTGTGAGAAGGGCATTTTGCGGCACGTAGTATCATATCTTGGAGAGGATCCCAACCGTTTTGGATACTTTTTGGCTATATGCTGGATATGGGGTGCTGAAATTCAGGTTTGTTGTCAAGGTATAAGCCTAGGAATTTTCCCCCATTATTTCTGGTAATTAGAGTGTTGTCAATCTTAATGTTAATTTGTGCATCTCCTGCTCTGCTACCAAACATAATATAGTAAGTTTTGTCAGTGTTAAGCGTAAGTTTATTGGCTGTCATCCAAGTCGATATTTTAATCAGCTCCTCATTCACAATGGTGTTGAGGGTGGCAAGATTAGGGTGAGAGATGACATAAGTCGTGTCATCAGCAAAGATTATAGTATTATAGTATTAAGGCTAATAGTATTATAGTATTATAGTATTATAGTATTATAGTATTAAGGCTAAGTGACTACATAATTTGTGAGTTTAGCAATGTGAATGCTTTTGTTTTGGCACAGTACAAGGTGTTTATATTTGAGTATCATAGGCAAACTAATGACTAGTTAGGATTCATTATTTTAAGATTAAGATTAGTATTTCTGGGTTTATAGTCAGTGGGTGAGTGTAATTTTGAACCACCAGGTGGTTATCATGTAGTTAGTTGTCGGGGTGGATCAGGGAGATAAGATATTTTCTAACTGTAGTTTTGAAAGTGATGAATGTGTCTGCAGTTCTAGAGTTTTCATGTAGGGTGTTCAAGATTTTAGGACCTTTGAAATACATTGAATTTTTGTAAAGGTTTAGTAGAACACGGGGAATGTCATAGAGATGTTTGTGTCTGGTGTTATGCCTGTGGATCCTGTTACAACTATCAAGAAAGCATTTTAGGTCAAGGTTAATATTGGAATTTAAGGTCCTGTAGATATTGATTGCACAGTAGTAAGTGTAGATGTTTTGAACAGGGAGTAAGTTTAGATCTATGAAGAGTTGGGGGGGGGTGTTGCCAGGGATTGGATTTAGTGATTATTCTTACTGCGGCTTTTTGTTGGGTTATTATTGGCTTTAGGTGTGTTGCTGCAGTTGAAGCCCAAGCACAGATAGCATAGGTGAGGTATGGATATATAAGTGAATGGTATAGTGTGAGAAGGGCAGTTTGCGGTATGTAGTATCGTATCTTGGAGAGGATCCCCACCGTTTTGGATACATTTTTTGTTATGTGTTGGATATGGGTGCTGAAATTTAGGTTGTTATCAAGGTATAGGCCAAGGAATTTGCCCTCATGTCTGGCAATTAGAGTGTTGTCGATCTTAATGTTAAGTTGCGCAACACCTGCTCTGCTACCAAACATAATATAGTAGGTTTTGCCAGTCGATATTTTGAGCAGCTCCTCGTTAACAATGGTGTTGAGGGTGGCAAGATTAGGGTGGGAGATGACTTTAAGTGTGTCGTCAGCAAAGAGAAGGGGTTTTCAGGTGTTGGGATAGTTGGAAGATCATTGTTTTTAAAATAAAGAAGAGCAAGGGTCCGGACATTTCCCCTTTGGGGGAAACTCCAGTTTTCAAGTGGCCGTATTGTTTGAGGCTGTGTTTTTTAAAATGGTGACAAAAGGGGATACCTACTCTACACTCTTCAAACACCAACACACGACTAAAATTCACTCCTCCTTCTACATACCCCCACTAGACTAAAAAAAACTAACTGTAACTGCCTGCTGCCCCCTCTGGAGGTTTTTCAAAGTTTCCCAGTTAGTTTAATATGTTTTTTATGAAACCCCATCCCCTTCCTGTGGGCGGTAGTCAAAAGTTTTACAGAGGGTTACATAATTGGTAAGGGAATTGGACCCCAAATTTTTTGAAAAGCTGAGCAATTACAGGGGGTAATAAATTTCCCACAATTTAAAAAGGGTAATGAACCCCAAAAATTTACAAAGGAAATTAAAATCCGGTAGGTTTGTCACAATTTGAAAAGGGTTAAAAAGGGTTTATTTACAGTTTTCAGAGGTGCGAAATGGGCCCCGGGGGACGGGGCCCCCAAAAGTTTTGAGGGCCAAATGGGAAATACTCACATGCCCTTTGGGCCAAATTTGTCTGCTAAAAATTTTCCCTCTTTAATTACCCCTCCTTTGCTTCTCTTCTAAGCTCCCTACAACCTTTTTCCCTCCCCCCTCCCCCCCCACCCCCCCCCACTTCCTACACCCCCCAGTTCTCCTCCTCCCAACCCTTTCACTACTTTACCCCTCCCCCCAAAACCCCCCTATTGCTGCTGCTACAACCACCCCTCCCCCCACCTCCTTTTCCCCCCTTCCTCTCCCAAAAAAAGGGTTCCCCTTCCTCATCCCCTTTCCAAAAGCTTCCACTTCCTCACCCCCACCAAAGCTTTTCCCCTTTCTCTGCATCTTTTAATTTTGCCCACTCCCCCGGGACAAACCAAAAATTCATCCCGGTCCCAAACCCCCTCCTCCAGACAAAATCCCCCGGTTAAAACCTTTAAAACCCCCCAAATTCTGGGCAGGGCCCGGGCAAAAAAAAAAACAAGAACAGATTCCCTTTTCCCCCTTCCCCTCCAGGAAAAAAGGTCCGTAGCACCTACAAAAAAAACATTTCCCTGAGGCCCCACATCCGGGGTTTAATCCAAAAATCTCCCCAACATTAACTTTGCTATGGCGAAACCCTTTTTAAAAATGTTTAAAGTTTATTAGTTCAAATACGGTTTTTTCTTTACAGTTTTTGACATACTGGCCAGTCCTTGAAAACGAAAAGGCCAGAAAATTTTTTTTGTAAAAAAGGTACTGGCCCCAAAGCCCTCAAGTATCCCCCTTATGGTTATTTCTGCATACGGTCCCCCATGTCCCCCCTGATGGGGTTACCCTCCTTGCCAAATCCAACATAAATCACGAATTTCTCCCAATCCCTTTTATTCACCAACACTGTCTTGCAGTCAGAATGCACACCCACCTTGGCCCCTTTATCTTTTTCACCGCCTATGCCCGCCCAAGCACTATTCTCAACATACACGACCTTTCCTTAGTCTTCAACTACACCAACACTCCAACATACCTACTAGCTGACATGGAATGCATAAACACACCGCCTTTCATCACACCAGGAACAACCAACTTGGTCACCAATTACTCAACTTCACAAACCATAAACACCTAATTCATCTCGGCCCAGACTTCAACACCTTCTACAACCACACGGGCCAAGGCAAACCAGACATCATTCTGGCAAACCGAGCCAGCTCTCTATTTCAACACTACATCTCACCTGCCCCTATTACAGGCTCTGATCACATCCTAGTCATCTTACACATCTCCTCCAACCCTATCCTCCTCCCGACCACACCTTCCTTCTCCTACAAGAACGCTGACTGGGATGCTTTCAAACAACACATAGACAATACTAACTTCACCTATGACTACAACAACAAACCTATCTCTGACATCGATACTCAACTCGATCTCATCCAGGACACCATTACACAAGCAGCCAAACACCACAATACCAAAGAAAACTCACACCACTCGTTATTCCTTCAAACCTTCAATCAGAACAAGAAGACTAATTATCTGCTACCACAACCGCTTCCTCTACAACACACATATATTTAATCAAGTCCGATTAGATCTCACTTACCTTAGAAACATTTTACACAGCCTAGACCAAGACCACAACAATCACTGGTCACAACTCATACAACAAGCAGACAAACAGCGTATTAAAAACACTAAAGCCTTCTGGAACTTTATCAAAAAAATAAGAGGCACAACTCCCACCAACAAATTCAAACACATCACCCACAACAACACACACATCTCAGACCTGCAGGCTGTAACTAACATCTTCAAACACATCTGGGAGAACATCTTCCACCCTCACCCACCTCACCCTAACGTTATTCAACACATTCAGAACATAGAACACTGGAACACTGCACACACACACAAGAAACAACAAAGATAGCCATATCCATCTGGACTCTCTTACTTCCTCCTAGAACTCGACACTCCTTTCACCACACAGACATTAAAACTTCTCCCAGACACCTTCTCCCAAGGCTCCTGGTGCCTCTGGCCTAAACCATTATTATCCTAAAACACTTCCTGACTCTATCATTACTGCTACACAAACCTCCTCATGCCTCCTTGCCTCTGGATACTTCCCTTCCCTCTCAAAGCTGCTATACTGCTATCCTCCTTTCTAAGCCCAAAAAAGACCACTCTGATCCTAGAAACTATGCCCTATCAGCCTCTCGAAACTTTAGGAAAAACTCTTTGAAAAAAAATCATCAATCATCGCCTTCGCAGATAACCCGGAAACAAAAAATCTCTACTTTCTGATGGCCAGTTTGGCTTCAGAAACACAGATCCACACAGGATGCCATTAACATCATTCCAACTACATCCCCAAAAAAACACAAAACG